>OZ010600.1:65558727-65786227 GCA_963932145.1 Acanthosepion lycidas | reverse complement strand
TCCTTTTTATTATTATATATTTTTCTTTGTAATATTCCATTTTCTAATTCTCCATCCAATTCACCATCGTATCCTTCTTTTCATCATCATCAACATTATTATTATTATTATTATTATTATTATTATTATTCACCTCCGCCTTTTCCTACTTCTTTATCCTCATCTTCTTCATTTTCTACTTCTCCATTCTATTCACCATCATCTTCTTCCCATTATTATTATTATTATTATTATTATTATTATTATTATTATTATTATTATTATTATTTACCTCTGTCTTTTCCTACTTCTTTATCCTCATCTTCTTCATTTTCTACTTCTCCATCCTGTTCACCATCATCTTCTTCTTCCCATTATTATTATTATTATTATTATTATTATTATTATTATTATTATTATTATTCACCTCAGCCTTTTTCTTCTTCTTTATCCTCATCTTCTTCACTTTCTACTTCTCTATCCTGTTCACCATTATCTTCTTCTTCCCATTGTTGTTATTATTATTATTATTATTATAGTTCATTCCTTCTGACTTTTACTGATAGTTTCCATCGTCTTCTTCCTATTATTATTATTATTATTATTATTATTATTATTATTATTATTTCCTTTGATTTCTGTTGTATACTTATTTTGTTTCGGGTCTCAAACAAAACTATTGTCAGAAATGGCTTAATGACAATGACCACTGATCCTTTTGGTAAAAAAAAAACAAAAAAAACTAAGAACACAGACATTTTACAAAACTTTTCATAATGTGTGAGCTGTAGTTGTGAGTATAACTTTTGTATTTCTTTCTGGCATTGGCTATCAGGAATCACTTCAGTGTGTCTATCGAAACCTTTTCCAATCAATCGGAGGGCTCTAACTACAACTAGAATCATTGATGTCCTCACGGGAGATATATTTTGAGATTTCCACTTCAAGATCCAGAGCCGACAATCTGCTCCATGCTAAACGCCATCGACAAGCCATAACAATTGCGTTTATCATGAAACAGACGGTCTACTCTGGGGCTTAACTTCAATATCCACTTATATATATATATATATATATATATATATATATATATATATATATATATATATATATATATGAATTAAAATTAATGAGATCCAAACGAATTGCCTCACAGAGATGACCATTGTGTCCATGGAAATGTAATTTTTCCCTGGATTAATCACTGCAAATACATTTACTAAAATGAATAATTTCAGATTTCCTGTGAAGAAGCTTGAAATTTTATTCATTTTAGTAAATTTAATGGCATTGATAAGTCCAGGGAAAAACTACTTTCCCATGGACGAAATGATCATCTGTATGAGGTAAATCGTTTGGATCTCATTAATTGTAATTGGCTTATATGCTCTATAATAAAAAAATTATATTGAACTCTTTATTTGTGGATCAGTTTTAATAGTTTATATTAATAAGATCTATTTGCATTACTTACCAACGAATTTTATTATTATTATTATTATAAAAGATTATAATAAAAGCATGTTGAAATCGCTACAAAAAAATTTCATGTTCTTTCTACAGGCGATAGTAAGTAACTAGTGATGAAATGATTTTTAAGGAAATTGAAAATCAATTTGTTATCTCTTCTCCGAAAGTTTTCGCCTGAAGAAATACAGTCAAAATATTGAAACATGGAAACTTTTGTGCAGCGATTTCAAACCGTTTTTATTATAATCTCTTATAATAAAAATATAATAATAATATATTGCTCTACTTTATATTGAGCACTTTTTTGAAAGTAAATGCTACGACCTGTGTATTTTTACTCTATTTGTTCTTTCTCTTATTTGTATATATATATATATATATATATATATATATATATATATATATATATATTGATAATATTAGTGGTCGCTATATATATATATATATATATATATATATATATATTGATAATATTAGTGGTCGCTATATATATATATATATATATATATATCCAAGAGAATAAAATCCAAGTAGAGCTTAATGTACAATGCAAACCAAGAATCTAATATGAAAGGCTCAAACCTTTCAAAATTTTCTGTTTTCTTTTTAAATTTGTAGGTCTGATGGCTATGATTCCAATGTAATAAATTATAACCATAGAATATCAGTGTTTGAGCCTTACACACACACACACACACACACACACACACACACACACATATATATATATATATATATATATATATATATATATATATATATATATATATATTATGAAATGGATAATGTCCGACATTTATTTTAAGACATTTTTATGTTTATACATTCTTTTTACAGATACAAATATTTAAGTAAATACTCTGTTTATAATAAACAGTATTAACAACATTTACTGGCCTGAATGCCGTGAAATTTTCATAGAAAATTTTCGTCCTCCGTAATTAAATATTTGTATCTATAAAAAGAATGTATAAACATAAAAATGCCTTAAAATAATTGTCGGACTTTGTCAATTTCATAATGTGTTTCGATTCCAGTCGGAGGACGAATATTTTCTATGAAAGTTTCTCGGCCATTCAAGCCGGTAAATGTTGTTTAATACTGTTTATTAGAAACAGAGCATTTAATTAAATATTTGTATCTATAAAAAGAATGTTAAACATAAAATGTCCTAAAATAATTGTCGGACTTTGTCCATTTCATAATGTCTGACATATATATATATATCATTTCTTTTATTATTATAGTTAAATGTATTTATTTAACCGTCTTTCTGGTAAATGTTATCTTTCCATTCTCCTCCTTTATAATCCACTTTCTTGCACGTCTTTGTTTGCGACTTTTTCTTCTATATATACATTCTTTCGAGTTTCCTTATTTTCTTTTCTTTCTTTTTTATATTCATTTTTTGAATAAATATTAGGTTGAGTCAGAAATAATTTCCGTTTTTTTATCCATTTTATTCCTCAAAATACAATTATATTTTATTCAATTATGTATTCATCAATATTTGCAATGGCTTTTTGGCACTTAACAGACAGCTCTTCGATTAAAATGTCACAGGTTATTGTTGCATACCTACGGACAATAATGCCCCCATTCACATTAGTAAATTAGTAAATACTGTATGTTGCTCTGCAGTCGGAGATTCGGCTCCAGATGTGCTGGTCAAACTCTCTATCTCCAGACAGAGAAGATGCCCAGACGAGGTTATATCGAAGTGCAGAGTCTCAACTCGAGAAACAGCTATACGACTCCGTTTTATACGGGGATTTTTTTGGCTGAGCTTACGGGCTCGGATACCCCATATTTAATTCGGCCTTGTGCCACATCTGACCACGTGGGGCGGTTAGTAGATATTTTGCAGTTGGAAACGCTCCTCTGTGGCTAAATCGGTAAAACATGTCAGGCTATATGACGGTTTCGTATAGGATACGGGTTCGATTCCTGTCGGCGAACGCATATTTTCTATGAAAATTTCTCGGACATTCAAGCCAGTAAATGTTGTTAATACTGTTTATTATAAACAGTGCATTTACTTAAATATTTGTATCTATAAAAAGAATGTATAAACATAAAAATGTATTAATATATATATATATATATATATATATATATATATATATATATATATATATATATATGGAAAGAGAGCGAGAAAGATTAATAAAATTTTCATCCAAAACCACTCCAAATCTGAGAAACGTATATGGACCCTGCCTGTAGATTATTTATGTAAATAAATGAACATTTACTCTACGAGAAAATCCTAAACCGTCTGTTAATGTTTTGAATTTTCTTTTTGTTCGAACGCCAACGAAATGTTCCTTTATTCATTTCAACCACGGCCAACAGCATCAAGCCGTTTCTCACCAACCCCCATTTCCTACTACATTGTTTATTCGCAAATACCCAACCAATTTTTCCTCTCCCTCCAGCGACACCATCGCCATCTCATAACCAGCTCTCAGTCAGGAAATTCTAACGCCATCTAGCGACTCCACCTTCATTCAAAAAAACAGAAAGATGGAGATGGAGAACGAGAAAATAAAAAAAAAAAGACCAATACTCTAAAAACATAGTCAAATAACAACAGGCGAGACATTATTTCCTTTTTTGCTGATTAACGGTGACAAGCCGCCATGAACACATCAGGAGCAATTAGTGCGCATCACGTGACCGGATGCAACCGCTTTCGACTCGTTTTGTCTGTCTTGGACGCCCTTACGCAACTGCCCTTCTGAATTAACACCATAAGACGAGGCAGGTGAGATGCGCGTGAGAGAACGAAAAGAAGACGAAAAGAAATCCTGAAAAGTAACCCGAAAAGCAAAGGATAGAGCGGGGTGGAAATCGGGTGGTAGTAGGCGAAAATATGGCGATAGTTGGTGATTGTCGGCAGCTGGGTGTGGTATAAGATTGGGGTTCTATGGATGTGGCAGTTGGTTGGTCCGTGGTTTGGGGTGATTAGACAAGACAACGTATGAGGAATTTTAGTTAACTAGGCTGGTGACTGGGTAAAAATGAATGTTTTGGGGTAGCAGGGAACGAGCTCCCTGGCAGAAGTTAGTGATTAGTCGGGTTGACAGAAAACATCTGGAACTGAAAGCGATATTCCTGACGATAATCCTTGGGTATTTTACAAGCATAACATTGAACTGTCTCTGAGAGGATTGTAAATAATTTTCTGGAAGAATAATTAAACATTTTTAATCGTAAGATCTCTATATCTATATATCGTTATTATTATATTTTTATTCTAAAAGATTTTAATAAAAACATTTTTAAATCGCTACACAAAACCTTTCATGTTTCAATACTATGATTGTACTTCTTCAGGCGATGGTAAGTAACTGGTGAGTAAATGATTTTTAAGGAAATTTAAAAACAAAGTGTTACCTCTTTTCCAAAATTTAAAAGCAGGATAGACATAAGATCAGAATTAAAAATAGACATAAGACTACGCCTTAATTAACCAATATATATATATGTGTGTGTGTGTGTGTCTGTCTGTTTGTCGGTCTCTCTGTCTCTGTCTGTCTGTCTCTCTCTCTCTCTCTCTCTCTCTCTATATATATATATATATATATATGTATATATATATATATATATATATATATATATATATATATATATATATACATACCGGGTGTAACAGTAAAAACAGTAAAAATTGTATAAATCGTGTAACAACAAAATTGCCCAATTTTAGATCGTTTTGATCCATTAGAAAATGATTAAAATATCTTAGAAGTGATTAAAGATATCTTACTGGAATTCTCTGGAGTTTTTATAACACTATAGGACTCTACTTTGAGCAGTAAGAATGTATAATTGCTCTCCAAGCTTAACAGAAAAATTGTGATGAAATCGATCATAAACAAAAATGACACATTTATCATTAATTAATCGTAGCTATGGATCGGAAGCTCATGAAGGATTGAAATTAAGTTCACACACACACACACACACACACACACACACACACACACACACACATATATATATATATATATATATATATATATATATATATATTACAGGATCATTTTTAACTTATTCAAGGTAATCTTCGCCCTATCTAACTTTCTAAATTTCTGCCCTGGCGTAACAAGGTGCCACACACGTTTCACATACGATTTTATTTTCAAGTCTTTTTTCACTTCTCTTTGGACTGTCATAGAGGAAACTCCTCTCTCGCATGCCAAACGTCTTATAGATTAATTTGGAACGTTTTTAATTGATCTCCTTTACTTCTAAATTGAAATGATGATTCATCCTCCGATTGTGACCTCATGATCCAGTTTTTCTCTTTACTGTTCCTTTTTTAAAGTTATTCGCCGTTCTCTAGATGGTTCTTGAATGGACTTTGAAAATGGAAGCCAAATATGAATGTTGGTACCATTACTGAAGGCTTGATTGATTTTTTCCTCTCACCATTGCTCAGAAAACAGCTGTGTTGACACAAAACCATTTTCACCTGTTCTCTTTCTAGCTGAATAACTCGAACGGTTTTTGAGTTATTCTTACAACAAAAGGTATCAAGATGGCTAAACGTCTTATCTGAAAACCAGGGAGAAAAATCAATTCGTTTACTGGTTTTTAGATATTCAACATTTTGTGGGATGGACAATTATGATGTAGCACAATTTTTAAATTTTGCTTTTACCCCCGCTACACACACACACACACACACACACACATATATATATATATATATATATATATATATATATATATATATATATATATATGGGTAATCAAATTACAAAATAGAAAAAATACAACTTTATAAGGCATTTTGTCCATATAATGGTTTTACCAACGGAGTCAGGCTTATATATATATATATATATATATATATATATATATATATGTTTGAATAAAAACAGATCATTTTAAGGTTCCATGTAATAAGTTATTTCACCACAACCCTTTTAAAGGGTTCTGGATCATCAGACTTTACTTCCAAAAGTTGAAATGAAAAAAAAAAAAAATAAAAAAAAAATATATATATATATATATATATATATATATATATATTCTTCTACCATCTAATTTTGATGCAGCCCTCTACCATTTTCCGTCTTTTTGTTGCATCTTGCATTGTTTCTTTCTTCCACTGGTTTTCTTACATATTCCCTTTGTATTAGAATTTAAATCTATGTTGCATTCATCATTAAAAATTACTTTTTACCCTTTTCTAATATCGAATGTTAGATGTTCTTTTGACCAATTCAGTTTACAATTCCGATGATTATTGGTTAATGACGTTATTATGCTGCCATACGCCCGCTTAGGTTGTTCTTTTGTGTGTTTTTTTTCGTAATACGCTGCTTACTAGATTAACTTTTAAGTATGCGTCCACGCTTCATTTGACTGGCTGTTAATTTTGGACTACATACCTCGGCTCTCACTATCTTTCTTTCATCGCTTTTTCCTATTTTTTTTTTTTTTTTTTTTTTTTTGTGGTCTTCCGGTTTTCCTTGAATTTAAAACACTTCTTGTCTTAGCAACTGTCTTTTGGGGATTGTTTGATCAGTGTTTCTGGCTGAGTATCTCTCGTTGAGTCATCTTCCCCGTCATTTTGTTTCAACAGAAATGTTTGCCAAGGCAACTTTCTGATCAGCATCAGTCCCTCAACATATTCAATCGTCAGGCAGACGAGACAGACATGCCCCTCCAGGTTAATCTTCTGGCGGTGGCTTTCCGGAATTCTCATGTCTGCTCACACTATGATGTTGCCTGACCAGCACTTGCGTTGCCGTCCTCGCTTGCGTGCGGCTTCAACTAGCCTTTGAATGACGGTCTTGCAAAGACTGTTATGCCGCGTAACCTGGTCAAACCATGCCACATTTCGACGTGTAATAATAGCAAGTAGAGATGCCTGTCGGCTCACGTGACTTTTGACCTTGCTTCGTACATAGTCATTGGTTTTGTGTCCCCAGTAGGAAATGCAGAGGAACTTTATCAACCATTTGTTCTTGAAAGACTCGACTCTTTTTCCTGCCTCATCCAGACGTGTTCGAGACATACACGCGTAGAGGAGGATGGATACGACCAGCGCCCGTCCTGGGTATGACGATAAACTACATCCGCGTCCTAGGTATGACGATAAACTAGATCCGCGTCTTGGGCAATACAATAAACAAAGTCCAACAGCAAGGCCAAGATAGATAGATAGATAGATAGATAGATAGATAGATAGATAACCATGATATTCTACATATGCGCACTGGTACAGTCTTACACACATATATACATACGTGTACAGACGCACACATACACTCAAAGACACAAAGAAGGAAAAATCAGCCTAACACTAATAAAAACTGCATAAATTATTTTTTAATTTAATATAAGAATATCGAAAATGACAAAATGCTTTCTATTGTGTGGACCGAACGATTATAAAAAATATAACAATCAGGCATCTTGCTCTCACCCTTTCACTGTCGAAACTGTTAAATGCAGCCGTTTCTTCTACTCCAATAGCTTCATGTCTCGCACCTCTCACCTGTGGAACTCCCTTCCCTTTTCCTGTTTCCCTGATAGCTATAATCTTCAACTATTCAAATATAATGTCAATGGACGTCTCCAGATGCCTTGATTTATCCCCTATCATTCTCTTCATCCTTTCCTCTATCACTCCTATTTGCACTCGCTCAAACTCTCTGTAACCCCTTGCGTGATATAGTGATATATATATATATATATATATATATATATATATATATATATATATATATATATAGTATTTTTATTATAATAGATTATAATAAAAAACATTTTACATCACTACACGAAAGCTTTCATGTTTCAATTCTATGATTGTACTTCGTCAGACAATGGTAGATAACTTGTGATAAACCATGATTTATTTGGGAAATTTAAAAACAAATCATCACCTCTTTTCGGAAGTTAAAGTGGGGGTATATCTAGATTAACCAATTGAAAGTCGGATCTACACTAAAAAAAGAAAAATAAGGTCAGAGAGTGGAGGCGCTTGGGTTATTTTTTCATTTCGCGATAAGCTAGCTCCTAGACATGCGCTCCCCAACGGTTGTATAAAACATGTCAACGGCAAATGTATAATGGATGTAACCAAGTATTAGGTTGGTGCAAAAATAACGACGTAATAACGTCGTTTTTTGACGTATTTGTTAACGTCAAAAAACGACATTACGTCATTATTTTTGCACCAACTTAATATTTTGCTCTGATTTGTTGAAGTGGACATAAAGTTATCAGTAACAACATTTTATTTAAATTTCTTTTCATTTATATATATATATATATATATATATATATATATATATATATTTAGGAAGCGTCTTAAAGGGGCCAATAGGTAAAATTAAGAATGCGAAACAACTATTTACGATGCTAATTATACTGAATAGACGGCAAAACATGTCAATATGAAAGTTGAATAAAATAAATAAATGTAATACCCGTACTGTGTGGAACATTATTACACATTAGATAAATGTTATATGATTGTGTTAAAATTCTTGTATAATCTTTAATATGTAATTCTTTTATTAGGCTGGTGCAAAAATAATGACGTAATAATATCGTTTTTTGACGTTAAAAAATACGTCAAAAAACGACATTATTACGTCATTACTAATATTAAATGTTTCATTTTTGTAAATATTTTAATGAGAATAAATACGTATTGGGGAGGAAAATAGCTACACATATTTTCATGTAGAGACAGGCTTCTTTTATCTTCCAGGCTCAAGTTCATTCTTGTATATGATAAAATAAGGAACAACTAGGAAAAGATTTATAAATTTAACATGTTGCGCTTTTATTTAGGTGACATCAGAAATTAAATACGCAAGAGAAACGCAAATTCTGATTTTTTTTTTTTTTTTTTTTTTTTGTGATGTTTTTCATTGATTAGGTATAAGGAAAAAAATAAGAAATATTTATGAATTTCAAAATATTTCGCTTTTATTTAAGCTTCAGGTAAAACAAACAAGGAACTCAAGTTAACGGAAAATTCACTTCCCCATAACTCTTTTACAAAAGATTTCTGATGAAGCTTAAGTAAAATCGAAATATGTTAAATTTATAAACGTTTCCGATTTGTTTCTTCCTCTATCCTTCTGTTGGATTTTAATCCATGTTTGATTCCAATTCCTTCTTACACACACACATACATACACACACACACACACACACACACACATATATATATATATATATATATATATATATATATATATATATATACGTTTTACCAGCTTGTTATTGGAAGGGATAATTCCAAAGAGGATATAAATCCAGGGAGAGCTCAATGTAGAATACAGAGCATTATAATGATATTAAGAAGAGGAAGACTTTAATTATCCATTTCGTTTAAAATTTTTATTTCGTGAACACCGAGAAGTTCAACTCATCAGAACGAAATGTATAGGTGTGTTTTGTAAAATATAAACACGTGCGTACAAATGCACCCTTTGCTGATTTTCTTTCGTCTCGTTTTAATTTTTTTTACAGTGTTTTTTTGTCTTTTTCCCTATCGTTCAATTTATGTTTTGGCGTACCTTTCAGGTTGATTTCTTCGTTTTTTGTTGTTGTTTTTTTTTTCATTGTTTTATTATTTTTTCTTTTTTTTTCTTCAATATCTTTCTTCATTTTTCTTTCAGTCTTGTTCATTTCTATGAAATTTTCCTTTTTTTTTTCCTTCCTTCCTTCATTTTCTACTTCTTTTTCATCACTTTTCAGCGTTTGCTTCATTGCACTTTCATTTTCCTTCTTTCTTGTTTTAATTCTAATTTTTTCTTTCTTTCTAATTTTTCTATCTTGAGAAAAATAGTATTTTTCTTCTTTCTTTTTAAAATATGTTCACTTTCATTTTTTTTTTCTTCTGTTTTTTTCTTCAACTACACTAGATGCAAAATTGGTCGAACACACTTCAAACGATATAAAGGTAAATGAAAAATGACTACAGGCGAGAAACCAAACAAAACCTACCCCATTAATCTTTTTATATTTAATTCTTACACAGAATAAATTATTGCAAGAGCAATCTCTTACGTTCATCCCAACTGCACTTGCCTGAAACCATATTTTCTATTTGAAGCCGAATTTGTAATGTCAATCAAAACATTTTTACTTGCAAGGTCAGCTTTAATTGTCCTCAGATATGAAAATTCTGGGCGACTCATTCTCTTGTGTGAAGCATTGTGACAGGACTTTTTTCACTAGTGTTTCTTTAGACAGTTGAATTACCGCAATTCCTCATATATAATACGCCTTCATCTATAATACGCATCCATAAAATTTTGCTGAAAGTTTCGGAAAATGCTTCTACTCATGTATAATACGCGCCCCTTGTTTGGTAAACAAACCCTATAAATTATACCTCTCTAATTTCATTATGGCCAGCGTTTCCTACTCTTATTTAAAAAAAATTTTAAACATAGAATAATATTATTCTAATTTATTTTTATGATAATTCTTATTTTATTTTACGGCAATTTTTTAATGATTTTTTTATAGCTGTGCATAATACGCATCACTGATTTTACTTATTATTTTAAAAATATGCGTATTATACATGGATAATTACGGTACATCTACGAGGAAAGTGAATCTTTGTCTTTTGATGGTTTCTATAAAAAAAAATTGCATTTTGTTTCGTATAGTTCTTTGTTCGAAATCTTACGAGGCCAGCGGATATTGAAGGAAATTCATAGTAATTATCTCTGTAAAACATCAATATTTGTATCACGTGTTCTCATAAGTACTTAAATTAAAAAAAAAAACAAAAAAAACAAAAAAAAAACGTTAAATCCACGAAAATAACCGTTGACATTAACACAGAAGACAATAGGGAGTTTTTTTTCGGTTTTTTTTCATCGTTTTCAAATCAACAGAGGTCGTTAAACTTGTACCTATCAATGCCAGTTCAATATTCCGGCCTTAAATTTTCCAGAAACTGGTTGGGTTTTGATTTTCTACTAGATTATGATAAATGCAGACAATCTTCTGTTATTTGTCGTGTCGGTTTAGAGCACAGGGAATCGTGGCTCTCCACGATTTCCCATACTTTTGATGGCAATTGTTCTGATGAGCTTTCCTCTTTGCTACCTCGGCTCGATGAATGTAAGCATAGTACTAGATTGGCAGATAGGTCTCATCATTTTATTATGACGGCACTCGCTGGCACCCGAGGATCAGGATCGTCATCCTCTCTTCTTATTCCCTTTCTCACATCTTTGATGGCGGTGGCGGAGATGGATATGAATCAAAGAGAGTCTGACTAGGCCGTTCGCCTGTGTATCATTTCGGTGGATAACTCTGCGCGACACAGAAGGACACACACTTGGCCAGAAGCGCCTCACTAGCGGCTCAAAGAAGACTGAGACCTGGTTGCATTGTAACTAAGAGTTTCCTACACTATTTACATTATTCGGACTATTTGTCGCCATATTTATTACGACGTTTCGGCCGTTGTACGCTCCGGTCATCTTAAGCTGGTTGGAATGTCGAACTGAACCCTTTATTTCAAGGACACATGGCACAGTGGATAAAGGCGTTAGTTAGATCCAGTGACAGGACCCTAAGAGTGTGAGTTCAATACCCGGTTAAGACAGTGGAGAACTTGGAAAGGGGAATTAACAGGGGATAACTGATAACTGACATCCATTAAACATGGCACGAGGAACTAGATAAGTCTACCCCAGTGAGCGAAATAAAGGGTTCAGTTCGATATTCCAACCACCTGAAGAAGGCCGGAGCGTACAACGGCTGAAACGTAATAAATATGGCGACAAAGATGAGGACAATAGTCCGAATAATGTAAATAGTGTACATAATACCTCATCTCAGAAATATAGACATATACTAAGAGTTTTCTTTTCTCGCACTTCTCGCGAATGGAACTCGCTCCCAACGTCTTGCTTACCCGTCAAATACAGTCGACGAAAATCTCAATGCAATTTCAACCGTCATTTTCTTCCTCCCACCCCACAAACTATATTCTTCTCGTTCTCCATTTTCTTTTCGGTGTTCTTAGTTCTATGTCTTTCACCGTGCGTCTTAGTTGCTTTATTGCCTTGATCGGTGTAAAATTATTAAAATAAAAAGCTCTAGGCAAGGTTTCTCTTCTTACTATCACTATCAGTCTGCCATCCATTTATAAAAGCCCCTTAGGTAGGTTGACCAATGTTTCCCTCTAAACCTCTTGCTTTCAATATGTCATGTGAGTGTCGAATTCTCCGGGCCGTCTTTCCTCATTATCTATCCCTGTCTGTTTACATATATTCATACGTAATATACTTATATACTTATTAAATACTGTATTTACATATCGGCTATCTATTTAGTAGGTCACTCACTTCCACTACTTCTTCCAAATTCTTCTCGCTTACTGTCATATCACGTTGAAACATCGGTTCCCGTACGATCACGGAAGTTAAGCAACGTCGAGCCTAGTCAGTACCTAGATTGGTGACAGCTTGCGAATACCAGACGCTGTAAGCTTCGATATGCGCGTGGTTTAATTAATTAATTAATGTTCACTTACGCGTAAATACCCTTGGAATAGGTATGAGTCTACCGCTTCTCCCCCCAGCTATGGGTTAATTAGTAGAACTTGTAACAATGTCCTTATTATCTCCCAAAACATCCTTACAATCTAAAATATTTTCAGGTATTAAATAACCTGCAAAGGGTTGAATAAAGTGTAGAAAAGTAATCAATTAATCAACCAAACGGAAGATAATATGATACAGAGCCCAGTTTTAAGTAAGACATTTTCTTATTTGAAATAAAATATATTGGAATTTTATGTCAGGTTAGGCTACTGGGGACACCGGTACCCTGTAAACCAGTACTATCTGCTGCATGGACGGGTCATCGGTGACTAAACAGATTCCCCAACCAAGTTTTTTTTTCTGTTGTGGAAGGTGTCTAGATAACTCAACAGGATTAAAAATCAACTCCTGTCAAATAGCAGATGAAACTTCCTAATGGGCAAACGGCTATCTAGCACAAAAAGTAGACTGGGCCTCGACGCTATGTATAAAACCCGTGCGGTGATGGATTCAGTGTCAAATCCTCCAGACCCTCTAGAGTTCTTCATTTCTTCTTCTTTAAATAATTCGTCTTTTACGATTCCGATTTTGTATATTTTTTCCGTCTTTTCCTTCATTCATCTCTTTCTTCTATCTTTTATTCGCTATTTCTCATTTATCTCTCGTCATAACATCTTTTCAGCCTCCTCCTCCTCTTTTTCCTTGCCTTGTAATATGTTTCGTTCAGTTGTCCGCATTTGTCGTCTCCTTTTCAGCTGCATCTCCCGTTTTGCTGCTTCTCCCTTTACAGTGTCTCATTTGTTAAATTTATTTTACATAATCTACATCTCTCCTTCTCGAATTATTCTTATCCGCTTATTTTCTTAATTCTTTTTTTTTTTGTTTTTTTTTTTTACTGAATTTCAATTTTTTCCTTCCTCCTTCTGTCTTTCTTCTCTTCTTTTCGCTTGTTGTTTTGTCTTTTTGTTGTTTTCATTTTATTTATTTATTTATTCATTTTATTTTATTTCTTTTATTTTTATTTGTTTCTTTTTTTTCTCTTTTTTTTTTCTTTTTTTTTTTTTTTGTTTAGGTGGTTGTCTTTAAAATTTTTAACTCTTGAATCAATTCTATCGCTTACACTTCGCACGCCAGTCGCTTCTTGTGCATTTTGTCATGTTACGGACAGACAAATGCTCGACCTTTGTCTCCTGACCAAACGAACTTGAAGGAAAGAAGTCCTGACTTGGTGATTTCATATTGGCTTGTTGTTTCTGAAAGTACCATTATTTTTTCTTGTCTCTTATTTTTTTTTTGCCGTCTTTTCTCAACTGATAACAATGGCTACCATCATCGCCATGAAAAATATATTATTAACGCTTCTCTTCACGTTAACACGTTTTTCCCTTTCCAACACTTCTTCCCAGCCATATGTCTCGCGTTTTCTGTATTTAGTCTTTTTTCTGTCAAATAATAACCCTGCCAAGTGACATGAAGGATAGCTGATTATAAATTTTTTTGGCTTGTATTCTTTCTCTCAACGCCATAGCTTCGCGCAATAACGCTTCAGTTAAAGCAGTTTCCATTTTTACATATCATAGTAATAGGTATTAAAAAATTCGAATGTGAACGGCGAAGTAGACAGAGTTGCACATTGCACCACTAGCTATCAAAGAGCTTTGAATATAATTATGAGAAAAAAATGATTCAAAAATACTTACAGAAATTGTTTTGTTTACGTTTCAGATACGAAACTTGGCATAAAATCTGAACAAGAAAAATGTGCTCCAAAGGTAAATAGAATCTTGCTTGATTGAGAAGCTTTTAAAAGTCAAGTGGTCAAAATACGCCGGAGTTTTTCCTGCAAAAGGGATACAGGTTCGAATTGTATTAGAAGCAACATTTTCTTTAATAGGTTTTCAGGAATGAACAGTAAGATAGAAGACATAAAGTACTATTTAAACTAAACTGAGCATCTACTGAAATACGAGTATCTATTAAAATAAAGTTTAAATATATACATATATAAATGCGTAGAGAACTAATATATATATATATATATATATATATATATATATATATATATATTATAAATAATTAATAGATTTTAATTTATAACGGACATATTTTTATTACTTTAAATGTTATTTTCTAGTTGATACCCGTATGTGATAAACGTAGGGTCTACTCAAATATTGTGTGTATCCACTAATAATAACGTTTAAATTCATAAAAATATGTTGGATTATAAATTAAAATCCATTAATTCTTTTGAAAATGCTTTGTTTACGTTTCAGATACGAAACTGTCCATAAAATCTGTACGAGAAAAATGTGCTCCAAAGGCAAATAGAATCTTGCTTGGTTGCGAAGCTCTTCATAGCCAAGTGGTCAAAGCACGTTGGATTAAACGGCAGTTTGTCTTGCAAAGGGGATGCAGGTTCGAATTAGAGGCGGTATTTTTTTTATATAAAATATCGTTTAAAATAAACGGATCGTCAACTAAAATACGAGTCTCCACTAAATAATAACATTTAATATGTCGAAATAAAATAGAAAATCCATTAGGTAAATATTCGAAGATTGCTTGATCAGCGAGACTGCTCTGTGGCCCACTTAGTTAAGGCACATTGGATATAATGGCGGTTTCCTTCTGCCCAGAGGAACACAGGTTCGAGTCCAGCTTTAGAGTGCATATTTCTCGAATATTCAGTCTGGTAGACGAAATAAATATATACTCTTTAATAAATAAGTGTAATGTCTACTCTTACGCTTAAAGTGATAAAAGTCTGTCGGATTGATAAATAAAATCCATTAGCTTAGAAAATTACTTTGTCTACGTTTCCATACGAAACTGAGCAGATATGAATATATATATATATGCCCGCGCACACAGTTCCGTAAAATACTTGTAGAAAACACCATTATACTTCGACATGAAAACAATAGACAAAAACTAAAAATCCTTGAAGCATTATACATCAAGCATTTGAAACCCAACCTAAACAAAATCAATTATGGCATCTCTACAAATATCCTTAAATGTATATAATTGGTAACAGAAGCCATTGGTTTATTCCAACGGCTCCCCATACTTCATACTTCTCAATTCATTCTCCTGTGGTCATGTGTGACGTCATGAGCTGCGGTGCGATTTTCGCTTCTAGCGTCCTATATGCACGTGTTTATCGTTGCTTAGAAATCATCTATGTAAACAATGACAAACTATCATCACTGTCTTGTCCGTATATTGTTTAATATGTTGTAATCGACATCTTTGATAATGGCTTATGTAAGCCGAAAGCTTAGATTGTATTAAAAAAATATGGATCAATATTGTCAATTTCTTTCTTCGTTCAACGATAATGTTATTAAACTTATCAGATGTTACGAAAAAAATTTGCATCAAATAAATAGACAACACTTGACTATAATATTTAATGAAACGTGTATCATATATATATATATATATATATATATATATATATATATATATATATGATAAAGTTAATTGGTAATCCGTATGGATAATTACGAGGAGTATATAAATCCAGAGAGTTCAATGTAATAAACAGAGCAAGTGATAATTAATTGACAAATTGGAGACTTCAGAAATCCATGGTAATATTTTATTTTGCGATTTTCTGGGAGAATTGTTGAATCCATTCATTGTTTTGAAACCGCCAGCCCTGACGAAGCGAAATCGAATTATCGACCTGGGGACAACAGCAATTAAGTGATGGTTCCATCGCACCTCAAAAACTCCCGATGATTGTCCTTGCTGCCGGATGTAGTTTATCGTTATACCCTGGACTGGGCACGTAAATAGTGTATCTCTATTTCATTTCATTCATCTCACTATTTCAGACACCTATATCTAAGACTTTTCCGTGCTATTTTAACGGAGTTGAAACAGTCACATTTCCCCTGTATTTCAAAGATAAGAAGAAAGAACCTGTAATCATTTCTTTGCTGTATGAAACAAGAACCAATTCAGCAAAATGGATATTTTATTTCAACAAATTCATGAAATTAAGGAAGATGATGTATAGAGATTTTTTTTAAGTTTTTATTTTTATTTATTTATTTTTTTAAATAACGTATATATTACCGCGACATTCACTTCAAGAAAGACACAAGATCAAAATTGTACTCTTAGATTTAAAGAAACGAAATTGAATTTTCCCAAAAAAAATCATTATTTTTACCAATCACTCCCTCTCGGCCAAACTTTTTGGAGACAAGGGGAAGAGAACCACAACGGAATTATAAAAATATAAAATATATACCGTATTCGATCTGAAATACATATATATATATAAATGTATTGATACCCAAATTGTTTATATATATATATATATATATATATATATATATATATATATATATAATTCGAATATAGATATTAATATACTTAAACTGCTATGATATATATATTTGAATTTTCGAAAAAAAAAACTGTACTTGGACTTAGCCAATGCTGAAGTATGGTGGAGGATTTTCAAAATTTCTATAAGAATTTTTTTTAAATTTTTAATTTTATTGTGTAGTTGAGGTTGAAGCTACAAGTATTCTTTGTTGTTGTTGTTTTTATTTTTTCCTATTGTTCATTTTTTATTTTTTTTAAATAAAATGATTGTATCCAAGAGATGAACTTAGATTTTAGATTGGGCGGATCTAGAAATGTTGACTAAACCGCCTTGCAAACTTAAATTCCACCCCACTGCCACCACACCCACTCCTCTGATGATGATGATGATGCCTATTCCAATCATTGGTTTCTTTCTTTCGCTTTCTTTTCTCTTTCTCTCTCTCTCTCTCTCTTTATCTATCTTTATCTCTCTCTTTATCTCTCTCTATTTCTCTCTTTTCCCTTTTTCTCCCACTTTCAGTTTCTCTCTTGCCATCTGTGTGTATGTAAGGAACATGAGTTAAAAAAACTCATCTCATTTTTCTATAAAGAAACATATATATATATATATATATATATATATATATATATATATATGTATGTATGTTTGTATGTATGTATAGAGAGAGAGAGCTATATATATATATATATATATATATATATATATATATATATATATATATATATATGTATGCATTTATGTATACACAAACATGCCTGCAATATCTATTTATCTATCGATTTGATCGATCTATCTATCGATTTAACTATCTTGTACAGAGGAATATAAAGTTAGATTAATGGATCACTACGTAAATTTATCCAGATATAGGTTTGGAATAGTGAAAAGACAATCCATATATATATATATATATATATATATATATATATGTATGTATGTATGTCGGTAGTTATATGTATATGATGCATTGTATGTGTGTTTCCACACATTCATTAAAAAACGCGTGCATTACAAAATTTCATATATATATATATATATATATATATATATATATATTATAAATTAATTGATTTAGAATATGTTTTTTTTCGCTACACACTTCTAACCATGTTTCAAGAAAACCGGATTATATATCTTACTGTTCTTTCTTTTTATATATAAATATATATATATATATATATATATATATATGTTTGTGTGTGTGTGCATATCTAGTTAGCTACATAGCTTAAATAGAGATATACATAATGAGGTATACAGATATATCATTACGCATATTACTTGTGATATATATTTGTATATATAGATAGATAGATAGATAGATAGATAGATAGATAGATAGATAGATATATACTCCCCTTGCTGTCTCTCAACCAGCCATGACATAGCGTTCGAGACTCCACATGTAAAAATGGTAATCTTCGGATGGCCACAACAATTTTTGTTCTTCACAACCATCTACACTAAATACTTACTCTATATTTAACAATTCCCTGATGATGACATTATGCTATGTCGAAAGTACTCAGAAATAAATACAATATGAGCCAACATATTGTTTTCCTCTGGCCTTTTAACAACCGCACAAATAAGCTTATTCGTGAATATTAAAGGATCATATCGAAAATAAGTAGACAGAACGTGTCTAAATTATTTAACGAAACCTGTCTGAATATATATATATATATATATATATATATATATATATATATATATATATATATATATATAAGGGGGTGTATAATGATGCCAGTGTTCGAATCTCACCATGCTCGATCTATTAAGAATTGGACTTATAAATAGTATCGGCCTCGGGAGGTGAACTTGCGACACCTTTCGAAAGTGCCTGAAAATCACGTCTCTTTTTGACCCCAAACTTGTTAGCTGAATTAGGTAGACGGAAATATTTGACAGCCACGATGATTGTACTAGTACGAAGTCACAAGTCGCCGTGTCCGAGGAGTTGTGCGTGCTGACCTTGTTCAGGTAGATGACCACGCCAGATAATGCGCTCTTTCCCAGAAACTGTCACTAAGGTCTGCTCAATATAGTTGCAGTATAAACCACAGGTGGGCTCAGTGGCTGTTGAAGAAACACAAACGTGCCTCAGCAGGCGCCTGCAATAGGGATTGACTAGCTACACCAGTAGATATGCTCACTCAAATACCCGAGAGTATATCGTCTGACGTTTTCAATTTTTTTTTTAACAAGACCAGTGTAATCAAACACTCGGTCGCAATGAATTTCATGCTAGTACAAGCATAAACGCTTCCGCAAGTCTCCTCTACCCAATTCCACTGATGAGTTTTGGTCTACCCGTGGTAGTATATATATATATATATATATATATATATATATATATATAAGGTGCGATATGTAAATTGTCGCCATTTTATATTTTTTCTAATTTCGCGCATGCGTGTTGTTTGTTTTTGATTTTGTCGACTGCAGAGTATAGTAGGGTCTGCTAGAAAAAGAGCACATTGACGCGATTCACTCCTCCAAATTTGGAATTGGCAATCATGAACTGCTTGGCATTCGCACCGGATGCTCCAATACGAAAATTTCAGTGTGTTTACTTATCAATACGAGGACAATACATAGGATTCGGAAAGAGTTCGATTAGTCTAATGGTGATACGAAGATGTTTCGAATGATCACTAGTGATGGCGACGTTATGCCTCCATTCATCTTCCCACAGGGACTCAGACTCAATATGACGGCTTTCATAAACTGCCTTGTGGAGGTAATGCTGCCCTGGGTCAAGTGAGTGGCTGCTGCAGAATCTCATGTCTGGCAACAGGACTCTGCAACATGCCACACAAGCAGGAGAACCCAGTCATGGCTGCGATCACATCACCCCTTACTTCTGGCCACCTAACTCCCCAAACTGAACCCCTCCCATATTTATGTGGATTGCAGTTTATGCGAGAGATCAACCAAACCCCTTTTAAGGCCAAAGATGAAAAGAAGGCAAGGATTATGGCAGCATTCACCAACTTAAACAGGGATGCCGTCCAAAAAAGTTGCAGGAGATTCTGAAGTCGTCTGGAGGCTGTGATTAAAGCCAATGGCGATTTTATTGAATAAATTTACTCTTCCGTATTTTCAAGATATTTTTGCGTAATTTTGGTAAATATATCTGTTAAAATGAGATGCCAGTGTTATTTTCATTTTTACGAAATGTAGACGACAATTTACCCATCGCACCCTGTGTATGTGTGTGTACGTACGTATGTATGTATGTATGTATGTATGTATGTATGTATGTATGTATAAATGAAAGATTCTTTGTAAAATGTTAAGTCTTTAGGTAAGACTCAATTCTGAAACTCTTTGACCTCATCATAGCTAAGCCTTTGGAAGTTGTTAGAGCACACGCTTTCTATATGTTCCCGTTCAGATTTTCAAGGAGTTAACTTTTTGATGCCACCGGCCTGAAGAGGGGAGCCTGGCTACTGCAAAGTTAGAAAGTGCCCGAAAACAATACGACTAATGAAACTGGGTAGACGAAACTGTTCGCAAGCCATCGATGTTTCTACTAGGAGAAAGTGACAAGTCATTGTGATCGAGGTTTTGAGTGTACTGACATTGTTCAATGACTGATCACGCTAGATAAAGTGTTCTTTCACATAAACTGTAACTATGTACCGCTCAGAATATCTGCAGTAAAAACGACAGGTGAGCTCCCTGAAGGTTAAACACACACAAAGGTTCCTGAGAAGGCGTCTGCGACAGGCATTGGATAGCTGGCGCATGTATAAAAAGTGCATATATATATATATATATATATATATATATATATATATATATATATATATATATATGCACTTTTCTATATATATGCATTAAGTACACATACATGCACTAAGTGGGTATATATATGCAATTAGATATAAATTAAACATGTGCACACACACACACATATATATATAATATATATATATGTATGTATATATATATGCACTTTTCTATATATATGCATTAAGTACACATACATGCACTAAGTGGGTATATATATGCACTTAGATATAAATGTAAAACGTGCACACACACACACACACACACACACATATATATATATATATATATATATATATATATATATATATATGTATGTATGTATATATATATATGCACTTTTCTATATATATATACATTAAGTACACATACATGCACTAAGTGGGTATATATATGCACTTAGATATAAATGTAACAGGCGCACACACACACACACATATATATATATATATATATGTATATATGTATGTATATGTATATATTTGCAGATAAATATATTTATATACATATATATGCACTTATATAGAGTTAGATGTACAATATATATGCCCTTAGATAAAGTTAGATGTACAAATATTTACCTAAAGGATGAGCATATATATATACCTACACACACACACACACACATATATACATATGCGTGTGGAAATATATATATATATATATATATATATATATATATTTCCACACGCATTAGCATATATGGTACATATTTTGTATGAATACAAGATATGTAGATAAAATGTAGGAGATATATGAATTTTTAAATTTTTGTAATAACATATATATATATATATATATATATATATATATATATATATATATATATATATATATATATATGTACAGGATTTAAATACACAAAAACATATCTATAAGCCCCCGCAACGAAAAGTTGTTTTTAAGAGATATATACAGTATTAAATGTCTATACCATGGCCTGCGTGATTGATCCGAGTCACTTAAATCTGTGACAGTTGTCAATCAGAAAGAAAAATCGTAGAGCATGCCGGGAAAGCGAATCTGGGATTAACTTTTCCCATACGTCTCAGCCTTTCTTAGTGGGGCGGCTTGTAATTTTTATTTCCGAAGATTATTTCTTTCCGTCCGTTTTAGAGAATCAACTGGCATCTTGAGCCTTGTTGCTTTAAAACTTTGCTATTTAATTTCTATGTTTATCAGATCGGGTGAGGAATTGTGGGTAGTATTTTTGCTTTCTCTTCAGCTTTTTCTTCTTTCGTTTTTTGCTATTTTTTTTTTATTAATGTTCTTCCGTCGCATTGTTGCTTACTTGAGTTTCTCGTCTTTGCTGTTAGTCGCCATTTTGTTTTTGTATGGACTTTTTTCTTCTATGCCGGCTCCTTTCTCTGTGTATTCCTTTATATTTTCTTCCTTCACTTCCGTCGTCTATCCTTAATTTTCGTCTTCTTTTATCGTCACATCTTTCTTTGTTTCTTCTCCTATCTCGGCCTCGTTCTTTTTCAATCAGATCATCTACATTTTTTTTTTTGTTTTTTCCCATTTATTTTCTTATACGTCTTCATCTGTCTTCATTTTTATCTGTAATAATTACTAGTACTACTACTTCTTCTTCTTCTTCTTCTTCTTCTTCTTCTGCTTCTTGCAGATTTTTCTCGCACTTTAAAATCTTCTTTCTGCTCCTTCTTCGTCTTTTTTTGTCTTGTTTCATTCAAGATATGCTCTTTGACATTTTCTTCTGCTTACCCCTTTTCTTCTTCTCCTCCACATTCTTCTTCTTCTTCTTCTTCTTCTTCTTCTTCTTCCGCGTCTTATTCATTCATTTCTTATTCCTTAATTCTTCTTTACCTTACTCTTTTTTCATTTCTTAGCATTTCGTCCTTTTCAAAGTATTGTTCTTTCTTTCTTCTTTTTTTTTAATCAGTTTCACCCTAAGCAAGGCAATACAGCCACTAAGATGCAAGGGGTTAAATGGTGTGGAGGAATTAGGAACAGAAACATTAGTAATGAGCCGAAAGAGAAAAAAGTAATGAGGAGGACATTAGATAGCGATTGGCATTGCTGTTAAATGTTTCTAGATTAAAGCTGACTGGAAAGCATGGAGCCGGAAGAGAGTTCCACAAAGTGAGAAGTACGAGAAAAGAAACTTTTAGAATAGAAATTACGGCTGCATCTAGCCAACTCTACTGTAAATTGATGAGATCTCGTCTCCAGTCTAGTATTGCACTTAAATTCCTAAAGTCTAGGTACCATAGCGAAAAGCTCGTCTGAATAATTACCATGAAAGTATTTATAAAAAAAAGGTACAGAGAGCAACCTTACGGCCGTGAACAAGTAACTGAAACCGAACCGCCAGATCATGCAGATATTGCAGATTTGTCTTTGGGTCTTATGAAGGAGTTCCAGGTAAATCATAGGGACACCGGAACATATATAGCAGCAATATTCTAATCATGGACAAATGGTAGATGTATAGATATCCAAGATAGATTCCGAGAAGATGAGTTGTAAAAATAGCCTCCATTCTATTCTCTTGCTTAAACTTCAATTTCTTTTATACAGCACATACAGCGTTCTTTGTCTTTTTCTTTTCCCTTCATATTTGATTCATTGAAACCTTTTTACAGCTATTATGATTTTTATATTTTATCTCTTTTTCTTAATAACTTCCACAGACTGTATTTATAAATTTGTTCTTTTTTTCTTTTATATTCTCATTTTGTTTCTGTATTTCAATGAAACATTTATACAGTCTTAGAATTGCTTTCTTTTTACTTCTTCCTTTTTTCCTTTTCCTTTTTCCTTATTTCTTATTTCTTTTTACACTGACGTTATAACTTGCTTTTTCTTTTACTATTCTCAGTATTGATATTTCTATACAGTTTTATAACTGGTTTCGTTTTCCTTCCTTTTTCTTCCTATTCTCTGTTCTTCAATCTCATTAGGACTTTCTCTATCACTTTCTTGGTGTATTTTGATTTCTTTCTCTTTTCCTTCCTCTTTCCTTATCTGTCTCGTTCATTCAATTCTTTTAGGGTTCTTATAACTGATTTCTTTTTCCTTCTTCTTCGCTCACTGTATCTGTTCTTCAATCTCTTTGACATTGCCTTTCGTACTATATTTGTCTTTTTCTTTCCTTTCTCGCTCTTTCAATGAACCATTCTTATAGCTTTTATAACTTATTCATTTGTCCTTCATTTTCCTTCACTGTATCTGTTCTTCAATCTCTTTGACATTGCCTTTCATACTATCTTTTTTATTATCTTTCTCTTTTTCTTTCCTTTCTCCCTCTTTCAATGAAGTATTATTACAGCTTTTATAACTTATTCATTTCTCCTTCATTTTCCTTCACTGTATCTTTTCTTCAATCTCTTTGACATTGCCTTTCTTACTATCTTTCTCTTTTTCTTTCCTTTCTCCCTCTTTCAAGGAACCATTATTTCAGCTTTTATAACATTTATTTCTCCTTCATTTTCCTTCACTGTATCTTTTCTTCAATCTCTTTGACATTGCCTTTCTTATTATCTTTCTCTTTTCTTTCCTTTCTCCCTCTTTCAAGGAACCATTCTTACAGCTTTTATAACATTCATTTGTCCTTCATTTTCATTCACAGTATCTGTTCTTCAATCTCTTTGACATTGCCTTTCTTACTATGTTTCTCTTTTTCTTTCCTTTCTCCCTCTTTCAAGGAACCATTCTTACAGCTTTTATAACTTATTCATTTGTCCTTCATTTTCCTTCACTGTATCTGTTCTTCAATCTCTTTGACATTGCCTTTCTTACTATCTTTCTCTTTTTCTTTCCTTTCTCCCTCTTTCAAGGAACCATTCTTACAGCTTTTATAACATTCATTTGTCCTTCATTTTCATTCACAGTATCTGTTCTTCAATCTCTTTGACATTGCCTTTCTTACTATGTTTCTCTTTTTCTTTCCTTTCTCCCTCTTTCAAGGAACCATTCTTACAGCTTTTATAACTTATTCATTTGTCCTTCATTTTCCTTCACTGTATCTGTTATTCAATCTCTTTGACATTGCTTTTCTTACTAACTTTCTCTTTTTCTTTCCTTTCTCCCTCTTTCAAGGAACCATTCTTACAGCTTTTATAACTTATTCATTTGTCCTTCATTTTCATTCACAGTATCTGTTCTTCAATCTCTTTGATATTGCCTTTCTACTATCTTTCTCTTTTCTTTCCTTTCTCCCTCTTTCAAGGAACCATTCTTACAGCTTTTATAACTTATTCATTTGTCCTTCATTTTCCTTCACTGTATCTGTTCTTCAATCTCTTTGACATTGCCTTTCTTACTATCTTTCTCTTTTTCTTTCCTTTCTCTCTCTTTCAAGGAACCATTCTTACAGCTTTTATAACATTCATTTGTCCTTCATTTTCATTCACAGTATCTGTTCTTCAATCTCTTTGACATTGCATTTCTACTATCTTTCTCTTTTCTTTCCTTTCTCCCTCTTTCAAGGAACCATTCTTACAGCTTTTATAACTTATTCATTCGTCCTTCATTTTCCTTCACTGTATCTGTCCTTCAATTTCTTTGACATTGCCTTTCTTAGAATCTTTCTCTTTTTCTTTCCTATCTCTCTCTTTCAAGGAACCATTCTTACAGACTTTATAACATTCATTTCTCCTTCATTTTCCTTCACTGTATCTGTTCTTCAATCTCTTTGACATTGCCTTTCTTACTATCTTTCTCTTTTTCTTTCCTTTCTCCCTCTTTCAAGGAACCATTCTTATTTTTAACTTTCCTTTCACTTTCCCTCAATCTCTCTTTTTCATCTAACCTTTCTCAATTTTCCTTATTTCTGATTTCTTCTTACTTTATGCCATTATTCGTTGTATCCCTACTGGCTTAATGCTCCATAGAAGGAAAGAAGCGAGTCGAGTTCAAGCTTTAATCTGGGCTGTTTCTTTAAATTATTTACATTATTCTGACTGTTATCCTTATCTTCATTGACATATTCACAACGTTTCGGCCCTTGTAATGTCCGACCTTCTTCAGTTCATTGAAACTTCGGACTAAACCTTTATTTCGTCAACCAGAATTGAGTTCTAGTTCCTCGTGTTATGCCTCTTCCGGATGTCTCCTCAATGTCTCATGGCTATGTGGATACAGTCGTTGGTTAGATCCAGTGACTAAACCCAATGTCTTGTGAGTTCTATACCAGGCTACAGCAGTAGTCAGCACATAACGAGCTGGAAAGTTCAGTTCAAGAGATACAATTGAAACATTTTTTAGATATAAAAATAGGTACAAAAAATAAAAGCATTGTAATTAGCAAGGGCGAGTATGATTTCATGCCTTCATTTTATCGCCAGAATTCTTTCTTTGTGTCTCACTCTACCCAAATAAGACAACCAGTAGTAAAACACGATGCAAGTGTTTACCCACCGTTCAACCAGTGGCTGGGGATTAAGTCATTTTTCTCTACCACCGGTAAATCGGTTGTCAGGGCTCAAAGGGTTCAATAAAGTTTGGCTGTTTTTGTTTTGCTGCATATCAATCTCTATCGGTTATTTAAAGCCGGAACATAAATATTTTGAACACAATTTTATTTATTTGTTTTAGATAATAATGGTTGTAGGGATACAAGTCTTACTAATTAACCCATAGCTGGGAGGTACAAGGTGGATTCATACCTTTCCCAGGGGTATTTGCGCGTAATATTTTGAACACAATTTTATTTATTTGTTTTAGATGATAATGGTTTTAGGGATACAAGTCTTACTATTTAACCCATAGGTGGGAGGTACAAGGGGGATTCATGCCTTTCCCAGGGATATTTGTGCGTAAATGAATATTACAAAGCTAAGAGGAACTGGAACTAGGCTCTCTGACTAACAATTCCGAACCATTATCCATTAAATCAGCCACAGTACCAGGTATTCCCAAGCGATCGCCCATCTAGGTATTCTTCAAGTTCGACGTTGCTTAACTTTGGTGATCGTACGGGAACCAGTTTGTTTTAGTTAAATAAAGGCTTCAATTCAAAATTCCTTGAAGAGACAACAAAGATTTGTGATTGTTGCAACAAAGATGGGGCAATTGACATTAAATTTTCAAAATAGACCTCTAAGAGGGTAATAGATGGTATGAATATATACATCCCTACTAAAAAAAAAAAAATGATATCTGTCTATATTTCTGAGTTGAGACATTGTAATTATTTATATTTTTCGGACTGTTGTCCTCATCTGTTGTCCTCATCTTTATTGCCATCTTTATTGCCATATTCACGACGCTTCGGCCGTTGTACGCTTCGGCCTTCTTCGGGTGGCTGGAATTCTGAACTGAACCCTTTATTTCGTCCGCCGGGGTAGATTGTTCTACTTCCACATGCCATGCCTCTTCCAGATGTCTCAGTTATCTCCCTTTAACTCAACTTTCCAAGTTTTTGTTCACCACTTCAGTAGGCAGGTATTGAACTCACAACTCTTTGGGTCAAGTCACTGGATCCAACCAACGCTTTTATCCAATTATGTCTCCTTGACGAAATAAAGCGTTCCGTTGAAAATTCCAATCCTGAAGTAATATCGTGACTATGGCAATAAAGATGAAAACAACGCTGCGAACAATGAAAATAGTGTGAAGAAAAAAAAATTATATTAACTTTTCTGTGGGCATCAAATTTTATTATGCAAATCCCATCATTGTCTATTAGGTGTCCCTTTAGTTTTACCCGATCAGAACCTTTTCCAATCGAACCCAGAGACCAAGGTTTAAAATGGAATTACTCATGTCTTCATGTACCACATTCTGGAAATATCGTCAAGATTTTCAAAGCTGCATTTCAAAAAAAATATTATCAATGCCAACACTTGTTCGCTTCTATTAATACATCAGCATGAGCGCTACCAGCAGAATATTGACCGTGAAGAGGTTTATCTTGCCATCGTTTTTGCATTACGTTCATTTGCTTTTGCTTTCTTCTTATTATTATTATTGTTGTTGTTATTGCTGTTGTGTTCTGCCTTATTTTTTATAGTACGAGTTTTCCTACAAGTTTCAACCAGAGGTTTCAAGGGACAAGTAAGATACAAACCGGTGGGGTACCATACAATCAGAGAAAATAATACGTAATTGTAGTCACTGCGTCGAGAGAAATCTAGATTTGAGAAGTACGCTCGAGTTTGATTTTTGGCAGTTCTCATTTTAGGGCTGCCAGGAATTTCATCCTCATATTTGTTTGCTACTTTTCGTATTATTCTCATAGTCCCAAAGCCCCCAAAACATTAGATAATGTTGTTGCTTTGTGATATTATTATTATTATTATTATTATTATTATTATTAATAATAATAATAATAATCTTTAATTCTTCGTTTTCGCTACCCTCTTTCCTCCTTTTCGTTTTTTCTTTCTTTTTTTCTTTTTTCTTCAATTTTCTTCTTTTTCGTATTTCCTCTTTTCTTTTTTCTTTCTTTCCTTCCTTCATCTTTTATTGCTTTCTTCTTGATTTCCTTTACCTCTTTTTTTTTTCATTCTTTCTCCTCTTCTTTTCCGTAACTTTTTCTACGTTTTCGTCTTCTCTTCTATTTTCCTTGTTTATCTTTCTTCCGTTTTCTGTATTTTTTTTTTCATTTCTTCTTTTCCTCGTCCTTTTCTATTCTATTATTCTCATTTTTACTTCTTCATCTTCTTTCATTCTTCCTCCACCTCCTTTATTCCTTTTATTTTGTTTTTTATTCTTCATTTTAACTCTTCTTATTTTAGGTGTCCGGTTTCTTGCCTTACGTTTCTTCTTTTTCTTCTATTTCTTCTCTTCTCTCTTCTTCCTTTCTCTCTTCTTCTTTTCTCTTTTCTTCTTTTCATTCTTCCTCGTGATTGTCATTGATTTTTTTTCTTTTCACCGCGTCTTCTCTTTCTTTTTTGCTTTGTTTTTCTTTCTTTCCTCGCCTTTTATTTTCCTTCTTCCTCGGGATTAGCTTTGAGCTTTTCCTTTCGACTTTTTATTCTTTCTCTTCTTTTCTTTTTCTCTCTTTTCTTTTTCTCTCTTTTCTTTTTCTCTCTTTTCTTATTTTTTCTTCTTCCTCGAAATTAGCTTTCAGCGTTTCTTTTCGTCTTTTTACTCCTTCTCTTCCTTCTTTTCTTTTCTTTTTCTCTATTTTTCTTTTCGTTATTTTCCAGGATTAACATAGTTTTCTTTTCTTTTCTTCTTCTTACCGCTTCTTCATTTGCTTCTTCTTTTCTTTTCTTTTCTCTCTCTCTCTCCTTCTCTCTCTCCCTCCCCGTCTCTCTCCCCCATCTCTCTCCCTCCCCCATCTCCCCCCCTCTCTCTCTCTCATTCTTTCTTATTTTTTTCTTCGGGATAGGCTTTGATCTTTTTTTCTTCTATTTACCATTTCTTCTCTTCTTTTTTCTTCTTTCCTTTGCTGCTTTTACCCCTCTCATATTTTGCTTCTTTCACGGGATTATCTTTAAGATCTTTTCTTCTTTTTACTCTTTCTATTCTTCCGTTGTCTCTCTCTCTTTCTCTCTCTCTCTCTCTCTCCCTCTCTCTCTCTCCCTCTCTCTCCCTCCCTCTCTCTCTCTCTCTCTCTCTCTCTCTTTCTCTTTTCTTATTTTTGTTCATCCTCGGGATTAACTTTTTCTTTTCTTCTATTTACCCTTTCTTCTTGTCCTTTATTTTTCTCTTTTCATATCTTCGTTTTTTTTCTTTCTCTTTCTCTTTTTCTCTCTCTCTCTCTCTCTCACTCTCTCTCTCTCTCTCTCTCTCTCTCTCTCTCTCTCTCTCTTATTTTTCATCTTCCACGGGATTCTTCTAGTATTTCTATTTTGATTTGATTTTTTTATTTCGAAACCATTTTTTTCCTTTGTATACCAATAATTTTTTTCTTTAAAATTCATATATTTTATTCAATTTAATCCTAAAAATCTATTTTTTGCACCGTTTTCTGTGCTGAAGGGAAACAGGCTTTACGAAAAACAATTTTTTCTTTATCTTTTATTTTTCTTTTTTTTTTTTTTAATTTCAACCAAAATTTCCCGACCACAACAGGCATAGCTTAATTTCTTTTTCAAAATTTGTCACACAGAATTTAACTTAAATGTGACCTCATATCCGCATATTTGAAAACCGTCTGGTGTATTAGGCCTTGACTATTCTGGAAGAATTCGGCCACCGAAAATCTCTTTGCAAAAAATATTTTCAATGCCAACACTTGTTCGATTCTAAACAATTCTTTGAGACTAACATTAGGATCTTTACTGATTCAGTGACGACGTATGCATTATACAATATATCGAATACGTAATCCGAATATGTCGAGGGATAACATGGAATGTTCTACAGAGGGAACTATTTAAATTCACTGGTCCGCTCGTAATAAAATACAGTGGAATTTTAATTTTAACGATCTTGGTGGATTAATATTTTTCAAAACATTCCTCCACGCACGACATTTGGGAAAATCGAAAAAATATTGATTCTTTATCATTTTAGAAGATGGAAGTCCTGTTCATAATATGAATAGATTGCCAAATGCCCTGACATTATAAAGAGTTATCTGTACGTTGTTTTATTTATAAATATCAAGTGCACGCGTTGTTGATAAGTATGTACTTAAAGAATTGGGAAAACGGACATCTCTCGACCAGTAAACGAATTTAATTAATTTTTTTTTTTTTTTTTTTCATCTAAATCTTCAGAAATAAAATAAAATAGAAGCACAAATAGAGAAATACAACCAATATATATATAATGTCTTAAAATAATTGTCGGACTTTGTCCATTTCATAATGTGTGACGTCATTTGTTTACATTTGATACACCATAAGTGGATATGAATGTACGTGAGAGATTCATAGAAGATAGAAGTTTAAAAGCAGTAAATTCGATCTCGCTAACCGAACGCGCGTCTGTGGCCAAATCGGTAAAGGCACGTCAAGCTAAAGGTTCGAATCCTGTCGGAGGACAAATATTTTCTGTGAAAATTTCTCGGACATTCAGGCCGGTAAATGTTGTTTAATACTGTTTATTATAAACAGAGCATTTACTTAAATATTTGTATCTATAAAAAGAATGTATAAACATAAAAATGTCTTAAAATAATTGTTGGACTTTGTCCATTTCATAATCTGTGATATATATAATTATTTATTAGAAAATTCTAACATAAATACGAAGAAATATTATAACATAAATAATTATATTTGCTCTACTCTGTATTGAGCACTCTTCTAAGAATAGTATGTTTTGCTTACTGGAATTTATTTAGTATACACCAATCATACATACATACATACATACATACATATATATATATATATATATAAATAACCAGTTTGTGACTGGAAGTTATAAATCCAGGAAGAGCTCAATGTAGACTACAGAACATTATATAATGATAATAAGAAGATGGAAACTTTAATTATACATTTCAATTTTTATTTCGTGAACACCGAGATCTCCAACTCTAGAGAGAAATCTAGAAGCCAGATATGTTTTTATTTTTAAAAAAATACCGTGCCTGTTAAATCTCGAGTGTGTGTTTGTATAGATTCCTATGCGTTAGTGTGTTTATGCCTCTCTTTGTCTGTGATTTTTTTTTTTTTTTTTTTTGCTTAATTTATTGTACGTTTTGTGGTCAGTAATCGTGGCTGCTGACTGATATCATATTTCCTCAACACTTGGTATTTCCAGTCACACGCCTCCCCCCAACCCTCCACTAGATGATCGGGATTGCCTTTTTTTCAATTGATACATTGTGCTAAAAATCCTTATACTGTACGGATTACATTATTCAAAATGCAGATTTGAAAGCAATAATTTGAAATAAAAATAACAAAAAAAATGAAAAACAGCGTATACAGTGGGCTTCTGTGGACTTACTTCCCGTTGCATTCTTTACGGTTTGGAATTGAAACTTTTATTTCACCTAGACTGGCAGCCACTCAAGGCTAGATAGCCCAATCTAGAATGTATGTAAATTTCTGTCCAAATTCTTACATTTCTCCTTGTTTCAAATTTCCTTCTGTGCGGCCATATTACATTGAAACATTGGTTCCTGTAAGATAATCGAAGTTAAGCAACGTCGAGATGGGTCAGTACCTAGCTGGATAACCACTTGAGGATACCAGTGCTGTAAGCTTGGATGTGCTGGTAGCCTAATGGATACCGTAATTTCCCCTGCATAATACACCTTCATCCATAATACGCACCCACAAAATTGTGCTGAAAGTGTGGGAAAATGCTTCTATGTATAATATGCACCCCTTGTTTGGCAATCAAACCTTATAAATTGTACCTCTTCAATTTCCTTACGGCTAGCGTTTCCTACTCTTGTTTAAAACAAAATGGTTTTAAACATAGAATAATATTATTCTAATTTTTTTAATGATTTTTTGTAGCTGTACATAATACGCACCCCTGATTTTGCTTATTTTTTAGAAAAATACGTATTATACATGGAAAATTACGGCACATCTACGGGGAAGATTGTATTGTATTGTTAGGCACATATGATTGTATTTGAAATCTTTATAGGGTCGCAATCGCCGAATGTTAGTGTCAAATTGTCGTATGTTTGTGGTGAGTAGTCATTTCACAACTGAAATCGACCTATGAAACGGTAATTTTTTAAAGATTTTTTGTAGCTGTATATAATACGCACCCCTAATTTTGCTTATCATTTTTTAGAAAAATTGCGTATTATACATGGGGAATTACGGTAATGGCTCGGAATTGTTAATCGGAGATCGGCGTTCCAATTCCAGTTGGATTCGTTATATTCTCTTACGTGAAAATACCCTTTGGAAAGGTAGGAATCCACCTCTCCCCTCCAGCTATGGGTTAATTAGTAAGACTTATATCGCTAAAATCATAATCTCAAAAAAAATCTTACAGTTTAAAAATATTTTCTGGCTTTAAATAACCTGCAAAGGGTTGATAACCCGTAGAAAACAAATCTGTCAATTGTGTTGTTACAATGTGGGATATTTAAAAGCAACAGCAATAAAAACAAGCACAAAAGTGTTTAGGAAACCTAATGAGATCGGCTTAGCTGTCGGTCTAAACACGTCAGTCGTCAATTTTTTTTTTTTTTAAATTTTAAATTGAGCAGTCCTATATCTTCAACGTTTCTCCTCGATGCATAATTATGAGCGGGATTTGGGTTTATATTTTCTCCTATATACATATATATATATATATATATATATATATATATATATATATATACATATATACATATATATATATACATACATAATTCCTTCCATAACAACGTCAATTTAGTCTGATGAAGTATTTTTTTAGAAAACGAAACACATTAAAAGATTTTGCCCAAATTTTAATTTATTTATCCACCATATTTAATCCCAAGCTGTAGGTAAAATAGATGAACTGAGCTGAAATTTGAACTCACCTTGCTGGTTCCACGGGCAACACTGGCAATAAATAATTTTTTTTTTTTAAGCATTTCACCCCAAGCAAGGCGGGAAGCCACTAAGACGCAGGGGGTGGCAGAAGTTTTGGAGCAAGATCAGATAGGAGTGATAGAGGAAAGGATGAGTATATAGTATCTATCTATCTACCCATATATATATATACATAACATTTAACAATTTACCATCTCTCATTTCACTGGAAACGGTTGCTTAAAAAACATTGTAACTACAAAGGTTACTTTTAAAATAACTATAGCAAAGCGCGTTCCCGCGTTTGCAAAAAAATTACCATCACAACAATTGCAATTACATTAAGTTTGTCGTCGTAATTCACCCCTAAGGATAATTTCGTAGGAGATCGAAAGTACTTGGGTTAAACAAAACTTACGACATCTTCTTTGATGAATTTCAACTTAACATCAAGAAAATAATTAGAGAACTAGAAAGGATTATTAAAAAAATACATTAAGATAATATGTCGATATTATTTAATGAAACATGCTTGACTGAAGATAGGTCGCCTATATATATATATATATATATATATATATATATATATATATATATATGAAGAAATATACTCTTAAGGTGTGCGATATTTATGGGATAAAGTGCTCAATATCAGAGATAGAGCGTGTGCAAATAAAAGTGAACATTGAAGTCAATACTTAGAGGCGATCGTCAGGCTAATCGTCGTGGCCTGACGATTGCATCTAGCATGAAACAGCCTGTCGCCTCTAAGTGTTGACTTCAATGTTCACTTTTATTATATATATATATATATATATATATATATATATATATATATATATATATATATATATATATTATGAAATCGATTAAATGCGACAAATATTTTAATATGTTTTCTTCTGTTCTTAAAAAAAAACGTATAAACAGAAGATTTAAGATATTTGTCGGAATTAATACATGTCTGATAATATGTTGTCATTGTTTTCGTTAGGCTACGATTTCAGAGCAGATATGATAGATCGAGAAAAATCGGTGAAGGTGTGTGTTTAAAAGCAGTAATTCGAGCTTTGTTTAACCGGAAAACCGGTTATATCTTAATGATGGTTCCGTATAGGATATATTATTCCAATAAATAAATACATTGTCACTGAAAGTGGGCAGCGGTGGTGGATATACATCATTTTCAAAACTGTTATTTTTAAATGAGTGTTTTAAGACTTTATTCAGCCAGTGAAGTTCTACCATTATGTCACGTGTTCAGGTTCAACCAAAAAACAACGAAAATAATTTTTTTTTTTTCTCTCCGATTCAACCAAAGAGTCTCAAAAAAAGTAACCGAATCATTTTGATGGGAGAAGACGTAGGTTTATTGCCTGCAGGATGGAAATAAAACATGCAGTTTAGGCCGAATATGAGAGCTTGTAAAAGATAAGCAAAAAAGAAAAAACATGTATGCTTTGAGATAAAAAAAAAAAAATAATAATAATCTGGATTTCCAGTGTTGTTTACTGCAATTTCTCGTCAGCAAAAATGAAAAATGAGACAATGACGCGCGAAGGGGCATTGACCTAGCAAGTGAGTTAAATTTCTTTGCAAAACGGCCTTGTTAATTTTATGTCTCGTATGTCATTTGATTATATTTCATTATCAGCTATCAAGGTAACTTTATAAGGTAACCTCTGGCTGCATTATGATACATTCATTCATTCATCCATTCTTGCTTTCTATCTAGCTTTCTTTCTAGCCATCTACCTCAGTTTTATAACTATCTCATTCAGTCCATGCCGATCTGATGCTGATCTATCTATCTATCTATCTATCTATCTATCTATTTCAGTCTGTTCGTATCTATTTCTCTATCGCAGTCTGTTTGTATCTATTTCTCTATCGCAGTCTGTTTGTATCTATCTATGTATCTCAGTCCGTTCGTATCTATCTATCTATCTATCTATCTATCAGAGTCTGTTCGCATCTATCTATTTCAGTCTGTTCGCATCTGTCTATTTCAGTCTGTTCGTATCTATCTATCTATCTCAATCTGTTCGTATCTATCTATCTCTCTATCTATCTCAGTCTGTTCGTATCTATGTATCTCAGACTGTTCGTATCTATACATCTATCTATCTCAGTTCATATCTATCTATCTATCTATCTATACATATATATATATATATATATATATATATATATATATATACAGAGAGAGAGAGGTTTGTCACTTACAGGATTTATGTTACCTTTAGTATTCCATCTCCAGAGTTTCGTAAACGAACCCTCCAAGAATTATTCTGTTCATTCGTCAGAGCTTAGCAGCAATATATATATATATATATATATATATATATATATGTGTGTGTGTGTGTGTGTGTGTGTGTGATATAATTTTGTATAATTTTATATATCAACTGTATTTGAACAGTCTATTTCGGGCTTCAACGCAATCGTCATGCCATGTGTGTTCTGTTTTGATTCGACTAGTTATATATGCTGGTCAATGGTGCATTATGGGTAGAAAGGTTTATTGTAATATCCTAATGCTTGTAACGGTTAGGTTTCAAATTATTCTAGAGTCAAAGAACAATTTTATAGTGTTGATAACTCTTTATTATTGATTATTTAATTACTTACGGTTAATTATTATTATTACATTGATTTTTTTGTATGTATTTTTCGTACTATATTAATTTGTATATTATTTACTTAATTTGTTTACTTAGTTACATTTTTGTTTATTTTATTTTATTTTTTCTCGCGAGTTGGTTATGTTATTTGTTTATTTTAAGGTACTGGCTGTCTCTCAGAAATCTTAATAAAGAAAATGCAGGATTCGAACTTACGTCTTTCTTTGCACAAAAACCCGTCGAATGTACTTTTCACACACACACACACACACACACACACACACACACTTGTCTATATTTCTGAGATGGGGTACATTATTTATCTTTGTCAACGTTTTGGTCGTCGTACGCTCCTGCCTTCTTCAGGTGGTTCGAACTGAACCCTTTATTTCGCTCACTGGTTGCCAGGGTGTCAGTTATCTCTTGTTAATTCCCCTCTCCATGTTCTCCACTGCCTTAACTAGGTATTGAACTCACACTATCTGGGTCCCGTCACTGGATCTAAACAACGCTTTTATCCACTGTGCCATGTGTCCTTGAGGACATCTGTGTATGAATTTCTAGGTATTATAAACCTAATGTTTTCAGAAACCATTTTTACCAGTGCTCATATTGCTAAACTGTTATTATTGAATGTTTTACCAGAGCTCATATAGAGAAAAGCGATAATAACAACAAAATTTGCTATATGAGCTCTGATAAAATGCAATGCAAATAGTGTACACACACAGAGATATTTCTTTCGTCCTGACCTGAAGACGAAATGCGTTGTTACGTCAACAAATTAGTTTTTCACTTTGTCTGAATCTGTCAAACTTTTGTTTGAATTCGATATCCTGCTGACACAGACATACACAAACACACACACACAGGCATCCATATATACAGTGTTGCAAAAAAGTAAATGAAGATAATAACTTGTTTTGAAACATGAGACCTCTTATGTAGCGTGTTGGAATCATATTTTTTAAATAAATAATTATATTTATGCTCTACTTTTGTATCGAGCACTATTTTTTAAAAATAATAACAAAAATAGTAAGGAACTTTGGATTATTTACCTAACACGTTCTTTCCTATTTTCTATATATTTTTGCATATATATATATATATATATATATATATATATATATATATATATATATATATATATGGTGGACTCACGGGAATGATAAATGACGCTCAACAGTGAATGATGCATTTTGTTTTACACTTATGCGTGCTAGCCTGCTAACACGCATAAGTGTAAAACAAAATGCGAAAATCAGGTAAGGGAAAGACATATGTGGCGAAAATCAGGTAAGGGAAAGACATATTTTACTTGTGCTTTCTTAAGTGCGATACTAGCTCCGCCTTGCGACAAAGCCACACTGACAGACGAAATTTTTTAAAGCAGGATTTTGATGGTGTCTCTGCTTTAGAGCTTGACGAAGCTGATCACAGCGCTTCAGACTACAGTCTTTTTTTGGGGAAACCTATGCTCACCCATTCTCGCAACATGTCCAACCTACATAAGTTGTATCTTTGCTAGAATGGTTTCAATTCCTGTGATGTTGCTACATGATATATATATATATATATATATATATATGCAAATGTAACGTTAACTTTCAGTCAATAAATTTCTTTGACTTTCATTGTCTTTCTGATATTAACATTTCTGCTTATTTTTCCTTTTTTAGTTCTTCTCTCTCTCTCTCTTTCTCTCTCTCACACACAAACTCTCTCTCTCTTTCTCTCTTTCTCTGTCTCTCTCTATCTCTTTCTTTCTTTCTCTCTCTATCTCTCTCTCTTTAGACTTACGGCCACATCACGTTGAAACACCGTTTCCCGTACGATCACCGAAGTTTTGCAACGACGAGCCTGGCTAGTACCTAAATGGGTGACCGTTTGTAAATAGCAGGTGCAGTGAGCTTGGATGTGCGGGTGGTGTAATCGGTAATGGCTCAGAATTGTTAATCGACGAGTCGAGTTCCAATTCCAGTTGGGTTCGTTATTTTCCCTCACGCGCAAAATATCCTTAAGAAATATATGAATTCACCTCTCCTACTCCCCCTAGCTATGGGTTAATTATTAAGATTGGTAACCCTAATATTATTATCTTATCTAAAAAAAAAAAATAGTAATTCTTACAATTAATTTTTTTTTTTTTTTTTGGCTTTCAGTAACCTGCAATGGGCTGATAAGTTGTAGAATGAGAATCAATCTCTCTCTCACTTTCTCCTATCTCTCTATACCCCCCCCCGCCCCGAGTTTGTAGCCAGTTTGGTTCGTCAGGCTATTACTACTTATTAATCAAAATTATATAATCCAATATCACAAAATAGACCAACGTAAACATTTTCCAATAGATTTTTTCCTCCACACTTTCTTCTTCTTTTTATTGTTATTTTCTTCTTTTACACTTTCTTTCTTTTCTTTTTCTTCCTTCTTTTCTGTCTCTTCCTTCTTTTTCTTTCTCTTCTTTCTTTTCTATCGCTTCTTTCTTGCTTCCCAGCTAACACTTCTCCATGCATACTTTCGTCTTCTTCTTCTTCTTCTTCTTTCGCTTACTATTTTTATCTTCCTATTTATCTCTTGCTCTCATTCCCCACCCTCTATTATTTGTCTTCCTCTCTGCCTTCTTACTTTTATTACTCACGAAGTCTAATGATTTAGAACTTCTTTTTTAACATTCTTAGCTCGGCATTTTCCGCCAGCCATTTTATATTCTTGCAGTACACACCACCAGATACACGAACAATCTTTAAAACATCATCAGCATAAAATCGTTACAATTTGACGTATTCTCCGCCATTCACATAAGATATACTTCTAACATTAATAATTTTGTGTATTTCGCTTTCTTAAGGTTTCGTTTTGTTTTATTTTCTTCCATAACAATTGCCCTTTATTTTATTTTTTTAGATTTTTTTTTTGTTTTGTTTTTCATTTTGCCCTTTTCACTTCCTGCATTCCTGGTGAAAGAGAAACGATGCTTTAATGTTACCAGAAACTGACCAAGATTTACGTCCTTATCGTCATAATATGACATTTTTATTTCATTTGGTTTTGTCTTTGTTAGTTAATACCATTCCGTGTCTCAATTGCCAAAAACAGTTTCAACTTAATGCTTGTTTCTGGCTGAATTTCAGAATTGGGAAGAATAAAAGCTATATATAGCCAGATAGATAGATAGATAGATAGATGTGAATGAACTGGGATAGATATTAAGAGACTCATAGATAGATAGATAGATAGATAGATAGATAGATAGATAGATAGATAGATAGAAAGATAGATATATAGATAGATAGATACGCGAATAATAATAATAATAATAATAATAATAGAAAGAAGAAGATGATGATGAATAGGATGAAGAAGTAGAAAGCTGAGAAGATGATAAAGAGGGAGGAAAAGGCAGTGGTGAATAATAATAATAATAATAAGTGGGTGCGCTTGGAATGATAAAAAAGGAACACAACAACACACTGAAATAATCCTAGGAAATCCCAGCTTAATACGAATAATTTTCTTGATGATTACAGCGCACACACTAAGACGAACTTTGTCCATCTAACGCTAGTGATGTTATGGGAGTGAGAAAAATCATGAAATGTCGCCATAACAACACACCACTACCTGCTGTAGGTTTTCCCGCAGACTTGGTAGACAGTGTGACCACAGTAGAAATCGAAATAATAATAATAATGAAGTGAAAATCTAAAAAAATGTGACACATGATGACATCAAACACGAGCGGATCTTGGTCTTCCTCGATACATAGTGTGTAGTGTTACGATTAACAGCAGTCTGGAAACACAATCTGATACAGTCGTTCAGCCCCGCCTCCATTACCATTCGCGCGACCTTATGTAAAAATCATAACTGCCTGCTCATGATATGAATATCCTGCCATTTCTCAGTTAACTCATTACGTCATTTTAAACATTGAAGACAGGCTAGCCACAAATGTACACGAATAACAAATGTAATCTAGTCTTATCGCAACACAGCGCCATCTACCGTAACCTTTCTATAAAATTAATAACTCAAAAACGAAGGATTTGCGTTTATATGGACTTTTGTCCTTGTTTTGGTGTGAAAATACGTTCACAAACTTTGAGGGGCGGGTTAGATAGATAGATAGATAGATAGATAGATAGATAGATAGATAGATAGATAGATAGAAGCGCAGGCGTGGGGGAAGTTTATGAGCACGAGATAGATAGATAGATAGATAGATAGATAGATAGATAGATAGATAGATAGATAGACTCGCAAGTGTAAGTGTATGTCTGTGTGAGTGTGGGCGGTAGTGCGTACGTGTTTTGGCCTCTTTTGACGTATTTCCAATTAAAATGTCAAATTTTGAACCTCTGTAAAAGAAAATGCGCAGGGGTTCGAAAGATGTTTTTTGAAGTCGTCGTTAGCCGGTCCCCTGGGGCATTTAGGCGCAACACAATCTTTCCGCATCTAGCTTATCTTGATAATAATAAAAAGTACTGACTAGATACAAAACAGTCTCGAACATCTCAACTTAAACGGGATATCGAAGATTACGAAGGTCTTGATATATATATATATATATATATATATATATATATATATATATATATATATATCGAAAAATTCAGAATGCAGTAACAACTACGTTGGGCTGGTCATGTGGCAAGGATGGGTGATGATCGTATACCAAAGGTTCTTCTTTACAGTGAACTCCATAGTGGTCATAGAAAATGTTGGTAGACCTTGGCTCAGGTATGAAGATAAACCGAAAAGCAACCTTTCTTGCGTCGACATTCCATTCAAGAACTTTGAAGAGGTAGCTATGAAGAGATCAGCTAACACAGAAAGAAAAATAAGACAGCTAAGTGTGATCCTGCTGCACTTGGATACAATACATTCTCCTGGCCTGTTTGTAGTCTTTTGTGCAATTCTCGAGCAGGTCTTAAAAGTCATGCCCATCATAGACAAGCAGATAGTTCGTATAATATATATATAATATTAGTGGTAAATATACACATACATATGCAATCATATAGCTAACATATATAAATATATATACATACATACATACACATATATATATATGTATAAAAAAATAATTCCAAGAGGATAGAATCCAGGTAGAACTCAATGTCTAGGACAGAGTAAAGATATAATAAAAAGGCTTAAACACTAAAATTCCATGGTCCTAATTTATTCCATTTTTATTATTATTATTATTATTATTATATATATATATATATATATATATATATATATATATATATATATATATATATATATATATATTTGTGTGTGTGTAATCAAGAAGAAAACTTTAAAGATTCATTTCGGCTGTAATTAATTTCGTGAATATCTAAAATGGTGTTAAATAGATAGATAGATAGATAGATAGATAGATAGATAGATAGATAGATAGATAATGTAGAGACTCGTATATAGGTGTGTATGTAAATATATGAAGATAGATAGATAGATAGATAGATAGATAGATAGATAGATAGATAGATAGATAGATAGATAGATAGATAGATAGGTCATCATCTTTATAGAAATATAATTCAGTACTTATAAGCCAATCAATTAACTTGTGACTTTTGTGAAGGAAAGTTTTTTCATCGTCCAAACAGAAGCGAACGTTTATTTTCTTACAATGACTTGTGTGGTGAAAATTTGACACACGCGTTTCGTATATGCTAACAGAACAGACCGTGGTATGGCGAAGCGTGCATGAAACATTTTCATTTGCCTGGGTTATTTTCTTTTCAATGGAACAGATAGACGAATCCCATAAACGTCGGCTGGAAAAAAAATATGGAGATCTGCAAAATGAACTCATGACAATGAGTTGTAGAATGAATATATTTTCTATCAAATTGTCAGGCCGAGGTTTTATCACCTACACAACGTTGTCATACCGACCTGACATTGTTATGGAAATTAACGAAATCTGGTGATATATTGAGGTACTGCAGAGGCGCTTTCAGTTAGAAGGAATTATGTTTAAGGCCAGAAATCAAACTTTGTTCCATTGTCCTCTTCTGGTAATGATTTTTATCTTGAAAAAATCTACTGTTGTATTCCCAACAATAGACAGAAAAGAGGGAGAGAGAGAGAGACTAGCATAGATTCACAAACTATGATAGAGAGATATATACATACATATATACATACATATATACATACATACATATATACATACATACATACATACATAATATAAAGACTTGTATATATGTGTGTACGTAAATATATGAACATAGATAGATAGATAAATAGATAGATAGATAGATAGATAGATATGAACCGAGAAAGATATATATAGAGAGAGGAACACACACACACATATATATATATATGTGTGTGTGTGTGTGTGTGCGCGCGCGAGCGCGTGTGGAGAGAGAGGGAGAGAGAGAGAGAAAGTGAGAGAGATAAACGTAGATATGTAGAGAGATAGGGAGTGATTAACAGACGTAGATAGATAGATAGATAGATAGATAGATAGATAGATAGATAGATAGATAGATAGATAGATAGATAGATAGATAGATATGAACCGAGAAAGATACGTATAGAGATAGGAACATATTTATATTTATATTTATATATATATATATATGTGTGTGTGTGTGTGTGTGTGTCAGTGTAAAGAGAGAGAGAGAAAAAAAATAGAAAGTGAGAAAGATTAGCCGGCTTAGACAGGTAGTGAGATCGGGGGTGATTAACACATGTAGATAGATAGATAGATAGATAGATAGATAGATAGATAGATAGATAGATAGATAGATAGATAGATAGATAGATCTTAATGATCTTTGATGCTGTGAGAGAGAGAAAAAAATGAACAGACCTAGCTAGTTAACTTGTAGCAATAAAATAAGTACATCCCATCTCCCCTCACGCTTGTAACCAGCCATCACAATAAAACTTTTTTCATCACTAACGCTGAATTAGTAAAATAAAGCTTCTAATTAGAGTTGTTACTATTCTACATACCCAATAGATAGATAGATAGATAGATAGATAGATAGATAGATAGATCCTTTGCCTCAGGAAAATTTCTTAAAGGTTTTTGTTAAGTGACAATCTATACAAGGTTAAAAAATAAAATGGCGGCCAAAAATAAAATAAGTCAAATAATAACAAAATGCAAAAATTAATGCTGACAATTTTATTTTAAAACAACTGTAGGGAATCGACGTAACAAAATAAAAAAACAATGGCGAAACAAAGTAGTAGAAGAGACCTTATTTCCGAAAACGCCATCTTGACTCGCTATCCATCTTCAAGATCACGTAACACAATATACGATGGACAACATTTATTTTTCTTATTACTTTTCTTTTCTTCCAGTCACCGTCTCACCTTAACCCAAACCCTGTTCTTTATATATCCAATCTTCAACGGCATTGTCTTTCCCTGCTCTTCATATTACGATGATGTGGAAATACGGCCATCGGATGAACGGAAAGCACTAAGATTTACGTCCCTTAGTCCCTTATTCTACCCCGATTCGCTTTCCGCCCCTCCCCTACAATTCTGGTTCATGTCCTGCCACCAACTTTATATACTGCCTATCTTTTAACATCCTGAACAAAGAAGCCCTCTATTAATCAGCTCTGTGCGTCTTGGGCGATAGTGTCGGTTTGTGGGGTGGTCAATGTTAAAAGATGAGCGACTGACGATTGCTGGTGTGAGGGGAAATATCCGTGGACGACGCACTCGCATGTGCACAAGTAAGTGAATACAAACACAATGAAACGTTAAACTCGTGGCGTCTGACATTGGAGAGGACATTAAAAAAAAAAAAAAACAACACTAAACAGACAGATTTTTTTTCTTTATGATAACACCTTCACTGTTAAACGCATGCGCGTACTCGCATATCTACGAGCATGCGCAGTGAGGCGCGGGAAACTGATGCAATTGGCATACAACTCTAAACCAACACAATATTTCCTTTATTCATATATTAGCTTAAAAGCCGCACTCTGTGCAGACTTTTAAGCGAGCTGCTGCTGCTGCTGGGGTCTAAATGGCGTAAATCTAAAAGGATCTCTGGTCGAGCTTAGAAAACAGCAATAATAATTTTGAAGAAATAACTTTGAATTCCTCAATTCACTTTATGGAACTTCAAAACCTCACTGTAACTGTGATTCGGGCCAATTCTAGCCAAATGACCGATTTGAAACGAAGTTAAAATCCAGGCCCAAAACTGAGGCCCAAAACTGAGTTTTCAAATTATAAAATCTGGGGAACTTTAACTCTGATTCGGGCTAGAAGTTCGATTCCGTCCAGAAGTCCGATTTGAGCCGAATTCTGATTTGTGCCGAAATTCCAGTTCAGACCGAAAATTGAATTTTCAAATCACAAACTCCATGGAACTTCAATTGAGTTGAGTTCTTCAAATCACAAACTCCGTGGAACTTCAATTGAGTTGAGTTCTTCAAATCACAAACTCTGTGGAACTTCAATTGAGTTGAGTTCTTCAAATCGCAAACTCCGTGGAACTTCAAAACCTCACATCATGAAATCTCTCACTTTAACTCTGATTCCTTGGCATTTTGAAGAAATAAAATTGATTTCTTCAATTCACAAAATAAAGATATTTTAAACTGAATTTAAAACAAAAACTTTAAATTCACAAATTTTTTGTGTAACTTTAAACTCAGTATAAATTTAAAACTTTTAAATCACTAATTTTTTTCAGTTATTTTAAAAATTTAAATTTTTAACTGTTCCCTTCTCATCTGAACACAAATCTCAATGCTGGATGTTCAAGCTCCAGATGAAGGGCAGATTTGCAATCCTGGGAGCATCCTGATTCCAAAAGTGTAACCAGAGTTAGAGGGCTTTCAGACACACAGACAGACAGAATTTCCCGTTTATTTATTTAGAATATTATTCTACCAGTTTCAAAATTGATGATTCAATTTTTTCAGTTATCAATTCATTCATTGTACCAGATTTTTTTTTTTAATTTATAATCAATTTTGTGTAGCAATGTTTTTCTGTGGTTTTCTTTCTCTTTTTATTTAACCCAAATCAAGAAATCTAAATTTGAGGTTTTCTTGATTTCCTTTCTCAAGGTTATCTGCTTAATCATGAAGTCTTTAATCCCAATAATTCAATTATGATTTTTTTTACAATCTTTATACATAGTCAGCATTCTACAATTGTTGATTATCCGTCATAAACAATCTTCTTTTTGCTTTGTTAATATTAAATTTTAAAATTTCATCTTACTGGCCTACTTCCAGAGTAACCTTGGAAATAAATAAACAAAATCCCAACCGGAGAAATTTTTTTTTTTTTTAGTTTTTCTCCCTTAAAAAACAACCTCAACCCTGTCGTGATAACGATATCTAACTGTTCTTTCTTCATCAAATCTAAATGCCGGATGTCCAAACACCAAACCCAATCCTGGGATAATCCTGGTTCTCATAATGTATAATATGTCTAAATAGAACAAGTGTGGCCCGAGCTTGTGGGGTTTCAGACACAGAGATTTAAATAATTTGGCGTTTATTTATTTAGAAGATAGATGGTATCTGCTTACGATGTGCGATGAAAAGGGCGAGATAACTCGTCTTGTGTCTCTTATTACTACATACGTTATTTTTAGAGGGTACACTTGTTTGAGTTCTATCATTGTTTTTGTTTTGTTTTTTTTTTGGGGGGGGGGGCAGTGAAAACAATAACCGACCTAAATTGAAAAGAAAAAAATAATCCACCCCCGATCCTTTTTTACCAACAAGAAAACCACTTTTCGAGTCAAACTGTTTCTGCAACAGCTCTCCCACAGAAGTCGACTGAGAAAGCAAAGTTAGAATTACCTATTTTAGGAAAGGACTTTTATAATTGGCATATCTAGGAATCTGCCGTATATAGACGCGTATCTTGCGAGCTAATTTTGAAGCTAATTTGCCTACGGTAAACGGATATATATTTTGGTCAACGGCGTAACCAGGGACAGCAGTAGATATGGTCATTTTATACCTCCTGTCTAATGCGACCCCCTTAAAATTAGGTCTTCAAAAGTCTCATGATACGCGAGTATATATATATATATATAAACCTAGAGAGCCAGACAAACCTACCAAGGTTTCACCTAAGTGGATCGTCAGGGAAGGCTGGCTGACAAGGTAAAGAAAGAATAGAATATATAGTCAATAAACAAAAAAAAAAACTATAACCACGTGACCAAAAAAAAAAAAACAACGGAGAGGGTTAGGGAGTACCATTTATTCAAAAATTGACGAAAGTGGGAGGGAGGTCTCTTATGCTCATAAGATTTCTATTAATAATATATATAAATATATATATATATATATATACAAAGAAATAATCACACATAGAATCAATCAGAAATATTAATGCCATTAATGGTGACATCCGTCACTAGAGACATAATATATGCATTAAAATACTGTTAATCCATAGAGTGAAGTGATCCTTGTCGAAACCATAGATGTCGGTAGTTTTCAGTTTATTTGATGTTAAAATGCTAGTACTTACGAATAGTCCTCTATTCATCATCAGGCATGTGTTTTTTTCCTTATAAAATCAAAAACTTGAAGACGAAATACTTGTTTGTCGACCGAAAGATGTTTTTTGAATGTCTGCTATTAATGACACGTTAGAAACAATTTTCGGAACGTGCAAAAAAACTAGACTCGGCATTACTTCAACTTCAGCGGTCGTACGGAAATTTATGGTAGTGGTGAACTGGTGTTGTAATAAAAGTTCAAAACAATGCAGCCTCATTTTTACGGTGCAGCCGTTAATCGTGACCGGTGCAAACAAATATGTCTACCTTGAATTTTTATTCCATTTGCTTCACTTTGAAATTTTTTTTTTTTTTTTTTTTTTTGATAAACGCGATGAGAAAAAGAGCCCAAAGAAATCGTTAAAACTGTTATTCCATAAGAAAGAAAGAAAGAAAGAAAGAAAGAAAGAAAGAAAGAAAGAAAGAAAAAAGAAAGAAAGAAGGCAGTAAAGAAAGAAAGAACGAAGGCAGTAAAGAAAGAAAGAAAGAAAGAAAGAAAGAAAGAAAGAAAGCCGAAGCCAGTGAAGAAAGGAAGGAAGAAAGAAAGAAAGAAAGAAAGAAAGAAAGAAAGACAAAAAGAAAGAAAGAAAGAAAGAAGGCAGTAAAGAAACAAGCAAACAAGGAAAGAAAGAAAGCAAGCAGTAAAGAAAAAAAAAGAAAAGAAAGAAATAAAAAAGAAAGACAAAAAGAAAGAAAGAAAGAAAGAAGGCAGTAAAGGAACAAAGAAAGAAATAAAGACAAAAAGAAAGAAAGAAAGAAAGAAAGAAAGAAAAAAGAATGAAGGCAGTAAAGAAAGAAAGAAACAAACAAACAAACAAACAAGCAAACAAAAGAAAGAAAGAAAGAAAGAAAGAAAGCGTCCAGCAAAGAAAGAAAGAAAGAAAGAAAGAAAGAAAGAAAGCAGTAAAGAAAGAAACAAACAAAAGAAAGAACGAAAGAAAGAAAAACCTGTCCTGTTAAATAAAAAAAAAAACAACATCCTTTAGAGTTATTTCTTTACGTAATTGTTTTATCAATCTATGAACGTCACGACACAACAATGAGGGTAGATTAGCAAAAGTTACACTGGATAATAAACTTGGTTCTGTTGGGTCCTTTTTCTTTATGTTCTTATGTTCATCAAGTTGTTCGTTCTTAATATCGAAGGCGTGTCTTTAGATAGCGTCTGTTTTATAAATTGTCAGACAGATCGTTAGTCTCTGATGCGGCCACAAGAATGACTCCCTTAAAATCAATCTGCTCCATTCGAACGCAGGCACAGTAATGCGCATTAAAAAATAAATAACAATTAACAAATCAGGAAAAGACTTCCCTTTTGTCAAAATGTTTTACTTTCAGTTTACCTTTTCATTTTTGCCTTCTTTGTTTTTCCTTTTCTTTTAGTCTTTCACTTCTATGCTTTTTGTCCTTTTTTTTTTTTCACTTTCCCAAAACATTTATTTACCATTTTTTCTCTTTTAGTCACTTCACCCCCTGCCACGCGTCTTCTTACAGAGTTCCCTTCAACTTCTACCTCATCTTCCTTCTCTTTGTCTATTTTCCTCATTTTTTTCACTTATTCATTTTCACAGACGCGCCGTCGCCTCTCTCCGTCTTTTCTACAAATACTTTCATGGTAATTGTCCCGCTGAGCTGCTTTCACTGGTTCCCAGTCTCCATGAATTCAAGCACCCTACGAGGCTGGCATCCCGCTCCCACCCTTACACTGGAGAAACTACTAAATGTAGCCGTCTCTTCTACTCCAATAGCTTCATACCTCGCACCTCTCGCCTGTGGAACACCCTTCCCTATTCCTGTTTCCCTGAGAGATATAATCTCCAGCTATTCAAGTGTAATGTCAATCGACATCTCCAGTTGCCTTGATCTATCCACTATCCTTCTCCTCATCTTTTCTTCTATCACTCCTATCTGCTCTCGCTGCAAATCTTCTGCAACCCCCTGCATCCTAGTGGCTTCACGCCTTGCTCGGGGCGTAATGTTTAAAAAAAAAACAAAAAAAAAAAAAACTTTTAATCTCTTCATTCCCACCCACCCAATCGTCTTACGGAGTTTCTCTTCAAGTTCTTTTTTCTTTCTTTGTATTTGACTTTTTTTCTTCTCTCTTCTCAGTTATTCTCTCCCCACCCTTTTTTTGGTCTCATCATTCCCCAGTCTTCTTCGATTTCTTCTTTTCCCTTAATCCTTTCTATCTTTTTCCCTCTCTTTTCCCAGTTATTCATTATCTCCCTTTTTCTCTCTTCGTCTCTTCATCCCTCCAGTTTTCTTACAGTGTTCTCTTCAACTACCTTCTCTTTGCCCTTTGTCCTCTCTTTTTTTTTTTAATATCCTTTTTAGTCTCTCCATCCACCCCCACCCCGTTTTCTCAGAGTGTTCTCTTCAACTTCTTCCTTCTGATCCTTCTCTTTGTCTTTTTTCCTCTCTTTTTTTCAGTCAGATGTTTTTCCATTATTCTCTGTTCGTCTCTTCATCCTTCCCCGTCTTCTTAAAGAGTTCTCTTCGACTTCTTCCTTCTCTTTGTCTTTTTTCCCTCTCTTTTCTCGGTTATTCATTTTTGCTTTTTTCTCTTTTCGTCTCCTTATCCCCCACCCCCGTCTTCTTGCCGAGTTCTCTTCAAATTCTTCTTTCTCTTACTCTTTGTCTGGATTGATGTTTTACGTATATGCTATTTTATGGCATTGTCTGCAAGTACTTTGTCTTATGCTGCAATTATCTGGCTTTCACTTGCCTGTTTCAGATCACAACGTCCCTGCCATGTCAACGATGATGTTTTGACTTCCACATCTTGTGTTATCGGTTTCAAATTGATCGTGCAATCTCTTTGATGGAAAATATCCCCTTCTCTTTTCCTCTGACTTTAAATCATCATCATCATCATTATTATTATTATTATTATTATTATTATTATTATTATAGTATTTCTTGTTGTCGTTGTTGTTTTTGCTCTTTTTCTTGTTCCTGTTCAACCATTCTTTGTCTGGTAATGCCTGATGTCTGGATTAGTATTTGGGAAGTTTTTAGGCATTGTTTTACACAAGACTTCAAAGCGGCTGGAGACGCTCGCCGAATTTTGGAAGTAGAAGCAATGAAAACAATATCACAATAGATAAAACCCTCTAAGGATGGTGATGTTGCTAGGATTGAAGCCCCAAAATGAAATAACATTATTTGCACTATCTACATTATTCATCTTTGCTGCCATATTTATCACTACGTTTCGGCCGATGTACGCTCCGGCTTTCTTCAGGTAGTTGGAATGTCGAACTGAACCCTTTATATCGCTCGCTGGGGTACACTGTTCTAGTTCCACGTCTAATGGATGTCAGTTACTAGTTATCTCCTGTTAATTCCCGTCTTAACCAGGTATTGAACTCACAACGCTTTGGATCACTGGATCTAACCAACGCCTTTATCCACTGTGCCATCTACCCTTGAGGACATCGCCGTATGAATTCCTGGGACTTATAATCTTATTGTCTTCAGCAACCATTTTTACCAGTGCTCATATTGCAATTTTTTTATGTTATTATCGCATGTTTCTTCTTTGTTGTTGTTTTTCTTTATGCTAGGCGACAAGAATCTCCTGAGCCGACCAAGCATAGAAATGAATACAATATGGGAACCAGTAATAAGGAGTGCCACAGAAAAGCAATAATAAGCAATATGAGCTCTAGTAAAAAAAAAAAAAAAAAAAAAAGTACATGCAAAGATAACGTGACCCCCTATCATTTGAAAATTTTCAGAAGAGGTCGGACAGTCGAAAGTACCATCTGTAGAACATTACCTTACGTTACGGGACCCCCAATGCACAAAGGACGTACGAGAAATTCCTATACCTCCTTTTTTTTTCTTTTTTGCTAAAGTTTACCCAATACAAGGCTCAGTAGTAACTCAATGTAGAGAGCTAGCGAATGAAGTTGGTGAGATGAACGTAAATAAAGGAAGATGGAAAGGAAGATACCGAGGATATGGCGTATAGATAACAATTGACCCTAGACTCGAAAATGGTTAGGATTCTAAGATTACAACCGTAGTAGCAGTGGTGCGTCTTAAGAAATAAATAGCCTACCGGTGTTCATCCCTCTTCAGACAGATTTTAAACTCAGAGTTTTCCTTCTTCTAGACTGGTTGCCGGGTCAAGACAAGAAAGCCTATTCTCCCCTTCTATTTAACCTAGAGATGGGTTGTGAAAAAAAGATGGATTCGCGCCTTTCCTAAGAATATTCCTGCGAATATAAACCCGAGAATCCCGACCAGATTTCGAACTCTTTCTCCATCCGAATCGGTAACTGTTACAATACGGGAATAAAAAAAGGAAATACTTCTGATACAGCTCAGTATAAATACCCATAATGGAGTACGAATAGGAAAATGGTATAAACTTTTGAATGCGATTACACGAAAGAACAGTAAGCTTCGTTTTACAGAGAAACTAGGCCAGCAAAATAATGGCGAAAAATATCAAAACAATCGCCCATTCACTGGCGGCTAATTAGTTAATGTAGAAATAGTCGCGATAAATCTTTGCATTGTCTTAAAACCTGACCTCCTGTCGTTTCAGGGGTCAAGCTTCCTGATATGGGGCAAATAATTTCTATCCAAACAATGAAATTTGTTCAGAGGAAAAAATGTTTAATAAAAATTCTAATTAACCTTGAGGCAAGAACGGAAAGCGAGTTTTAAACGATTTTTAAACAGGGACAACTACAAATAAAAACTATCATAAAATAATTATAAAAAAAGAAACTATATTCAAGGTATGAAGAGGATTCAAATAATGTTCATGCCGATTATGATGATAAGGATCTTGATATAATGGAGCAATTTTTATTAATTGCTTTAATCTATCTTTCCGTATTAATGTTATTTAAGGTAGTTTGAAAAAAGTAAAGAAATATTCAAAAAAAGTGAGTTAGGTCCCAATGTAAGTACTTTGAAGGAGATGATGATGCAATTGCACTAGGCTGACTTTTTTTCTTTTTTTTCTTTTTTGTTAAGATTAAACGATTATCTCGATTTACGACTTATTTTTTTTACGGCTGGGACACCTATTTAATAAATGCACATTGTTCGTTGGGACATTCTGAAGTCTATATCTAGTCACCTTATATTCCTACTAGAGACGTAAACGAAGTAATTCTTAAGCAATTATTATTTTTAATCCGACATAATTCCTTATTATTATAAACGAATAGTCTCTTCTTTGATAATGGCTTTTCAAAGCGGAAAGCGCCTAGAAGGCATTGGACAATTTATGTTCAATTTCTCCCTGGAAACCAGAAGAAAATGGTCACTAGCGTAAAAATAAAAATAAAAATAAAATCAAAACAATTTTAAATACAGAAATTTCGTTTCTATGCAACTAAACTTGCATAAAAAAACATTATTAAAAAACATAATTATGTACTATCATTATATTTTATATATTATTGTTTACAATGAGATATATTTTTGTAACAAAAGTGCTCAATATCAGAGGGAGGGTTACGACCATATCACGTTAAGACACCGGTTCTCGTCTGATCACCGAAGTTATGCAACGTCGAGCGAGTAAGTACCTAAATGAGTGACCGCTTGAAAATACCAGTTGTTGTAATTTTGGAATTGCAGGTGGTGTAATGGATAACGACTCAAGATTGGAAGTCGGAGGGTGAAGTTCCAATTCCAGTCGTTACATTTACTTACGCGCAAATACCATTGGGAATGATAAGAATCCACCTCTTCTCCACTTGCTATGAGTTAAATAGAACTTGTATCAGTATTGTTACAATTCAAAATTATTTTCTGGCTTTAAATAACCTGCAAAAGGTAGATGAGCCGTAAGAATCAAATCAATCAATAAATATCGGAGATATAGCTTTTGCCGACATGCACAGTATAAGAAACAAAACTGCATGATTGCTCTCAGTAGCATTCTCAATTTTGAAACGGTTATAAGATCTCTGAGATTAATTTTTAAATGGTTTCCTTAAATTCGACATTATTTCCTCTTATTCTATTCTTGAACTTTTCGATCTAGGCCGGTTGATATAAATTTAATTGTTTGAGGAATAAAAAAAGGGATGTCACCTTAAACACTTGTCCCGCCTAAAAATAACTATATATATATATATATATATATATATGTGTGTGTGTGTTTGTGTGTAAAATGTGTATGTGTATATATATATATATATATGCAATTTTTATGTATATTATTTATATATTATATATATATATTGGAAAGCGCTCAATATCAGCGATAGAACTAACATATTTAGTTGGATTGATGTGAGTTTGTGGCCCTGGGTTTCACACTATTTGCGATCGTCAGAAAAACTAATCTTTGTCTGGCGATCGCAAATAGCATGAAACCCAGGGTCACAAATTCACATCAATCCAACTATATATATATATATATATATATATATATATATATATATATATATATATATATATATATATAAAACCCCTTTATTCTATATTCAACATCATCGCGTGATAAGACACCAGAGGTGTTGAAACAAAATAGCTAACAAAATTTTTGTAGTGATTTTATAACATAGTTCTGTTATAATTTTCGAATAAATAATTATATTCGCTCTACTTTGTATTGAGCACTCTTTTAAGAATAGTAATTGTTGGTTATTGGAATTTATTCCGTATTCACCAATCCTATACTTGGGTATAAATATATATATATATATATATATATATATATATATGAATGTGTAGCTTATCTTTTATATCATAAAGAAACAATTTATACAAAGAATTAAATAGCAATGTTAATGTGATTAGTGGCGAAATCACTTTGCTGACAAGACTTAATGAGACATTAACTTACTATCAATTCCTTGAATAAGATCCTCATATTCGAGTTGTTTTCAGATGAAAGACACATGCCAAGCACTTTCGGCAATTTCAAATTGTCATCTTCAGGGCGTAATCTTTGCTATATATAGGCAAACTCTAAGACGAAATATGTGTAGACCGAAAGATTGATTTTTAAATGATGTTATTTATTGTAAGTTGAATATATGTGTGTGTGTGTGTGTTTATTGAATATTTATGTAGTAATGTATATTTGGGAAGAAACCTTTCTTTTAAATATCTTTCTTTAAATATGGCCGACAAGGAAGAATTAATTAATTTTTTCATTCAGTTTTTTTATTCGGTAATTCCAACATCTTTACGTTTTTCCGTTTGGTAGAAGTCAGGGAGTACAGAAGTTTTCCATAATTTTCATTGTCCCAAGTGATTTCGGCCAATTCTTCAGCGATTTTCACCTGGTGTTTTTTTTTTATCATTTTATATAAACACTTGCATCGCTTTATATAAGTTTATAAATTGTTAAAATGAATTATGAACTTTCCATGCGTTGTCTCAGTTTGAACTTTATTTTTACTTGTAGCTATCTTGACCCTGGACATTTTTATTTTTATTAATTTATTTTATTTTATTTTTGTCGGCTGTAAATGGAAAAAAAGAAATATATCTTAATGAGACAAATCATGGAGGAAAAAAGGTTGCTGGTTTGTGGTGAACCTTGACGTAAATCTAATACCGCTGAGAGTTCGTAGCACATGTGGGGCGATTTCTGAAAAGTGTGCAAGATAGGACGCATCACTGGGCGAAGGAAAATATATTTTATGGTTGAATAAAGAGAGAGAAAGGCAGAAGAAATGCAATTATGAAAATGGGTCGGGAGAAGAAAAAAAGAAAGCGATAAAATGATAGCTGATGAGAAAAGCAAATACAATTAGAAAGAAAGAAAGAAAGAAAGAAAGAAAGAAAGAAAGAAGATATTATTTTGGATAGATAGCAAGGTACAGAAAGAAAGAAAGAAACAAACAAACAAACAAACAAAAAGAGAGAGACAGAAAAAAGTTGACTCTGGATACAAAATGGCCAAAGAAAGAAAGAAAATTGCAGAGGGGAAAAAAGAGATGACTTTGTATACAAAGAAAGAAAGAAAGAAAGAAAGAAAGAAAGAAAGAAAGAAAGAAAGAAAAAAATGACAAAGAGAAAAAAGTGATGGCTTTGTATACATAGAAAGAAAGAAAGAAAGAAAAAAGAAAAAAATGGCAAAGAGAAAAAAGAGATGACTTTGTATACATAGAAAGAAAGAAAGAAAGAAAGAAAGAAAGAAATGGCAAAGAGAAAAAAGAGATGACTTTGTATACATAGAAAGAAAGAAAGAAATGACAAAGAGAAAAAAGAGATGACTTTGTATACATAGAAAGAAAGAAAGAAAGAAATGACAAAGAGAAAAAAAAGATGACTTTGTATACATAGAAAGAAAGAAAGAAAGAAAGAAAAAAATGACAAAGAGAAAAAAAGAGATGACTTTGTATACATAGAAAGAAAAAAAGAAAGAAATGACAAAGAGAAAAAAAAGATGACTTTGTATACATAGAAAGAAAGAAAGAAGGAAAGAAAAAAACAAAGAAAGAAAGAAAGAAAATAACAAAAAGAAAAAAGTGATGGCTTTGTATAGAAAGTAAACAAAAGGGGGAAAGAGACAGTGAGTAAAAAGTGATAACATTATATAGAAAGTAACCAACGGAAGAAAGAAAGAAAGAAAGAAAGAAAGAAAGAAAGTGACTGATAAGGAGATGGAGAATAAAAATGAAAGAACTAATTAATGAATATTACTAAGAAGAAAGTGACTAAGAAAAAATGACAAAAGAAAATGACTAAGAAAGAAAGAAGGAAAAAGAAAAAAGGACAGCGAAAGAAAGAAAGTCATTGATAAAGTGACTGAGGAAGAAAGAAAAAAAAAGGAATGATTAAGGGAAAGTGATTAAAAAGAAAATCGATTGAGAAAAAAATTAAAAAATGTTGTGGAGAAAGACCTAAGAGTAGCCACAAAAAGAAAGAAATATTTTTAAAAAAAGAAAAAAATACTCGATATAAGAATAAAATCCAGAAGAAACAAAAGAGGAAGTTGAAGCTTGACATGCATCAATGAGCATGCGCGTGCTGAGACAAGAACGAAGGCTCTTCGAATATCGGCAATGGTCCGTAGCCTTCCTCCGACACCGCCTGGTTTCTAAGAGAATAAAACGGAAGACACCGCCTCGAACAAGTGGATAGATTATCGTATAAATACGAGACAGGGGAAAAAAAACAAATCGATGGAAAGTTTATTAGCCATTGTTAACCTTGTATTGGTCACAACAAAATAGTTTTTTTTTAATTTTTTTTTTTTTTTTTTTTTTTTTTTTTTTTTTAGCTTTTAAAAAAAAAAATTCGTTTTTCTAATCTTATTTTTCAATATTGGTCTCCTGAGTGTTTCTAAATATTTTCCGTTTTCTGCGCACGTCACATTCACTAGAGTGACATTTTTGCTTATCGACCACAATCGAAGATTTCCTCAGTGAAGAGTCACGGGCGCAAGTGATGGCTAAATGGTAATCATCATATATCTTACTATCACGTGCTCCCCGGTTCGAGATCAGCCGTCGATTAAACGGATTTTATAAGTATGACACTTAACGATATTTTTTTTTTTTAAATCATTTCATTTCAAACAAGGCGATAATGTCACTAAGATTCAAGGGGGCTACTGGAAGTGAAACAAAATGAAAAAAATAAACTATAAAAAAAAAAAAACGGAATCCCAGTCCTAAACAGAAAACATTTCATAAACATCTAATCTTGTTCAAAAGATCTGGGATGAGTGTGAACCGGACGATAATGAAAAACACTCGCTCCCTCACTCTTATATATATATAAGCAGTGTGGCTACAGAGATTAACACCAAATGGCAACAGTCAGCTTCATGGATGAACGCAATCTTCAAGTCTGAAACATAAAAAACTGTGGTCATTCGGTGTTTATCTCTATGCCCTCACGGTTTATATTTACATACGCTCTATCCCGAATATTGAGCAACTTGACCCCAAAAATAGGGCATAACTTCAAACTATATTTGTCATACATACATTATTTCAAGTTATTGTTAGTAGATGCCCATGTTTGAAATAGACGCCTCGTTTATTATTATTATTATTAGATTTTTTTTTATTTCCTTTGATTCCTGGCGTTTACACATTTCTTTCCGGGTCCCGCCCAGGGACCTAAGGTTAGAAATGGCATCATGACACTTTCCACTGACAAAAAAATTACATAGATAAATCTCTTCGTAAAGTGTTGGATGTACTTGTTAGAACATTTTTTTTTGTATTTCTTTGAAGCATGGGCTTCCAGGAATCCCTTCAGTTAGTCTACTGGAATCTTTTCCAACCAATCCTAGGGCTCCAACTTCAACAGGGATTGTTGATGTTCCCATGTGCTACATTTTTGAGATTTCGATTTCAAGTTCCTTGTATTTTGACAGCTTTTTGAATATCTTCAAAGATACATTGCAGTCTGCAGGGACTGCCATATTATTATTATTATTATTATTATTATTATTATTTGTGTATGCTATATTTGCTGCTTTGTATCCTGTAGAGCCGAGTCCAAACTATGGTCCTTAGGCCCTATAGAAGAATTGTCATTTAATTGATAACACCTTTCTTAGTATATGGGATGTTCCTAATAGAGCGATCTTCTGGGAAACTTGTATGTTGATGTTACCTGGGACACTGTTAGTAAAATTGTCCATTCCTTTTCTCACGAGGCCCAGTGCTCTGATTACTATTGGTACAGTATCAGTCTTCATTCCCCACATCTTGTTAATCTCCAGGTCCTTGTATTTGGACAACTTTCTTGATAATTTTCATTGAGTCATTTCTCTCAGAGACGACGGCTATACCAATAAGCATACACTTCCTGAATTTCTTGTTTTTTATGATAATATCAGATCTGTTGGCTTTTATTTGCCTGTAAGTTGAAATTGGCATGTCCTAGACGAAAGTTACATCGTTACGGTGGAGTAACGGATAGCGGCTCGGATTGAGCAAACGGAGTTCGAATTCCAGTCGAATCCTTTACCTTCACTTATGTGCTAATACCCTTGGGAAAGGTATGAATCCTCTTCTTCTCCCCCCACTCCAGCTATGGACAAATAGCAGGACAAACCTGTTTCTATAGCCTTGGATGGCAACTGGCCTACCAGAGAAAGAAATGACAACCTACTGCGGGAAAAAATCTACCTCGTCAGTCATCTATCGAAAGATACATGATCGCCTAAGCGTGTATCACACATGGCACATATCTGACTGACAGTGTCTAGTTGGTGCTCATACCATCTCTCAGTAGTTTCGATTTTGTGCTTCTTGCATATCTTCCATTGCACATATTATTATTATTATTATTATTATTATTATTATTATTATTATTATTTACAACCGCGTTTCAAGTAATACACATTTCGGATTAAAATAAATCCATTAATTACACACACACACACACACACACACACACATATATATATATATATATATATAAATCCATTAATTACTTATATATATATATATATATATATATATATATATATATATATATATATATATATATATATATATAATTAAGTTATAAGGAACTTGGCAAACCGAATTGGTAAATCCAAAGAGGATGAAATCCTGAGAGCTCAATGTTAGGACAGAGCTAATATGTAATGAAAAACAAACCACTTTAATGTACCATTACGATAATTTATTTCACCTAAATCATCATTATTTATTACAATAATAGTTATATTTAGTCCTGAAACTATTTACTTAAAAAATTAAACATTTAAGTTAATAACAAAATTTTTTTCAGACATCGAATTTTCTATCAAACATTGTAAACTATCTTTTACATAATTTTGTTAAAACAAAATTATAACAACTCCATCTCTCCTTCCCTCTCCCCCCTATCTCTCTCTTTACCGTAAGACTCACTTGTATACATTTTCTACAATTCATTTCCGTTTTATTAACCATCTAAAGAGGTCAAGTTTCTGTCACTCCTCCTACTCCAATATAAAACATACTTAAGAGAGATATAAAATTCACCCCTCCCTATACTTTATATTGTCTGTTTAACTACCACTCTCAACCCCCTCTATTAAATTACAAAAATTACACTACCCACCAATTTCTAATCCCATTTTTTTTTTCTCAATTCGTTGTTGGAAGATTTACCTGATGATCCGGAATCCTTAAAAAAGGATTTAGGTGAAATAAATTATCGTAATGGTACATTAAAGTGGTTTGTTTTTCATTATATATATATATATATATATATATATATATATATATATATATATATAAGCTTTCTATGATACAAAATTTAACGATAGCTAGGAATGAGCAAAATTTATCTGGCATTTTAAAAAGCTAAAAAAGAACAACCGGTTCGTCCCAGGACTTATCAACTTTATTTTTCTGGGATATAAAAATATATAAACGTGTAAACCTAATTAATATAACGAATGAAAGAGAAAAAAATGAATTTCAAGAAAGCTAGAGTCCAATAACATTCAGAACCAGTAAGCATTCCCTCTGTTTAGAGAGGGAAGCCCCACGTGATCTGATATACAAGGACTCTAGAACCTTGAGTTGATATGAGAAGTGGGACCTAGATAAAATCGAAAAGCGGTCCGCACTAAAATCAAACAAACAATCCATGCTGTTTATTACATATATGTGTGTACGTGTGTGCATGTGCGTATGTGGATGTGTATGTGTGTGTGAGTAAATACAAAGAGATTGTGGGTCGTTTGCTACTATATTTGTGCGTGTAGCCTGATGATTGGGTTTAAGCATAAAACAGATTACCTTAAAAATATATTTTTATCACATTCGAGAAATCATATTAAAGAAAATATGCGCCCGTTTTTATTCTGTCTATAGTGATTATTGTCCCAATAAAGAGTGTTCTGAAGGTACCCCAAAATGGAATTACTACTACTTCGATGCAACACAGCTTAAAATATAAACACTGTAAAATATACGACACAAACCCCTTGAATATAACTAATAAATTTATCCGAAAGCGCTGAGGACAATAACCAATACAGAACGTATCTCCTCTCCCTTAATTGCCCAGTCCTGGGTATGACGATAAATTACATCCGGTTCCAATGCCCCCAATCGCGAAATTGGACGTTTTAAGTAGCGTGGAACAACCTCTTAATTATTTTTGTTTCTAGGTTCGCCCTGACCCGGGGAGGTATCACCTGTTAGGGTCCCAGCTATGGGAAAATAATGAACCCCTAAAGAAGCGTAAAACACTATGAAAATATAAAAATACATTTTTATAGTAAAAGCAGAAGTAATACATTTTTCATAGTAAAAATACCATCAATGTATTTTTATATAAAAAATATGTCTAATAGTATTACATTTTTAAAGCAAAATGACCAGCACCAATACCTTTTATCTGTAAATAAAGCCATAAAATTGTGTTAAATAACCTATCGTGGTTGATGTGTTGCTAAACAAACTCAACCAACGCTTAATTTCCATAAAAGAAAAACAATATTCACACTAGAAAAAAACTTAATAAAATCTTGAAAAATTTTCCTTGTTCATCAAATTCAAAAAAGTATATATATATATATATATATATATATATATATATATATATATATATATATATATATGTATATTATGGCATAAAAAGCAAGAAATGTTATATTATAGGCCACCGTTAACGGTGAACACAAATTATGAAGAAAAAAAAAAAGAAAGTCTGTCATGGATGACGTGAATGAATGGACAGTTCTGATGAGAGGAGACGAAACCGGTCGACTGGTGTGTGTTTTTGTTTTTATTTGAAATCTATCATATATATATATATATATATATATATATATATATATATATATATATACTTTTTATACTTGCTTTTTATGCCATAATACGTTTCTGTGCTGTTTCAAACATATTTAAATATATATATATATATATATATATATATATATATATATATAATTCAGGTTGCATCCGAGACAGAAAAATTAAATGCGAATCGAAATATGTTTTTTTTTTAATATATTATTGTTAACAGATACAAACTTTTGAATTTTAGCAAAAACAAAATAATTTCCATGCCTGAAGATGACTGAATGTACAATTGAAAGTACTTGCGTCTTAAAAAAAAAGACTTTATACAGCTTATCATTTTTAAAAACTAGTATCATAACATTCATCGAGTGATTCGCTGTTTAATGCAACTTTCGCCATTTTACATCATTACTTTAGTAATCTACTTTTTGTATGAATGATTCATTGTAATATATATATATATATATATATATATATATATATATATATATATATATATATATATATATATAATATTAGGCAGCATATATTTTATATATAAAGAAATAATCATACATAGAAACAATCAATATTATATGTTTATAAAAAACAATTGATCCCGCAGTATGAAATTCCTGAGAAAAAAACTACTAAGACATATCGCTATATGAATTAAACTATATACTTAGTTCATGTTTATGTTAACTGAAAAACACTTGTAAAAAAAGAATTCGTGGATTTACCATATTACAAAATTCATATAAAAATTCTCACTTGAAATTTTGAACTTTAGCGTTGCGACTCACACATTCCGAGATTGTACAACCGTCAATAAATAGCACATTCTTAAAAAACATCTTTCGGTCTACAAACAATTATTTCGTCTTCAAGTTTTAACTTTAAAGGAAAAAAAATTACAGCCTGAGGATGGAGACATGGATCTTCGAAAGTACTTGCTTAACTTAAAAAATATATACACTAGAAACATCTGACAACAGTTTTATAAATGAGGATCACATCATTCAATGGATTAACAGTATTTTAATGCATACATTATGTTCTACTAGCAAAGTGATTTCACCATTAATTGCATTAATATTGCTGATTGATTCTATGTATGATTATTTCTTTACATATATATATATATATATATATATATATATATATATATATATATATATATATATATATATATGAAGAGACTTCTACCCACAGAAACAGAATATAAAATTAAACAAAATTGACGTAGGATCCTTTCAACCAACACTTTTTGAAAGGCAATCGTTGGCGTAGTACAAAACAATCAAGATAGCAATAATAACGAAAAAGGAGGGAAAGATGGAACGCGATTAAAATAGAAATAAATTTTAATTGCAAATAATTAACAAAATGATTAACAAGTTCAACAAGTGTATAAAATGGAAAAATAAATCACAGAACCCGATCAATCGTAAGGGGCGCATAAAATGCTCCTTTTGTCTACATAGGCTCGGCTGGTAAAATTTTATACACACAGCCTGAAGAACTCGGAAATGCATGCATGTGTGCGCGCGTGAGTGTTTGCCCGTGTGTTGGTGTCCGCGCGTGTCTGTGTGCGCGTGGGGGGGGGGGTGAAATGCTAAGGCGTTATACTGAAAAATTCTCTTCCTGACCAAGATGCCCTAGAAGAGTGATTCTCAACATGGGTCCTTAACTTTTTAAAATGAGCCTGGAATTGTCCCTCAAAAATTAGATGGGCTTTGAAATTCTATATATTAAAAAAAATGTATTTTCCTGATACACGTTTGTGCTTATGTGAGCCTAAAATCTTTATGACGCTAAAAAATGGGCCACAACAAAAAAAAAATGTTTGAGAAAAACTGCCCAAGAATAACATTATGGGGGTTTGGTCATATTTTAGGAAATATATCTGGCCAACAACTTCTAGAATTCCATCGTACATGTATTGATGCACCCGTGTATGTGGGGGGTGGGGATGGTAGAGGTAGATACTTTCGTTGCCGCATTCAAGAACGTATTATTTTAGCAGGCCACTGAAACATTATTTTATACCGCTCATAATTAGGAAATCATTCGTGATTAAACAGTCAAATTTTCCACGCATTTAAAAAGAACTCTCTTCGAAATATTAAGTATTTTAATTATTATGCTAATTTAAATTTAAATTCACGAAGTTATCTTCTTCTTGTTTGTCATGCAAATTTTAGCGACAGATTCAAAGTTATTCAAATTATATTACAGTTCACATGATTTGGTGAAACAAATTCGGTGTTCCATTTTTAATTCCTATTTTGTACCCGATGCTTGGCTATTAACACTTGACACAATCTAATCATATTTCAATCAATGCTTATGCAAATAATGATAATAGTAATATTAGCCGTTTCCCTATAAGGAAACATTTGGTATTCATTGACCGAGCAGTCATTGTTGTTATCTGTTGAAATTAAAAGGCTGTTCGAAAAATTAAGTGCGATTTTAGAATAAACCTTTTGCTTTTTTTATAATATATTTTATTATTATTATTATTATTATTATTATTATTATTATTAATAATACTATTATTAATATTATATTATATTATTTTTATAATATATTATTATAATATATTATTATAATGCAGGATTCTCCGACACACAAAAAAAAACAGGAAATTTAGCACGGTTTATTTAGTTGTTTGAATTTGTTTTACAGTTATTAGAAACGAAGGCAAAGGATAGGAATTTAGTAGCTTAAAACAGAAGAAAACACAAATGTTAGATGTGGTGTTCAAACTAAAGAACTCTGGCAAAATTTCTTGGCATTTTTTTCAGTTCCCAAGTTGGATGTTCTTAAAGAGAATTTGATAACTGGGACATCCTGGAACAACAAATGGTTACAAAAATTCATATGTTAATAATTTTTTTTAGTTCATTTATATAGCAAAATATATAGCTATATTTTATAAATGCTCGTTTTCATATTGTATAGTATATCATATAGCATATTATATAGTATATCGTATAGTATATCATATAGCATATTATATAGTATATCATAAAGCACATTATATAAGTATATCATATAGCTTATTATATAGTATATCATATCGTATATCATATAGTATATTATATAGTATACCACATAGTATATTATATAGTATATCATAGCGAATTATATAGTATACCATATAGTATATCACATCATATAGTATATATCATGTAGCATATCACATAGTACATCATATAGCATATTATATAGTATATCATATAGAATATTTAAAATTCCTTTGTTTTTTGGGATACCCTGTGGTTGCATAAAATATATTACTTATTCGTCATGATTAAAGTGTCGTCTTTGTTCATTTTATATCAGTAAATTTCAGAATGTAATTCATGTATGATATACACCGCATCTTGAACATGAAAAAAGAAGAGATGCGTTTGTTGTTTCAGCTTTGTCATAATTCTTCTCAAAATTGTTGCCAACATTAACGAAGAATGGGATTAAGAATCCAACTCCGATAAAATAGTACGGTGCTGGATTGTGAAGTTCCCCAATGGGAATATGAGTCTTGAAGTTTCAGGTTGTAGAGGACGTCCATCTTCAAATTACAGTGAACATCTGAAAACACTAGTTGAAACAGTACGCTTTGCCTTTGTGGCTTGTACTCAATCAGCCAGTTTCTCGAACTCTATGTAGATATTTTTTTTAAATCATTTCACCCCAAGCAAGAGGGGAATGCCACTAGTATGATGTAGGTTACAGAGAGAGAAAGTGAGAAAAAAAATGGGTTGGGTGGGGAGCGAGGAAAGGATAAAAGTTGAACGGGTTTCAAGACGATAGAAAATGACGATGGACATTGCGTTTAAATTTTTGAAGATTGCAGGGAAGCAAGGAAATGCAAGGGATTTCCACAGGCGAGAAGTGCGAAAAAAGAAACTGCTGGAATAGAAGTGGCGGTTACGTTTAACTATTTCAACAGTAAAAGGGTGGGACCTAGACGCTAATCTAGTATCCCGCTTAAACTCACGTAGTTCTCCCTGCTACTATTGGGCTAGGGAAATATGCCTTCCAAAAGCTAAGCAAAGTATTAAGCAATAATAATAGGTAGTTAGAAACAAAGAAATATGTGCTGAGATGTTATCTAATATCAGATCTTCTACATAGCAGTTACTACTGTATCTCTTATATAACAGTGACCGCTGAACCTGACAGATGAAGAAGAGACTTGAAACAACAAAAATGGGGTTTCTACAGAAAGATGTTAAGAATACCATGGATCGAACATGTGAGCAACGACGAAGTTTTCAGGACAATGGCAACAAAAAGACCGCGTATACTTGACATCAGGAATAGACAAATCAAATTTCTGGGGCGCGCATAAGGAGGAGGAGGAAAGATGGCTTTGTCTTTTTGATACTAACAGGACAGATTGAAGGAAAGCACCGCATAACCTATCCGGCTAGGTTCAGTTAAGTAATGGCGAAGCAGTATTTGTGAGAGATGGCAAAAAAGAAAATTTTTTAAGAGCGACAAAGAACTGGAAATTGTGTAAAGCCATGATGATCCTGAATAGACACAGCACATAAAAGAAGAAGAAGAATCCGAGGAGGAGGAAGAAGAAGAAGAAGAAGAAGAATCCGAGGAAGAAGAAGAAGAAGAAGAAGAAGAAGAAGAAGAAGAAGAAGAAGAAGAAGCAGAAGGAACAGAAGAAGAAGAAGAAGAAGAAGAAGAAAAGGAAGACGAAGAAGAAGAAGAAGAAGAAGAAGAAGAAGAAGAAGAAGAATCCGAGGAAGAAGAAGAAGAAGAAGAAGAAGAAGAAGAAGAAGAAGCAGAAGGAACAGAAGAAGAAGAAGAAGAAGAAGAAGAAGAATCCGAGGAAGAAGAAGAAGAAGCAGAAGAAAAAGAAGAAGAAGCAGAAGAAGAAGAAGCAGCAGCAGAAGAAGAAGCATAATAATAATAAGAAGAAGAAGAAGCATATGAAGAAGAAGAAGCATAAGATGAAGAAGAAGAAGAAAAAGAAAAAGAAGCAGAAGGAACAGAAGAAGAAGAAAAAGAAGCAGAAGAAGAAAAAGAAGAAGAAGCATAAGATGAAGAAGAAAAAAAAAGCAGAAGAAGAAGAAGAAAAAGAAGCAGAAGGAACAAAAGAAGAAGAAGAAGAAGAAGAAGAAGAAGAATCCGAGGAAGAAGAAGAAGAAGAAAAAAGAAGAAGCATAAGAAGAAGAAGAAGAAGAAAAAGAAGCAGAAGAAGAAGAAGAAAAAGAAGAAGCATAAGAAGAAGAGGAAGAAAAAGAAGCAGAAAGAACAGAAGAAGAAGCAGAAGAAGAAACAGAAGAAGAAGTATAAGAAGAAGAAAAAGAAGAGGCAGAAGAAAAAGAAGTAGAAGAAAAAGAAGAAGCAGAAGAAAAAGAAGCAGAAGGAACAGAAGAATAAGAAGCATAAGAAGAATAAGAAGCATAAGAAGAAGAAGAAGATAGTTGCATTCAATATACCGTGAGAGTTTTGAGTTCTGTAAGCTTTCTTTCCTCAACATGTGTCCAAAATATTTTGCTGTCAATCTGATTGTTAGCAGTTCATTAAGGACACCGAAGATGAAAGATTTTGGATTAAGAGCATTAAACTCTAGTAGTTCGAAAAAAAAACAAAAAACAAATTTCTGCGATTATCAGGCAAAAGCTAGAGTGTGAAGCGGCTGAAATATTAAAAACAACAACAACAAAACATGAGTATCTGGCCTGAATTAATCCATATATAATACTGGATACTTGAGAGATGCGGGTTCGCGCCCCTGTTTTGTCACTTGATCGCTTCTCTGTGTCACTATGGAAACGGTGATTTCGAAAATTGCTGCTCGGGCAATCAGGCAGCAGTGCCTCTCTTTCGATAAATGGTGTGGGCAATAAATCAAACCAGAAGCCTTTGTCTATTTTCTTCTTTCTTTCCTCTTTTTGCGTGTGAACGGGAAAAAGAAAAATGATTGCTGTAAAGAAAAATTGGCGGTTGACGTATAGAGATAAATTTGGCGGGAAAGAATTCGTCCGAATAATCCAGAACTTACACTAGGAACAAAGCGCCAGCGTACGGATAGAAAATGATTCTTTTTAGTAAAATGTTTGTCCTGTACAAGACCCAAGAGCCACTCGAGATAGAGAGCAACATAATTGTTGTAACCTAGGGAATGTTACTGAATAGAATAATCAAACGAAGGTTGGTAATGAACAATAATACTTAGGACAAGAACAGCACATATAAGATTTGCCAGCGGCGCGTAGAAGTAGTAGTCAACTGCTAGAAGTGAGTCAAGTGAATTCCACAATGAATCTGTAACTGAAGGATATTTACTAGCCACCCCAGATGTAGCACAAGGCTGAATTTAATATGGTGTATCCGAGCCCGTACGCTCGCCCCAAAAGTCCTCGTATAATACGGGGTCGGGTAGCTGTTTCTAGAGACGTGATTCTACCCTTCAACATAGCCTCGTCTGGGGATCGTCTCTTCCCGAAGACAGAGAGTTTGACCAGCACAACTGATGACAAATCTCCAACTCTAGACCACTACTGTATTTATGGAAACGGCGGCATACCCATTACCCCCGTAGATATGCTACAATAAAAGGCATAATTTATGTGGATATGTAGGGATGATAACGGTTAACCCTAGACTTGAACAGGTTAAGATTGCATCTCGATCGGGGAAGCATCCTCTTGGAAGTCGGTTCTACAAAGCAGCAGCAAACTGTGGGAAGATGCTGGAATGGAATACGAAGTGAATGGTGGTGGTTCGTTACCATGTGTGAAGCTTAGCCGTGAAGGTTAGAACTGGCGGAATTAAAGAATAAAATTTCTCTGAAAACTTAACCATGGAAATAGCGACAGAGCAGCGAAAGGCTTGCGACCTTTTATGTGTAGGAAAGTGTTTGCTTAGTGGAAAATAATTCATCAGCCTCAAGGAAGCGGAGACAATTTTTGACTCTATCGAGACTAGAAAGACGCAGATGCGGAAGAACTAGAAATCAGAAACACTACCAAGGAGCGAGGACAACAGAATTATAATCAGGAAGACAGTGGATAGCTATGGAAATTGCATTTGATTTTTTGGAGATCGGAGTTGACTAGAAAGCATGGAGACGGAAGGGAGTTCCACAAGCGCGAAATACGAGAAACGAAACTGTTAGCCAACTATCCATTATTTTTAATAATAAATTAATATCTACCGGCCTAGAAACCAAAAGTCTTATTAAAAAATGTGCATCCTTCTCTTTTATTTAAAACAAAGCGACCTTCAAGGAAGGCGTAATTCGTTGCTTTGATGGATTCTTGTCAGACAATGAAGAGTACTCGATATTAGTAGCTATGAAGCATTTAATAAATACTCTTGAGGTCTGGATCGAAATCGACACGCCAGCACTGTTTGCCAAGATTGTAACATCTAGGCTACTCGCATACGAGAAAAGACTGACTGTTTGGGAGAAACGGGGAAGGGCGTCTTAAAGATGAGAATCAGATATACGGGGAGGAGGGGGGGGAAGATAGACGAAAATATATTAGTTCGGGAAAAGGAAAAGCTAGATGGAAAGAGTATCAGGGGAAACGAGTTGGGTGAACAGGAGATTTGGCTACGGGTAGAAGCCGAGGGGAAATTGATATTTTGAGGGTCGCCAAAGTCAAAGAGACGCCCTTTATATCTTGAGGGCGGGGGTCTGTGCAGGAGTGCGTGAATAAAGAGAATATTTCTTGGCTGGGTCGTCCGTTCGATGCCAGAGAGATTGATTAATGACAATGACCTATCATCATCATCATCATCATCATCATCATCGCCCGTCTTTATATTTTCGTCTATTTCCTGATGCCACCTCCGATAATACAAAAATAGAGCAGGACCTCACCATCCGCGGAATTTGATTTTTTTTTTATCCGCGATTGTGCCCATCAGCAAAACCTTTTATTACTGAATATAATATTAGGTTGGTGCAAAAATAATGTTAAAAAATACGTCAAAAACCGACATTATTTTTGCACCAACCTAATAGAAGCTCGTAATCCACGAGAGATAGACCTTCCTTTTGGTGAAATATCCGAGTGACAACCTTTCCAAAAAATAAGGATCCGAAAAATAAAAATTACAAAATTGTGGAATTTAAATACAACCATGATTACAGTAGTTGGTTCATTTGGTTGATATTATTTAGTGGCATATCAACATCTCTATGGGTTATTTAATGCCGAAATCTAAATATTTTGAACACAATTTTATGGCTTCAACTAGATATATATTATAAATGAGTAGTGTTAGTAGTTTTGTTATAAATAGGTATTGTTGCTGGATTGATTTTGTTTAATGGCATATCAACATCTCCATGGGTTATTTAATGTCGAAATCTAAATATTTTGAACACAATTTTATGGCTTCGACTAAATATATATTATACATGAGTAGTGTTGGCAGTTTTATTATGAATAGGTATTATTGCTTGGTTGATTTTGTTTAATGGCATATCAACATCTTTATGGGTTATTTAATTCCGAAATCTAAATATTTTGAATACAATTTTATGGCTTCAACTACAAATAAAAATTATTGTCCGCCATTTTGCTTTACACTTTTATTGTTCGTAATTTTACTGTCAATAGGTTTTGGTAATCTTTTACTATAAAAATGTATTTTTATACTTTCATAGTGTTTTGTTTAGTCCGTTCACTATTTGCTCGTAGTTGGGACCCTAACAAGTAGTACCACCTTGGGTTAGGGTGAACCTTAGAGCAAATGTAATTAAGAGGTGATTCCATACTCTTCAAAACCTCCAATCTCCTGATCAGAGACTTTGCTACTGGATGTAGTTTATTCCAGTAGTAGTACGAGCACTCGGAATGATTAAGAAGAATACACATACACACCATTTAAATTATTTACACTCGGAATATTATCCGCAGAATATAACGGTCAAAACATTGTTATCACGATGTCTTGACCGCTATACTCTGCGGCCTTTATAAGGCCTTTATATCAACACAGGTAATTTAGAACGGAACACTATTTAATTTACGGTGTACGGGTGGTGTAAAGAATAGCGGTTCAGAATTATTAATCGGAGAATCGAGTTCGAATTCCAGTCGAGTTTGTTACATTCACTTACGTGCAAATACTTTTGGGTAGGATATGGATACATTTCTTCCCCCACCTATGAGTTAAATAGTAGGATTCATATCTAAAAAAAAACATTCCTATAGTCAAAGCAGTATTCACTTGCGAAAAAAAAAAGAATTATTCTGACAATCTAAGAAATATGTTTCAGTTTTAAATAACCCACAAAGGGTTGATAAACCGTAAAAAATTCCTCAATCAATATATTGAGATGGCTGGCTTTTTAATTTTAGTTATTGCTCTCTCCGTTTTTACTGAGTCTAAATGAATTAAAATGTCGTTTCATGAATTTTGTGAAATATTAATTGTGAGTTCAATCCCCGGATCGGACAGTGTCGAATTGGAAACAAGGCGAGCAATATCTGAGCAGTACTAAATAAGAACTAGATGAGATATCCCTAGACATAATCAGCTGAACGGGGACAAGGTGCACATGTAGAATAAATGAAAGGTTCAGTTCGAAATTCTCTAAAGGTTACCCAGATAGACAAGCAGTTTATGAAGGCAAGAGGCTACAACGGCCGAAACATCAACAAAATGAAGCTGGTTGATAACGTTTCCATAAAGAAATATATCAATAAAAAATTAACTATACTATCACAGTTTCGTGCCCATAAAAAATAATAATAATTATAGGGCCAAAAATAGTTATAAAATAATTATAACAATTATAATAATCATTAATTCCCTCATTGTAAACTAATGAGAATCGACCTCATTTTTATCTTCCACACGCACAAACACCTGACATTCTCACTATCGGACAAGCAGTTCACACGGACAGGTCGTTAACATGTGCGTCAACGAAAATTTAATATCCTTTTCCTTTTTCAGGTTATAATAGTAACATTCATCTTTTAGCAGTCAACAAAAATTCGAGTTCGAGAAAACCCCAAAGACTTTTTTTTTTCCAACTACATTACACACATCTATAAAAATAAAAACATACAAGAAAGATTGTATACACTTTGCTTATTTTTTTTTTATTTTATCCTACTGTCGGATCCTGATCCATATTTGATCTACATTTGACTCCAAACTCACAATTTTACTCAGTATTACCGTCTCCCGTGTCTCCAACACTAAATAACAACTACATAAAAAATAAGACTCGTTTTGTTGTTTCCACATCTTTCTGTTTTTACGAGTATTTTTTCTATATGTAAATGTAAGGAACTTTATAATTATTTCCTCAGAGTAATAATTCTAAGTACATAATAACTTCTCATCCGAGAAATCCAGACAGGAATCACTGAGACCCGCTTCAAGAAAGTCCAACGAAATCTGAAATTTCTCATCAAAACCTCCAATCTCCTGATCAGAGACTTTGCTACTGGATGTAGTTTATTCCAGTAGTAGTCCGAGCACTCGGAATGATTAAGAAGAATACACATACACACCATTTAAATTATTTACACTCGGAATATTATCCGCAGAATATAAATTCATTTTATTTTCCGACTCTGCCATTATCATGGTGTAAATCGAGTATTTTATGATAAGATTATGTCTGCCGATAATAAATCCCGTTAGGACTTCTAGTTTTCTGAGGATTGTCTCGTTGAATAAATCCAGCGAACAAACGTGTTCTTATTCTACTCCTGCTTCTAATTCTTTTTCATTCAATGAATTCGTTCTCTATCCGCATTCAGGCTGTTTTTTTTTTGTTTTGTTTTTTTTAGTATTTGTAAATACTAAGTCAATAGACAAGGTTCGAGAGAAACTCAAGATAGAGGATTACTGAATGATGTGTATGATATGATTGTAAGTGTAGGAAGTGAGGATCATGTGAATATGAAGGATAGGTAACGACTGACGCATAAAAATGGAAGAGTAAACTGATATTTCTAGCCTTGTGTAGCAACCAGCCTAAGTGAAGAAAAGCTCTGTATTCCAGACCGTGGAGAAGCAACCGGGAAACCACTCCTTTAAGCTTACCAATAAGTCATGCCAATTACCAGATAATCAAGAAAAAAAATCAGTTGAGAATAATGATCACCGACGTTCTACAGAAATATAGCCATAAAAATAGCAGGGTAGACTACTCTCTCTAACCTTGGATGGCAACCAATCTAATAGAAGAAAGACTTTAAAGAATGCAACTTGAAACCACACTATTATCTTTATCAATATTTTTTTTCTACAGTGGAGATCATCTTATACAAGGCCCGAGAGCCACTTAAGGTAGAGGGTTGCAGAGTAAGAAACACAGCTTATGTGGATATTTGTGGAAGATAACGATTAACCCTAGATTTGAAAAGGTTAAGATTGTAGTAATCGGGAAAGCAACCTCTTAGGAGTCGTTTCCACAAGGTAGTGCTTCGTGGGAAGAAGCTACTTGAGTGGACTGTACATGTAAACAGAGGGATATGAAGGGAGTGGGTACGGTTCACTACAATATGCATGGCACGGCGGGTCTTAGCCGTAAAGGTTAGGACTGGTGGAAATACGGAGTATAGTGCGTCTTAATAGCGATATTTGCGTCACCCGTCTGTGAGAAAGGGTTCGCAGGATGGAAAATAATTCATCACCTACAAGGATGCGGAGACGATTTTGGACTCTATCGAGTAGGGAAAAGGGAAAACTGCGCATGTACGTACACCATTTTCAGATGGTAATTCACAAATAATAATAAAAATATTTTTGGAGAGTCATGATAACAGACATTCTGAAGGAATATAGCCGTAATAGGTAACTTGGCAAACTAGGTTCTCTAAATTTAGATTGCATCCAGCCTAAGAGAAGTAAGACTCTGAATTTCAAAGCATGGAGAAGGCAACAAGAAACCACACCACTATCTTTGCCAAGAATGTATGGCAATTTCCAGATAATAAAGAAAAATCTATGGAGTCATGATCTGCGACATCCTGAGAAAAATAGCCGTAAAAAGTAGCAGGGTAAATTAGGCTCGCTAACCTTGGATGCTAACCAGTCTAAGAGAAGACAGTCTGAATTTCAGTGTTATGATCCATTACGTTCTTAAGGGCCATAACATAAAAAAGAAGCCAAACTCATGGATATTTCACAGTTATTCGCGCCATGACAAGAAAATGATTATATTAATCAGAACATTGTTATACTGCTTGAAACTTCAGTATCTGTCTATATTTCTGAGATGAGGTATTATGTACACTATTTACATTATTCGGACTATTGTCTTCATCTTTGCGGCCATATTTATTGTAACGTTTCGGCCCTTGTACACTCCGGCGTTCTTCAGGTGGTTGGAATGTCTATTCGGGTATATATTTATTCCTGATCAATCAAAATTCGTAAATAATTATATAGGCCACACTGGAACATGTTTGACACGCAGACTCACTCTACACCTTTCTGACCATAAATCAATTACATCTCATTTAAATATTCATGGAGAGCTACCGGACACTATTCGTAACATACTTGTTGACAATGCAAATATAACAGCATCATCTATATGCAAAAAAAGGCTAAAAATAATGGAAGCCTTATTAATAAAAACAAAAAACAACACTTAATAATATTGACTTTGAATATGGACACAATATCTTGACCGTGTTTTTAAAAATGAAAACATTTTATAAAACATACATGCAACAAATTATTTCTTATTTAACAGTTAAAATATGTAACCCTTGAAAATGGCTAAATATATAGCCGAAAGCGCTCGGATAAAAAGAACATTCGGACAGTTTTTATATAATTATCATCCGAAAAAAAAATTATTAGATCGCATGAGGAATTGTATAAAAAACTAAATAAAAGCACCTTGTCTGTCGTATTCGTATCTTTGTGAAGATGACTTGGCGTGGGGACTGAAGGAAAGAAGAGAGTAACAATTTTAAAGAAATGCAGACGGTCATGTTTCTGGCCTATGTGTGTGTGTGTGTGTGTGTGTGTGTGTGTGTGTGTGTGTGTGCGCGTGCTCGCGTGTACGCCATTGATTCCCACTAAGATGCAACTCTGAAATTTCCTTGCCTTATCTTGACCCCCTAGTCTAAGCACGTGCTGACCCCTGGGACTATTACATTAACATCGCCACTCCGGCTGGCGATGGCGCCAGTATTAAATCAGAACTAATTGCACAATTCGCATTTATAATTTACATCTTGATATTCATGGAATAATTCTGGTAAACCTAATTTTGTACCCGTGCATCTACAGGGTACGATGGATAAATTGTTATCTAAATGACGCAGAAATGAAAATAACATTGACATCTTATTTTAACAGATATATTTACGAAAATTTCACAAAAATATCTTAAAATGCTAAAGAGTAAATTTATTCAATAAAATCGCCATCGGCTTTAGTCACGGCCTTCAGACGACTTCGGAATCTCCTGCAACTCTTGTGTACGGTCTCCTTGTTTAAATTGATGAATGCTGCCATAATCCTTGCCTTCAGCTCATCTTTGGTGTTACAAAGAGTTTTTTGGTCTCTCATTCAGCTGCACCCACACATAATAATCAAGGGGTTGCTTTCAAAAAGATTTTGGGAATTGAAGAAAAGAGGTTTGAACCCACAGATACTTTGCAAAATCACAGGTTCTGCACGTATTCCTATTAGTCTTAGAGATATATGTGACGTATGTTTTGAAGAAAAAAATTAAGAATACAATAATCAAAGCCAACTATTTAATCAAAGAAATGAATTAGTGTTAAAATGTTGACATAAAAACAAATTCAAATTTCTATAATATAGATTTAACTTAATTAGCTACCATAATATTCATTCCTCTCTAATTCTTCAAATGTCGAATGCATAACTAATTCCAATCGCCATATTGCCCCTCTATACCTCTTTACACTATATTTATAATTTATAAACTTTGCTCTACTCTAAGATCTCCCCAATTCTCTTTCTATTAATCCTTTTATCTAGATATTTTAAAGTTATTTTTAAACCCCTTTTTATTCCTCTTTTGATTTTCAATTAATATTTCATTCTTCATATAACACAAAATTAATGTCAAAAGGTTAATATTCGGGTTTGATTTTACAAAAATTCTCCTCTTTAAGACAAATACCTTCCACCCTCCCCTGACTCATTTCTCGTGCCTTTCGTCTGACTGAAACATTGTTAGTTTTTCGACTGTTTTTTTTTTTTTTTTTGCTTTCGCAATTAAAATTATATTTCTGACACAAACTCAGTCCACAATGGGGATTGATAAAACAGACGACCAATATTTTCGTCTGCCGAAATAGACTATTCCCCATCTGAGGTGATTTGCGATTTCATTTTTTATTAATTATTTGTTGTTATAAATACATGGAGTTTTTGTGGCTACTTGGATTACATACAAATGGATTTGTTATATTTACTGTATATATATATATATATATATATATATATATATATATATATATATATATATATATTACGAAATAGGCAAAGTCCGACAATTTATTTATTAAAGACATTTTTATGTTTAACGTTCTTTTTATAGATACAAGTATTTAAGTAAATGCTCTGTTTATAATAAACAGTATTAAATAACATTTACCGGCCTGAATGTCCGAGAAATTTTCATAGAAAATATATATATATATATGAATTCATTCTCGCGTGGTCATGTGTGACGTCATGAGCTGCGGTGCGATTTTCGCTTCTAGCGTCTTATATGGACGTGTTTATCGTTGCTAGAAAATCATCCATGTAAACAATAACAGACTATCATCACTGTCTTGTCCGTATATTGCTTAATATATTGTACAGTAATTGACATCTTTGATAATGGCTTATGTAAGCCGAAAGCTTAGATTGGATTAAAAAATATGGATCAATATTTTAATTTTCTTTCTTCGTTTAATGATAATGTTATTAAGCTTATCAGACGTTATGAAAAGAATTTACATAAAATAAATAGACAACACTTGTCTATATTATTTAATGAAACTTGTATGAATGAAAAAAGGCTGCCTAAATACACACAATGTATGTATATATATATGTGTGTGTTTGTGTATGTGCGTGTGCAAATATAAATATAAAAGTGAACATTTGAAGTCAACACTCATAGGCGACAGGCTTTTTCATGTTGGACGCAATCACCAGGCCGCCGATTACGTCTAACATAAACCGCTGCTTTAATAAAAAAAAATATAACCTCATGCAATTTTCTATCAAGAATTCTCAATCTTAAACTCTATGTAATTCTCAATGCTTGTCATCTCAAACTTCCTCCAAAGAATGTATCTGATTTATTAGTGTTTAGTTTAGCATGTCAATGAAAGTTTCCCTTGTACTCTGTTTGTTACACAAGGAATTATACGCTATGAAAATAGAACATTTTGTATGACTGAAAAGCATAGAGACAATAAAAAGACAAAAAAAAATCGTCTCGTTTTATATGCAGCCATTTTTTTATCACAAGAGCGACCTTACTCTCCTCGTGTCCAAATTACTGTGCGAGGGAGTTAACATGACGCCGGCCAATATTATGGTTCCTTTTGGGAAACAAGGCGCCTGTTCTGTCTCTTTCAGGCGCACCTCTCCTCTTCACAAATGTGGATTTATAAGCGCGATTGGTCCCCACCCTCTCATACGCAGTGAACCGTACAACATAGTAGCCAACGAGGCCTGTTTGGACTATTTTCAGCTGCTCAGTCGAAGGACGTCGCAATGACAGTTCGCGTAATTTATAATATTTGAGAGAGATTTCAACGGTCTGGGGTCGTGTAAGCTCGCAGTCGTGAGAGTGTCGTCGTCGCTAAAGCATGTTGATGGCACCAGGGAGACCGGTTCTGGGGCGTTTGCTTTGTCCGGTCCGGTTGAACCATTTTGTTTTTGTTTTTTTTTTTTTGTTGTTGTTGTTTTTTTTAGTGTGATACGTTTTTGGATTTAAGGTAAGATTATTAACCAGCAGGTTACGAGCTGCATCTGGACATGGTGGGAGATAAAGTTGGTCAAGAGCTAGATGGAAAGAAGAAGAAGAAGAAGAAGAAGAAGAAGAAGAAGAAGAAGAAGAAGAAGAAGAAGAAGAAGTGGCAGCGGTGGTGGTGGTGGTGGGTATGGATACGATAAGGATTATTGTAATAATGAGAAGGAGAACAGATGAATTGATTTAAAATCTGAAATACGAATATAGAAAGAAAGAAAGAAAGAAAGAAAGAAAGAAAAAGAAAATAGGAATGAAATGTTAAAAGAAAGAAAGAAAGAAAGAAAGAAAGAAAGAAAGAAAGAAAGAATGAAAAAGAAAATAGGAAGGAAATATTAAAAGAAAGAAAGAAAGAAAGAAACTTTTTAATAGATCCTAAATAGAAAGAGAAAAGACATGAGGGGAGAAAACAAGCGGGAGAAGAAAGAAAGAAAGAAAGAAAGAAAGAAAGAAAGAAAGAAAGAAAGAAAGATATAAATAAATCTATCGAAAAATATGTAAACAAGGAGAGAAAGAAAATCTAAAACAATCAATAGAAGGAAAAGAAGAAACAAAGTGGTGAAACGTTTAAAGAAAGAAAGAAAGAAAGAAAGAAAGAAAGAAAGAAAGAAAGAAAATTATTGTTACAATTTTATGAAAAGAATATGTCAGGATGCTGATGATGAATACAAAGAAGTGATAGTGAGAAATATTGGATAATAATTACAAAAGTGAAGGAGGAGAAAAGGATGATGATGATGACGAAGAAAAGGATGATGATGATGATGATGATGATGATGATGATGATGATGATGATGATGAATAAGAAAATGATGATGATGATGATGATGATGATGATGAAAAGGATGATGCTGATGATGATAATGAAGAAAAAGATGATGATGATGATGATGATGATGATGATGTGAAGAAGAAATGAAGAGGAGTAAAAAGAATTGAAAAGAATAAAAATATAAATAACGAAGGGAATTTGGGAGAAATTAAAATGCTGAAGAATGGCGGCGAAAAGGAAAAAGAACTGCGAATAGAAGACGAGAGAATAAAAGGAGATTGAAGAAGAAAAAAGAACAAGAACAACAAGATGATGATGATTATGATGATGATGATGATGATGATGATGATGAAGGAGAAAAATAAGAACAAAAAGAAAGGAAGAAGGGCATTAAAATGATGAAAAAGAATTACAAAAATACAATGAATAATCAAGATAATTTGGACAGTAAGGGAAATACTAAGAGAGATGATGACTAAAAGATTCCGAATATGAAAGAAAGAAAGAAAGAAAGAAAGAAAGAAAGAAAGAAAGAAATATTGAAGAAGAATAAGGAGGAGGAGGAAAGAAGAAAAATAAAGAGGATGGGGGGGAGGTTGGGTAGAGAGAAGTGCGTAGGAGTGGTCAGAGAACTGTCATTAAAAATGTCTTAACGGACAGACTTATGGGTGAGAAGTCAGACTGATGGCTAACAAGACAAATTCTGTCCTGCAGTGATAATGTGTCCGAAGAAATAGTGTGTCCGTAGCAAAAGAAAGGATATAAAAACGGATGGTTGCGTTGATAGAAAGGAGCGGGAAAGAGAAGCAAGTTTCAGGTGAAGGGCTGGGTATGTCTGTTGGGGTCTGGAAGTTTCGAAAACCTGGAGAAAGATATGTCGTCACGACAATATCCCTGATGTAACTCAAATGAAGAGAGAAAAAGGTCCGGGTGTATATGGGGTAATGCCTAATGGTCTGTAGACGGCCATATGTTTGTGTGTATGTGCGTGTCTCTGTGTGTTGGGGTGACGCTTATGAAGGATGTAATTTTTTTTTTTTGTTTTTTATATTTGTTAGTGTTGATTTGTGTAGTTGTATGTGTGCTTGTAGTTACCTAATTGAATATGTAAGTATGTATTAAGTGTTTATGCGCCTTGGAGTATGCGTTAAAAAATTTTTGACCTGACCCACGATCTCAATGAACAAACTAAGATAGATAGATAGATAGATAGATAGATAGATAGATAGATATCAAATGGACTTAGATAGATAGATAGATAGATAGATAGATAGATAGATAGATAGATAGATAGATAGATATGAAGTAGACATAGATAGATAGATAGATAGATAGATAGATAGATAGATATGAAGTAGACGTAGATAGATAGATAGATAGATAGATAGATAGATAGATATGAAGTAGACGTAGATAGATAGATAGATAGATAGATAGATAGATAGATATGAAGTAGACATAGATAGATAGATAGATAGATAGATAGATAGATAGATAGATATGAAGTAGACGTAGATAGATAGATAGATAGATAGATAGATAGATAGATAGATAGATAGATAGATATGAAGTAGACGTAGATAGATAGATAGATAGATAGATAGATAGATAGATAGATAGATAGATAGATAGATAGATATGAAGTAGACGTAGATAGATAGATAGATAGATAGATAGATAGATAGATAGATAGATAGATAGATAGATAGATGTCGATTTTAAACTCGGGAATCCACTAAAATATAACATTTGAAGTAGCAAAATGACGGATTAAAAATAAATCCTACAATTCTAAATACATAAATGTGTGTGCATGTATCTGTGTTGGTGTGTGTGTGTGTGCTGAGGTGTCTGTGTGTATGTGTGTGCATGTGCATGAGAGACCAATAGAGAGAGCTATCTAGTGCGTGTGTGTGTGCGTGTGTTAGCGTGAGTTTGTATGTGTTGTGCTTGTGCATGAGAGAGCGTAAGACTGAGCGAGCGAGTGTGTGTGTGAATGTGTGTGTCATGCATGGATAATAGCGAAGTTATTTGCATATAATACTTTTGCCTTGCATCAGAGTGTAGCATCTTGTGTTATAAGAGAATATATATATATATATATATATATATATATATGTGTGTGTGTGTGTGTGTGTGTGTGTGTGTGTGTGTGTGTGTGTGTGTGTGTGTAATAATATATATTTATGGGTAGAGGAGCTCAATATTCGGGATGGAACGTGTCTTAATAGTAAACATAAGATAGCAAAACCATCTTTTTCACGTTTGGACGCAATCTTCAGGCCATTTGAATAGTAGATGTACGAGAGAGCGATCATATACAAATACATATGTATATTATATAGTGTAAGAAAAAATAGTGCTGAATGTTAAATAACAAATCTTTTTAATATATATTACGAAATATACATGATACCTTACAATCGATTGCACAACTCTGAGTTTCATGCCGACGCAATTTTCAAAATACCTGCACTATAAACTAGTGTCTGCATGATACTAAGATTTGTGCTATCAATGTAAAGTATTATATATACACACACACACACACTCACACTCACACACACACACACACATATATATATATATATATATATATATATGTGTGTGTGTGTGTGTGTGTATGTATGTATGTGTGTGTATATATATATATATATATATATATATATATATATATAAAGAAATATAGTCTTAAGGTGTGCTATATTTATGGAATAAAGTGCTCAATATCAGAGATAGAGCGTGTGTAAATATAAAAGTGAACATAGAAGTCAACACTTAGAGGCGACAGTCTGTTTCATGCTATATGCAATCGTCCCTGACGATTGCATATAGCACTTTTATATATATATATATATATATATATATATATATATATATATATATATATATATATATATTGTATTGGGACATCAGATCATTATTCAAATATATATTGTTAAATATAACAGACAACGAATGTCTGTTATGTCTGATCATGAGCCGTTCTAAACTCCGTATATTAGAATTAATTTCGGGAGACTCTAAAGACAAAAATTACGCAACATCTAGATATTTTTATCGTGCTGTTCCTTGATCTAAACTTACGGCCTACATGTGCCATCTTCAGAGTGGTTACATGGACATTTAAACAAAGATATTCAACATCAAACATGATATTCTGTTATGTTGACTTGGAAGATTACTCTGCGACGATAACGGTTGCAGAATAGCAGAAGCAGATCGTAAGTTCAAGATGCGGTTCTATGACATCATATTAACAACGGAACCATATGTCTAGATGCAATGTAATGTGTTGTGACTATTTTGAAATATAATTTTGTTAAGTGTGTTTTCCTTCGTTTTAATGTAGGTGGCCTCTAATATCTGAAGGTTCTTTTTATTGTGTGTATGCCTGAGTATTATTGTGTTATCAACTAATATCTGTCTAATATTATGTACACGGCTATGTTTTTCTAAGAAATCAAATGTTGTTTAATAGAACTATGATCAGAAAGGTGACAATTAAGTCTACGGGAGAGTGTGGTTGTAATAAAACCAATATATGTAGTGGGTTTATTATTAGTATCAGAGATACAATCTCTGAACTGAACTGATAGACTACATTTTTTTTTGTAGGGGATTTAGTAGTGTGGTTGTAGGGTTATTAGAGACTATGAGGTCAATTGTTTTAAATTTTTTATAATATACGATAAGCTTAACTTGATTATTATTAATGAGTTTAACATTTTTGCCTATTAAGTTTTAGAGTGTTGTTTCATCATGTTTGTAATTATTATGCATTTGGTTACAATAGTATAAGTTAATAGTCTTATGTTTATTTTGATATACAATATTATTAATATTATCAATTATGTTAGAGGTATTATTAAGTTTATTGAGATACATTTTAATTTGTTGATCAATGACGGAATTAGGAAATCCATTATTAACAAGTGTTTGTTTAATGTTATATAATTCTTTATAGAATATGGTTTGGGAAGAAGATATCATTTGTGTGCTTTGGATTAAGTTTGTTATAATGGCTAACTTATATCACTGGAGGCATTCACTATTATAATTAAGAAGACACGAGTTAATGCTTGTGGATTTCCTATATAGAAAAGTAGTAAATTTATGTCTGCTGCAATCAATAAGTACATAAAGGAATGGAATTTTATTATTAAGTTCAAGTGTACATTTTAGAACGGGGTGACTTTCCAATTTGTTTTTAAGTTGTGTAATTTGATCAATATTTGTAGCTAAAACGAAAATGTCATCTATGTATCTTACATATAAAGGGGGTTTATTAGTGTCATTAAGTATTTTATTTTCTAAATGTGCCATATAATAATTCGAGAAAAGTGGACCTAAAGGAGATCCCATCGCAATACCGTCTATTTGAGTATAAATATTACCTAGGGGGTCATGAAAAGGAACTTGAGTGGTACATGCTAAGTGTAATAATTGTTTTTAAAATAGCGGGTTTAATATTGATGATTGGGAGAGAAGTGTGATTGTATACATGACGGATAATGATGTCAATCGTTTCATGGACATGGACATTAGTAAATAAATTTTGTACATCCAACGATGCAATTATTTGGTTTTACAGTATGAAGAATTTGTATAAATTCATTTGTGCAGCTAATGCAATATTTACTTGGAAGGTAGGGAATAATTAATTTGTTAAGGGTTTTTAAAAAGTAATATACTGGTGTAGGTATTTGTGAAATGATAGGCTGGAGTGGATGATCTTTTTTATGGATTTTTACATTTCTATAACAGCAGCCAGGTTGATAATTACCTATAATCTTTGGCGGTTTATAGAATCCTCTTTCAGCATTGCTAGCAGTAATAACTTTATTGATATGGTTTTTTGAAGTTGAGAGGTGGTGTTATTTGTTAACTTTTGAAATTTATTATGATCGTCCAAAATGGCCTATAATTTTGAATGGTACTCACGTTTGTTTAAAATAATGAAAGTATGAGTTTTATCAGCTCATCAGAGAACAATGCCGTTGTTATTTATCAGTTGTGTGGCTGTTTTTATTTAAGGAGTGTTTATAATTCCACTGAGGTTTTTATGATAAGGGATTTTAATAGATTCGGCTTTTAAACTTACCTGTGTAGTAATATGGCTGTCTTGTTCCAATAGAAGTATTTGTTGGTATAAAGCTTCAATTTGCATTTGTTTAAACAATAGATTAGGTTTCTGTGCAACGTGAAAATTAGCTCAAAGATAAAGGAATTCCATTTTATTTGGGGGTGAGTTGGTAATCCGGTAGGTTAATGAAGTTGTCATTGGTGTTTGGTAAAAGTATTTTTCATTTATGAAAATTGTTTAGTTTTTGCTTGTATTATTTTTTATGGGGTTCATTTTCCTTTTGTGCTGTATTAAATAGATGTAATAAATCCAATATTTCCTTGAGTTTTTTAGTTGTGGTAGAAGATTGTAAGATTCCTTTAATGAGTACAATTTCAGTGTTGAGCCCTTGTAATTCTTGTATGGATATGTTTATTTGCCGTTTGATGAGGTTCCATTGAAATCGGTGTTGGGATCATTCAATGCTGCGGTATCATGTAACTTGAATTTAGTGTATTGGAACAGTAGATCATTATTCAAACATATATTGTTAAATATATCAGACAACGAAGGTCTATAATGTTTGATCATGAGCCGTTCTAAACTTCACATATTTGCTTTAATTTCTGGAGAAAATAAAGACAAAAATTGTTCAACATTTGGATATTTTTATTGTGATGTTTCTTGATCTAAGCTTTCGGCTCACATTAGCCATCTTCAGAGTGGTTATGCGGACACTTAAACAAAGATATTCACCATCAAACATGATATTCTGTTATGTTGACATTGAAGATTATTATGTGACGATAACGGTCGCGGAATAGCAATAGATGCATCTATTGATTCGATGTAGTCTCCCCACTTCAAGTCACACACACACACACATATATATATATATATATATATATATATATATATATATATATATATATATATATATATATATATATATAAATATAAAAGAGAGCAATTTTGGGGACCTGTCCGTACACTATGTGCACCAATTCTCTACATTCAGTTCTTCCAAAATGTGAGAATGTTTCTTCACAAGCCATAACCAAATCATATATGCGGGATAGTCTGTCTATTCGGTTCTAAGAACTGAGTCCTTATACCTCGAAAACAAAGGTAGAATCCTTTATATATTTTATTTCTTTAAACTTTATTTTTAATGGATGCTCATATTTGAATAGATTCTGCCTTTTTATTATTACTAAACAATATATTTATTTACATCCTCTGGCCTGAATAAGGAAATCTTGTTAGAAATATATGCGCCCTCCATCAGTATTTGAACCTGCGACGCCTAGGAAAACCGTCATTAGATCTGGTATTCCTTTACCTCTCGGCCACGTAGGACCACCTGATCGAACAAAGCCCAAATAGTGTTTTTTTGAACACGCATCTTCCCCGATTCTCGAAATATACACATATACTCTGTTTCTTATCCTAACGTAAACAAAGTCAATTTTGTTTTTAAGAAATTGTTTAAATCTGACATATCCATTTCCTAACAAAAGACAAACACACAAACACACACACACACATATACATATATATATATATATATATATATATATATATATATATATATATATATATCATTAAAGACGACAGACGAAGTATTACGATTAAGTTTTTTTGTTTTTTTTTCCTTGTGTTCGAACAAGTGCTTTCTTTTCTGGGCACAGAGTGTGTAGAAACTGTCCAAATGTTCTGTAATTCCGTGCGCTTTCGGCTGCACTTTTAGCCAGTATCAAAGATGACTTTATTTTTCCTTTTTAATTGGGTGTATGTGTTGTATGCATGTTTCTAGTGTTATAGGCATGTTTTATTTTCCAAACATTTATCTGACGACAGTTCCATTAGAATTCATTTAAACACACACAGAGACATGCCAGACTCCATCCGAAACATACTAGTAGAACATACAATCACAATAACCTCATCAGTATGCAAAAAATGATTAAATATAATGAAAGCCTTAATAATAAAAAAAAAGAAAAAGCCAACAATTAATAATATTAACTAGGAACACGGCCAGGATGTGCTTACTGTGTTTGGAAAATAAAACATCCCTATAACTCTAAAAATATAGACACAACCCATACACCCAAGTGAAAAGCAAAAATAAAATCATCCTTAATAATGGCTAAAAGTGCAACCGAAAGTGCTCGGAATTATGGAACATTTGGACAGTTTCTACACACTCCGTGTACAGAAAAGAAAACACTTGTTCGAACACAAGAAAAATTAAATTTTTTAATTCCCTTATATGCTCTATAATAAATATATTGAGCACTCTTTTGTGAATCAGTTTTAATACTTTATATTAATAGGATGTACTTGGATTACTTACCCACGGATTATTACCTATATATACATTGTTCTGGTCCAAGGTTAGGAACATGGAAGAACGACACGAAACACAACAGTAGAAATAACAAAGAATATATTACACAAGAAATAATACAATGATGTGAAAAGGTTAGTAAGACTGGTTTGGCGTGACTGCTATCAGCTCCACTCGATTCAATACCGTCCCAATATCGTCCGTTCGTCTCTCTTGAGAGGCGTAGTGTATATAGCATTCAGGAGAGTTCATTCTGTCGGTCTAGGTAGGCACCATGACACACACACACACATATGTGTGTGTGTGTGTATATATATATATATATATATATATATATATATATATATATATATATATATATATATATATATATATATATATATATATATATATAATGTCATCCACAGACAGACTGTTTCGCTGTATCACAGCTCATCAGTGCGGCTAGACAGTTGCCTCTAGCTAGGATCGAAACCCGACTGAATTGGTATCAGGCGGATATTCTACCACTAAGCTGTCGGCGCACGGTTGGGATGCGTATTTTTTTTTGGAAACAATTATCGAAGACCAAAAATATAATATGGCTTCAGTCTCCTAGATGTTAATTTATGTTATTTGTAATATCTTCTGTGGATATATATATATATATATATATATATATTCTATTAAAAGCACATATCATTTATTCCCGAAGAGGTTAGACGGCACAACAGAAACTGTTTTTCATGCTTACATGTAGGGAACACTTCTGGGATATTATTCAATACTCTGTTCCAGTCAGTGAACGCATCTGTCTTTAATTTCTCTTTATCACATTTCAACACAAATTTGCCTGTCGCAGCCATTTGTCCACAATTGCACCCTCTGTTCCCACATATACTTTGAAAGAGTTGTACTGCTTTCGTATCGCCTAATCTTAATGAAAAATCTTGACTTCAAAAGTCTCTCAGTGTATATGAGTATATGCTAATTAAATATGTAAGCAAAAAATATAGATTACTGATCCATTATAGATTAATATAACAAATGAAAAGTAAAAAATAACGAAAGAATGACATTTGACTGTCTCTCTTCACTCAATTTGAAGTGTTATCATCAGCTGTTTTGCTTGTAACTTTTCTTCAAACTCTACTCTTGGCTCATCTAAGGTATCAAGTATCTGTGCCTGACTTTTCACTTAGAACTGAGTCTCTACTGTGTGGGATGCATATAACCCCGTCCATTGTTTTTGTAAACTGGATTCCCAAAAAGCACGTGGATTTAATGGTATCACTGCTATGGTCCTTAAGTAATATACTCCTGAAATGGGTCCCGTTCTCTCTAAATTTTACAATAACCGCTTTGTTAATTCTTGCTTGTTGGAAATCTTCTTCTGTAGTTCCAGTCAGGCAGATCATCCGATCCTTCCAACAACCAGCCTATTAGTCTTCTGTCTCTTTCTAGTAAAGTCCTAAACGCTTTCCGTAGTGGATATGACGATAAACTACATCCGGCAGCAAGGCCTATGATCAGGAGGTTTTGAGGAACGTGGAACCACCGGGTGTTCCCAATCCACCGTAACCATGGGTGGTAGCAGCTGTCAAGGTTCCAGCTATGGGCAAGTAGTTGACCTCCAAACTGGGGTCAAAACACCATGAAAGTGTAAAAATAGGTTTTAATACCAGCAATACATTTTTGAAGAAAGAAATATTAGCAGCAATACATTTTTGGAAAATAAAAATCTTGTCGGCATTAAATAACCCATTGAGGTTGATATGCCATAAACAAACCAAATCAAACCAATCCTAAAAGCTCTAATCAACTCTGAATTGATTAAGAATATCACCTACCTGGTTCTTCTTTCAAACAAGCAATATAGTTTTCGCTTCTCTAGATCAACTGCTGATGTGTTAATAGTTATTGGTGAAAGAATCTGTCAAGCTTTAGATAAGAATGGTGAAGCTTGGGCTGTTGCTTTGGATAAATATTGCTTTGGTATGCTGGTCTTCTTGCCAAGTTGAAAAGTTATGGACGAATTTTTTATTTGATGCAATCTTATAAAATCGCGAAATCAAAGTTGTCTTGAACGGCCATTCTTCTACATATGTTTGCGTTAATGCCGGAAGGACCCTTTATCCTTGGGTCTACATAGTTCCAAATTTCCATCAACTGATGTCATCAATTCTCAACTTGGCATCTCTGCTATTTACACAACTATTTACTCCTTTCTTCATAGTAAGGTATGATCAATTCGAAAGGTTAAATTAGCAGCTGACCTCAGAAATGACCTACAATCTGTTGTTAACTGGGTGAGAAATGGATTATCTGTCTAGATTTCTGAGATGAAGTATTGTAATTATTTACATTATTCGGATTGCTGTACTCATCTTTATTGTCATGCTCCGTTGTACGCTCCGCTCTTCTTCAGGTGATTGTTAACTTGGGCAAGAAATGGCTTGTAAATTTTAACACCTCCAAAACAAAACTTTTTAATCGTTTTAGACAACTTTTTTGTCTTCCGTGAGAATGACTGATACTAACTTCCAGGGCAGACATTCATTACGTCTTCTCGGTCTCATGGTTTCCACAAACATGAAATGGAAAGATTGCATTGACTCAAATGCTATGCCTGCTGCTAAGAAAGTCGTTTCACTGTTTTGTGGTTGACAATTTGTCTCGCTAGAATCTATTTTATATATTTCTATCTTCATGCTTTGAATATTGCTGTCTCATATGGTCTGGTGTTTCTGCTGTGTATTTAAAATTGCATGATAACATGCAAAGAAGAATCTGCAATGTTTTCGGTCCTGACCCGACATCTAGGTTTCAGACACTTTCCCACATAGCATCTCTGTGTCTTTTCTATAAATATTTTCATAGTAATTGTTCTGATGAGATTTCCTCTTTGGCACCTCGACTATACGAATTTAAGTGCAGTACTAGATTAGTGGTAAGATTTCATCATTTTATTGTTGAAATGGCTAAATGAAACCGTACGTTTTATGCTAAATTTTTCTTCACTCGCACTTCCACTTATGGAACTCTATTCTGGTTTCTTGCTTTCCAGACAACTTTGATCTTCAAAAATTTAAATGTAATGTCAATCGTTATCTTTTGACTTTTTAATTCCTCTTCTTTTATTTTTCTCTCTCCTTATTGATGTTTTTTCTTTTATTCTTTCGCACTTAGTAACCCCCATGCTTGTGTCGTAGTGTCTTTATTGGATTGCCTGGGGTGAAATGGTTAAAAAAGAAACACGGGGAAATTGAGACGATGAAAAGGAAAGAAAGTCTAGAAAGGCCATCTAAAAAAGAAAGAAAGAAGAGAGGGAAGATTATAGTGACAACAAAATGGAAGCAAATGTGAAAGTAACAAACAAATTAAACAAAGAAACGAAGAATATTGTAGTAAAAACAAAGTGGGAGCAAATGTGAAAGAAAGAACGATAGCAAGCAAGCAAGCTAGAAAGAAAGAAAGAAAGAAAGAAAGAAAGAATGAATGAATGAAAGAAAGAAAGAAAGACGAAATTGGTGCGTAGAGTATAAGAAAGAAAGAAAGAAAGAAAGAAAGAAAGAAAGAAAGAAAGACGAAATTGTTGGGTAGAGGATAAGAAAGAAAGAAAGAAAGAAAGAAAGAAAGAAAGAAAGAAAGAAAGAAAAATATGGAAAAACAAAGTGGGAGCAAATAAGAAAGAAAGAAAGAAAGAAAGAAAGAAAGAAAGAAAGAAAGAAAGAAAAATATGGAAAAACAAAGTGGGAGCAAATAAGAAAGAAAGAAAGAAAGAAAGAAAGAAAGAAAGAAAGAAAGAAAGAAAGAAAAATATGGAAAAACAAAGTGGGAGCAAATAAGAAAGAAAGAAAGAAAGAAAGAAAGAAAGAAAGAAAGAAAGAAAAATATGGAAAAACAAAGTGGGAGCAAATAAGAAAGAAAGAAAGAAAGAAAGAAAGAAAGAATGAAAAATATGGAAAAACAAAGTGGGAGCAAATAAGAAAGAAAGAAAGAAAGAAAGAAAGAAAGAAAGAAAGAAAGAAAGAAAAATATGGAAAAACAAAGTGGGAGCAAATAAGAAAGAAAGAAAGAAAGAAAGAAAGAAAGAAAGAAAGAAAGAAAAATATGGAAAAACAAAGTGGGAGCAAATATGAAAGAAAGAAAGAAAGAAAGAAAGAAAGAAAGAAAGAAAGAAAGAAAGAAAATGATGAGGTGAGTGAAAATCAAAAGAAATCTCAGATGTTCAGTGATATGAAGTCGATGATAAAAATGTCGGAGCATTTTGTAATCCAATAGCAACGCCAATGCAATGGCATAAAATGTTTGTTGAAAAACAAATGGTGTGTGCGTTTGTGATTTTGTGTATGCACGTGTGTTGTGCCTGGGTGCGTTCGCTCGCCTGTGTGTGTCTTTTGAAGACTGTATATGAAGCAATGATGAACAACAATGGCGATATATAAATTGGCGGGCATGACACGCAGACAATATGCAAGAGTGATGAAGCTTTATCGTGTAACATAGCCGACCATGAATCAAGTTACGACGGAGGAGGCATTTTAGGCATTTGCCGACATGATGAAGTATAAACAGATGTAAAAGATATTAGAAAGAGACGAACAAGAGAGAAGGAAACTGATTTACTGCAGTAAAACACAGTTCAAATGGTGATGGCTCTGTGGATAATATACCAGAGAGAATACCACGGCTCCAACTGCTGAAATCAAATGCAGAAAAGAACAAAAAATTTGAGAAATATTAATGAAATATTAAAAAAATATTAAAGGATTTTTTTTAAAAATTAAAGAAAAGATATTAAAGAAATATTAAAGCAAAAATTAAAGACAATTTGATAAATATAAGGAAACATTTGAGAAATATTAAAGAAAAAACAATTTAAAAAATATTAAAGAAAAACAATTTGATAAATATTAAAGAGAAAAACTAAAGGGAACAATTAGAGGGGCACTAGAATTTTAAATGCATAAAAGATTCCAACCATGAAAATTCCGACGAAGCATTTTTGAAATGAGGACCTCTCAAAGTAAGTAGGTTACTGAATGATGTGTGTAATATGAATGTAAGAGGTTGTAGGAAGTGAATATTATTATGTTAAGGAGGAGAGATAACGATTGACCCTTGGGGAAAAGTTCAAGTGAAACTTTCTCCTGCCATTTGGAATATGAAGGCAACAACGATGATTCCATTTCCTGGAAGTCGCATGACGTTTTCTGAGCAAGGGTTTCATGATAGTATTCCACGGAATTGAACCAACGTTGTTTCCTCCATATTCCAAATGGCAGGAGAAAGTGTCACTTAATCCTCTCTCTCTCTCTCTCTCTCTCTCTCTCTCTATATATATATATATATATATATATATATATATATATATTGAACTTTACCCCAAAACTTAACAGCTATATATATATATATATATATATATATATATATATTATCATGAAACCCTTGCATAGAAAACGTCATGCTACTTCCACGGAATTGTATCACCGTTGTTTCCTTCATATACATACATACATACACACACACACACACATATATATATATATATATATATATATATATATATATATATTAGGTTGAATGCAAAAATAATGACGTAATAATGTCGTTTTTTGACGTTAAAAATACGTCAAAAAACGACATTATTACGTCATTATTTTTGCATTCAACCTAATATTAGGTTGGTGCAAAAATAATAACGGTTTTTGACGTTAAAAAAACATTAAAAACCGTCATTATTTTTGCACTAACCTAATATATATATATATATATATATATATATATATATATATATATATATATATATATATATATATATATATATATATATATACTACTATTAAGTATTACACTTCAAGTATAAACTGATATCTCCGAGCCGCTGGCGTATTTCGCATAGGAATAAACGTTAAAATTCCCTTCCTGTCTACCCGATGATCTGGGGGTAAGATATGTGACTGATGTTATTAGGTTGGTGCAAAAAATAATGACGTAATAATGTCGTTTTTTGACGTATTTTTTAACGTCAAAAAACGACATAATTACGTCATTATTTTTGCACCAACCTAATAAATCAGTCGGGTTTCGTTTCAATCCCGCCTTGAAGCAATCGGACGTCTAGCCACAATGAGGAGCTGTGATACAGCGAAACAGTCTACCTGTGGATGACTATATATATATATATATATATATAATACAGTAGTAATGGCTAACGAGTCTGGTCTGGCTGGGCTGCTCTGGTTAACTATTACTACTCAGTAGTAAGTTCAAGGAGACATCCAAAAAGTCGACATTAAATTTTCCAAGAAGGCTTGACATCGGCCCAAATCAGTTTCATATTAATTTTAGGTAGGGACATAATTTAAATAGACTCCGCCAGATCTAATTTGCCCAAGACACGCTACGCATGAATGAATGTATACTGAGATATGTGGAGTGAGCTGCTCGCATGTTCCGCTGAGCATTGACCCTATGAGCAGTCTCGGTTATAGGGCTGACGACGACGATGATGATGATGATGATGAGGAGGAGGAGGAGGAGGAGGAGTTGGAGGAAACATGAAGAATCAAAGCAATGAAGCAGCACAACAAAAACAAGTATTATTTGTAAATTATCCAAATTCGTTATCAGAAAGCACAGTCATAGCTGTACACGTCATTATGATCGCGAAAAGACCCCACCTAAACTACTGAATGATCCAATTCGTCATCGCCACCATTATCATCCTCCTCCTCATCATCATCATCATCATCAGTCCCTTGATCAGGTATAGCCGCAGGCTCGCTCCTCTGCTTGAGCACCTGACCAGCTTCCCCGATATGTCTCGGTTGCGTTGTTCCGAGCATCTGTGAAGGATCTTGCACTCCATTCAGTGACGTTGTCAACCTGTTTTCCCTCTCTCAGCCTCTTCTTTTTAGTTAAGGTGGCACCTTGAAGGTTGGAAGTAAAACGATGACTTGTCCATAATATTCCAACTGTGTCTTCTTGACGGTGCCTATGAGGTCCTTCAATGGCTTTTTTTTTCTTTTTACTTTTAATCATTTAACCCCAAGCAAGGCGATAAAGCCACTAAGATGCAATGCGTTACTAGAGTGTGAGGGGATATGAGGGAAAGACGCTATTAAAGTAAGAGAACAATAAATGAACAGGAATTAAGAAGACAAAGGATAACAATTGACATTTCATTTAAATTTTTGAAGAATAAATTTTGACCGGAAACGAAGAAACCGGAAGAGAGTTCCACAAACGAGAAGTACGAAAGAAGGAACTGTTAGCATAGAACTTACGGCTACATGTAGCCATTTCGACTCTAAAATGATATGATCTTACCGACGATCTATCCAGTCAGTTATGTACCATGCGTGATACACGCTTAGGCGATCATTTATCTTTCGATACATGACTGACGAGGCAGATTATTTTTCCGCAGTAGGTTACCATTTTTTTTCTGCGGTAGACCAGTTAGCAAGGCTACAGAACCCGGTCTGTCCTGCTATTTACCCGTAGATGGGGGTGGGGAAGAAAAGGATTCACACCTTTCGCAAGGGTATTAGCATGTAAGTGAATGTAATTCGACTGGATTTAGTAATCAGAATTTGAATTCATAGAAAAAAGTTCATCAGAACAATTACGATGAAAGTATTTGTAGAAAAGCCAAAGCGAAACTACTTTGCAGCGGTGGGGAAGTGACTGAGCTGAGATGTCAGGTCAGGACAAATAATATTGCAGATTATTTGTATTTTATCAAAATTCTATAAATCTATAGCAGAAGCAGCAGACCTATGCGGCAGCAATATTCAAAGCAGGAGCGAATTATAGGTTTTTAAAAAGCACCCAGCATTAATTATAGTCTTTAAAGTATATCCACTATAGTTATAGGTTTCTAAAAATCAGCTAACAATTATAAGTTTCTAAAAAACCCGCCTTTAATTACAAGTTTCTAAAAAAACGGTATTAATTATTGGTATCTAAATAAAATCCACTATTAATTATTGATTATTAAAATAATCCGCTATTAATTATGTTTCTCAAAAAACCGGGTATTAATTATAGGTTTCTAAAAAACAAGCACTATTAATTATAGCTTTTAAAAACCCTGTTATTCATTATAGGTTTCTAAAAGATCTGCTATTAATTACAGGTTTTTAAAAATTTCGCTATTAATCATAGGTTTCTAAAAAATCTGCCATTAATTATAGGTTTTTTAAAGAAATTCGCTATGAATTATAGGTTTCTAAATAAAATCCGCTATTAATTATAGATTACTAAAATAATCATTAATTATATTTCTCAAAAAACCCGGTATCAATTATAGGTTTCTAAAAAAATGCACTATTAATTATAGGTTTTTAAAATCTCTGTTATTAATTATAGGTTTCTAAAAGAGCCGCTATTGATTACAGGTTTCTAAAAATTTCGCCATTAATTATAGGTTTCTAAAAAAATCTGCCATTAATTATAGGTTTTTTAAAGAAATTCGCTATGAATTATAGGTTTCTAAATAAAATCCGCTATTAATTATAAGTTTCTAAAGAAATTCGCTATTAAATATGTTTTTTAAAAATCTGGTATTAATTATAGATTTCTAAAAAAAAAAATGGCCTACAAAATATAGATTTCTTAAAAATCTGCTATTAATCATAGGTTTCTTAAAAATATTTCCAGTATTAATTATTGGTTACTTATAAACCCATTAATATCCATCTGTGTCGCATCAGTACGTGTCTTTTCTAGATTACTTAGAAAAACAGCAACTCTTGGCTAAAAACGTTCAAACATGAAAGGTTAAAAGAAACACTTGTACTAAAATATATAATTTGAAAATAGAACATTTTTTTATGAAATCAACATGTTTCGTTATTTATTTGGCTTCATCTGATATTTTATGAAACTAAACAAATACCAAAACTTAACTTTATAAAAACTTTATAAATACAGGGTGAGGAGGACAATAGAAGAACAAGTAATACTGTAATACAAAGCAAATGGATTCAGGTGATCCGAAAGTCTTGTTCCCCCCTACCAAATCACAATGAGAACAATAGAAGAACAAGTAATACAGTAATACAAAGCAAATGGATTCAGGTGATCCGAAAGTCTTGTTACCCCCTACCAAAACATAATGAGAACAATAGAAGAACAAGTAATACTGTAATACAAAGCAAATGGATTCAGGTGATCCGAAAGTCTTGTTACCCCCTACCAAAACATAATGAGAACAATAGAAGAACAAGTAATACTGTAATACAAAGCAAATGGATTCAGGTGATTCGAAAGTCTTGTTACCCCCTACCAAAACATAATGAGAACAATAGAAGAACAAGTAATACTGTAATACAAAGCAAGTGGATTCGGGTGATTCGAAAGTCTTGTTACCCCCTACCAAAACATAATGAGAACAATAGAAGAACGAGTAATACTGTAATACAAAGCAAGTGGATTCAGGTGATTCGAAAGTCTTGTTACCCCCTACCAAATCACAATGAGAACAATAGAAGAACAAGTAATACTGTAATACAAAGCAAATGGATTCAGGTGATCCGAAAGTCTTGTTCCCCCCTACCAAATCACAATGAGAACAATAGAAGAACAAGTAATACAGTAATACAAAGCAAATGGATTCAGGTGATCCGAAAGTCTTGTTACCCCCTACCAAAACATAATGAGAACAATAGAAGAACAAGTAATACAGTAATACAAAGCAAATGGATTCAGGTGATTCGAAAGTCTTGTTACCCCCTACCAAAACATAATGAGAACAATAGAAGAACAAGTAATACTGTAATACAAAGCAAGTGGATTCAGGTGATTCGAAAGTCTTGTTACCCCCTACCAAAACATAATGAGAACAATAGAAGAACAAGTAATACAGTAATACAAAGCAAATGGATTCAGGTGATTCGAAAGTCTTGTTACCCCCTACCAAAACATAATGAGAACAATAGAAGAACAAGTAATACAGTAATACAAAGCAAATGGATTCAGATGATTCGAAAGTCTTGTTACCCCCTACCAAAACATAATGAGAACAATAGAAGAACAAGTAATACAGTAATACAAAGCAAATGGATTCAGGTGATCCGAAAGTCTTGTTCCCCCCTACCAAATCACAATGAGAACAATAGAAGAACAAGTAATACTGTAATACAAAGCAAATGGATTCAGGTGATCCGAAAGTCTTGTTCCCCCCTACCAAATCACAATGAGAACAATAGAAGAACAAGTAATACTGTAATACAAAGCAAATGGATTCAGGTGATCCGAAAGTCTTGTTCCCCCCTACCAAATCACAATGAGAACAATAGAAGAACAAGTAATACAGTAATACAAAGCAAATGGATTCAGGTGATCCGAAAGTCTTGTTCCCCCCTACCAAATCACAATGAGAACAATAGAAGAACAAGTAATACTGTAATACAAAGCAAATGGATTCAGGTGATCCGAAAGTCTTGTTCCCCCCTACCAAATCACAATGAGAACAATAGAAGAACAAGTAATACTGTAATACAAAGCAAATGGATTCAGGTGATCCGAAAGTCTTGTTCCCCCCTACCAAATCACAATGAGAACAATAGAAGAACAAGTAATACTGTAATACAAAGCAAATGGATTCAGGTGATCCGAAAGTCTTGTTCCCCCCTACCAAATCACAATGAGAACAATAGAAGAACAAGTAATACTGTAATACAAAGCAAATGGATTCAGGTGATCCGAAAGTCTTGTTCCCCCCTACCAAATCACAATGAGAACAATAGAAGAACAAGTAATACTGTAATACAAAGCAAGTGGATTCAGGTGATCCGAAAGTCTTGTTCCCCCCTACCAAATCACAATGAGAACAATAGAAGAACAAGTAATACAGTAATACAAAGCAAATGGATTCAGGTGATCCGAAAGTCTTGTTCCCCCCTACCAAATCACAATGAGAACAATAGAAGAACAAGTAATACTGTAATACAAAGCAAGTGGATTCAGGTGATTCGAAAGTCTTGTTACCCCCTACCAAATCACAATGAGGACAATAGAAGAACAAGTAATACTGTAATACAAAGCAAATGGATTCAGGTGATCCGAAAGTCTTGTTACCCCCTACCAAAACATAATGAGAACAATAGAAGAACAAGTAATACAGTAATACAAAGCACATGTACTGGATTCAGTTTATTCCCTTTCATTGACGCTGTCACACATCGAGAAGGTCTGTATGAAGACCATCATTTTAGTGTCAGTCATCTGAAATAGAAAATTATATTATATAAAGTGGGCACCTCAATGCGGTCTAATGGTTAGCAAGCTTGTCTAGCTAGAACAGTTACGACAGAGTAGTGAGTTCCATCCTCACTGGGTGCCCCATACTTTCGACTTTGTGCCACATCTAAGCTACGCTTGGAAAATCACTATATTATGTAAGGGTGACGAGACTTTCCGATCACCCTGAATCATTTTTTTTTTAAATTGCTTGAGTAGAATCATCGAGGCTGGAATATTTTAGTGCTCGGAATATAATGGCTGGAATGTCCTTGGAACTGTAAAAAGAGGAAGGAAGGAATTATGGCGTGCCCAGACACTAACCGAGAAACGCATTTCCCGGCCGATTCCGCTGGTCAATGTTAGAGTCTTGGTAAAATTGCTGATGGACTAAAAAGAAAAGAAAAAACAAAGAAGCAGAAGATAACTCTACCTTTGATTTGATTTGTTTTACGGCAGGGTTCAATCGCAATATGTTATTTTATGCCAACAAGATTTTTATTGCTTTTTATCCAGAAATGTATTGTTGGTTAATTTTTTTTTCAGAAATGTATTGTTGGTAATTTTTTTCCAGAAATGTATTGTTGGTATTTTTTTTTTTCAGAAATGTATTATTGGTAATTTTTTTTTTCCAGAAATGTATTGGTAATTTTTTTTTCCAGAAATGTATTGTTGGTAAAAAATTTTTCCAGAAATGTATTGCTGGTATTTTTTTCCAAAAATGTATTGTTGGTAATTTTTTTTTCAGAAATGTATTGTTGGTAATTTTTTTTTTTCTTTTTTTCAGAAATGTATTGTTGGTAATTTTTTTTTTTGTTTTCATAAATGTATTTTTGGTAATTTTTTTTTTCCATAAATGTATTGGTAATTTTTTTTTCCAGTAATGTATTGTTGGTAATCTTTTTTTCCAGAAATGTATTGCTGGTATTTTTTTTCCCAAAAATGTATTGTTGGTAATTTTTTTTTTTTTTTCAAAATGTAATACTGGTAATATTTTTCTTTTTCAAAAATGTACTACTGATGAAAAGAAAAGTATTGCTGGTATTAAAACCTATTTTTATATTTTCGTTGGGTGGGAGTTAACTGTTTGCCCATAGCTGGGGCACTGACACGAGCAATTAAGAGGTGGGGTCATGCTCCTCAAAACCTCCTGATCAAAGGTCTTGTTATCGGATGTAGTTTACCATCTTACCCACGACGCGCTCTATCTTTAGCACAAGGTTACATTCATAGAACGGGAATGAATTCAACAGATTTTAAACTAATAAAAAATTATTACTATTATATTATTTATGCAAAGACAGAAAATATTTTTTAGATTGCAAGAATTTTTTCTTTTTTCTCTTTTTTTTTTTTTGGTAGGCGGAGATGATAATGATTTTAATGATACAAGTGTTACTAATTAACCCATAGGTGAGGGTGAGAAGGGGCGGATTCATACTTTTCCTAAGGGTATTTGCTCTTTTAGGATTGGGTTTCCGGTTCCTTCTAAAGTCTTTTCTTTCTCTTTTATTTCCTGTGGCCCCTTGTGTCTTGATGGCATTTATCTCCTTGCTTGTGGTGGTATCTCTTTATCTGTAACCTTCTACATCGAGTGGCTCTTGGGCCTTGTACAAGATGAAGATCATTGTAAAAAATAGCTTTTTTCCCTAAACACAGCGAATGCTGCTGCAGTTAAATTATGACTTCAACAATTCGCTGTAACACAATTTAATTTTTATCAGTATGGCTCTCCACAGCTTCCTTTTTGTTTCTCTCTGCTATATTTACTCCTTTGTGTCATTTTTTTTATCAATCTATTTGTCTTAAATGCGCTTCGGTGTTGAGCATTGGTTATCAAGTCTAGTTTGTCATTTTTACTGAGTAGTGAGCTGGATTCCCACGTGGTGTCTCACACATTTGACATTAAATAACCCAAGGCTTGAATGTCGAACAGTAAAAGGTAAAGTTCACTGGAGATAACTCCTCGTCCCGTAACGTAATTTAATCTAACCATTTACTCAAACTTGTGAAGCAAGCGACTCGCTGCTTACCACTGCTTCTCTTGATTGATGTGCACCTTGCGAGTGTTAAGTTTTTCAAGCCTTCTTTCCTCGTTATATTTTTCAAGCCATGCAGGCTTATTCACCCTATACATTGAGGTGATCCTGGGAGAATTAAAAATCCTCCCATGATTCCTTATTGGCGGCCACAATCTTAACAACTTAAGACATGCAGATGACACTGTGTTGATAGTAAACAGAGAAAGGAAACTACAAAATCTCCTACAGAAGGCAGTGAAAAGAAGCGAGAAGAAAGGATTAAAAAGCAACCACAAGAAGACAGAATGCATGGTCCTTAGCAAAAAGATGAAACAAAATACAAATTACAAATTGAAGATCCCAAAATCAAACAAGTACAACAATTTAAATAATTGGGAAGTGTTTTAGCATAGGACGGAAATTGCGACACTGAAATCCGAAGTTGCATTGGGATATCGAAACATCCCTTCCAAAAGCTAAGCAGAGTATTAAGAAAGAGAAAAACTTTGTTGTGTCCTTGTCCTTATGATGTTCACCCTTTGCAAGTCCCAAGAGCCACTCGAGACAGAGGGTTACGATTGTTAACGTACGCTACAAAGACCTGTTGGAACAGCTAGGTAACCTTGACATATTTGAGAAGTATATTAGAATAACCCAGAACCTATACTGGTAGATAAGGATAGAAAATAAGTTCAGTAAATATGCAAAAATAGAAAGGAGTGTAAGACAATGGTGTGTCCTCTCACCAGACTTATTCAACGGATACAATGAGACGATTCTGAAAGAATTAGAAATCCTACCATGATTTATTATTTGCGGTCACAATCTTAACAGCGTAACATGTGCAGATGACACAGTGTTGATAGTAAACAGAGAAAGGACACTACAAGAACTTCTGTAGAAGGTCGTGAAGGGCTAAACATCAATTTTACAAGAAGACAGAATGCATGGTTGTTAACAAAAGGAACAGGACAACATGCAAATTACAACTTGAAGATCCAAAAATCAAAAAGTTTAAATATCTGGGAAATGTTTTAACAGAGGACGTAAATTACGACACTGAAATCCGAAGGTGCATTGGAATATCCAAAATGCATTGCAAAAGCTAACCAGAGTATTAAGAGACAGAGAAGCTTCTCTAGAAAAAAAAAAGAGTACTGAATTGTTACGTAATATCTGTCCTTCTATGTGGCAGTGAATGCTTAACAATCTCCTCGAGTCATGGGTATTACGATAAACTACATCATTCAACAAGGCTTCCGATCGGTAAATTGGAGGTTTTGAGGAGCGCGGAATCACCTCTTAATTGCTGTTGTTCCCAGGTTCACCGTGACCAGGAGTGGTAGTACCTGTTAGGGTCCCAGCTATGGTCAAATACTGAACCCCAAACAAAACACTATAAAAGTATAAAAATACATGTTTATATTAAAAATAATAGCAAAGCATTTTTATATAATTATTTATTATATAAATTGAAGATCCCAAAATCAAACAAGTACAACAATTTGAATATCTGGGAAGTGTTTTAACAGAGGACGAAAATTGTGACACTGAAATCAGAAGGTGCATTGGGGTAGCAAAAGATAATTTCCAAAAGCTAACCAGAGTATTAAGACACAAAGAAGATTCGCTAGAAAAAAAAGAGTACTGAATTGTTACGTAATATCTGTCTTCCTACCTGGCAGTGAATGCTTGACAATCTCCTCTAGTCCTGGGTATTACGATGTACTGAACTGTTATGTAATATCTGTCCTTCTATATGGCAGTGAATGCGTGATAATCTCCTCTAGTCCTGGGTATTACGATGTACTGAACTGTTATGTAATATCTGTCCTCCTATATGGCAGTGAAAGCGTGACAATCTCCTCTAGTCCTGGGTATTACGATGTACTGAACTGTTATGTAATATCTGTCCTTCTATATGGCAGTGAATGCGTGACAATCTCCTCTAGTCCTGGGTATTAGGATGTACTGAACTGTTATGTAATATCTGTCCTCCTATATGGCAGTAAATGCTTGACAATCTCCTCTAGTCCTGGGTATTACGATGTACTGAACTGTTATGTAATATCTGTCCTTCTATATGGCAGTGAATGCGTGACAATCTCCTCTAGTCCTGGGTATTACGATGTACTGAACTGTTATGTAATATCCGTCCTTCTATATGGCAGTGAATGCGTGATAATCTCATCTAGTCCTGGGTATTACGATGTACTGAACTGTTATGTAATATCTGTCCTTCTATATGGCAGTGAATGCGTGATAATCTCCTCTAGTCCTGGGTATTACGATGTACTGAACTGTTATGTAATATCTGTCCTCCTATATGGCAGTGAAAGCGTGACAATCTCCTCTAGTCCTGGGTATTACGATGTACTGAACTGTTATGTAATATCTGTCCTTCTATATGGCAGTGAATGCGTGACAATCTCCTCTAGTCCTGGGTATTACGATGTACTGAACTGTTATGTAATATCTGTCCTCCTATATGGCAGTAAATGCTTGACAATCTCCTCTAGTCCTGGGTATTACGATGTACTGAACTGTTATGTAATATCTGTCCTTCTATATGGCAGTGAATGCGTGACAATCTCCTCTAGTCCTGGGTATTACGATGTACTGAACTGTTATGTAATATCTGTCCTTCTATATGGCAGTGAATGCGTGACAATCTCCTCTAGTCCTGGGTATTACGATGTACTGAACTGTTATGTAATATCTGTCCTTCTATATGGCAGTGAATGCGTGACAATCTCCTCTAGTCCTGGATATTACGATGTACTGAACTGTTATCTAATATCTGTCCTCCTATATGGCAGTGAATGCATGATAATCTCCTCTAGTCCTGGGTATTACGTTAAACTACATCAAGCAACAAGGCTTCTGATCGGAAAATTGGAGGTTTTGAGGAGCTTGGTACCACCTCTTAATGGTTGTTGTTCCCAGTTTCACCGTGATCAGGGGCGGTAGTACCTGTTAGGGTCCCAGCTATGGTCAAATATCGAACCCCAAACAAAACGCTATAAAAGTATAAAATGACATGTTTATATTAAAATAACAGCAAAGCATTTTTATATATATTTTTACCAACAATACGCACTTATTAACCAACTTTAGGGACTTCACATAAAGACATTTTTATATTCAAAGTGAAATCTGAATTAGCATGCCAAATAATTGTTTAAGCAGAAGACGGATAGTGTGACACTGAGATCTGAAGGCGCATTAGGGTAGCAAAAGATGACTTCCAAAAGCTAAGCAGAGTATTAAGAAAGAGAAAAATCTCCTTAGAAACAAAAAAAAAGAGAATGTACTAAACCATTACGTGATATCTGTCCTTCTATATGGCAGTGAATGAATCTCCTCAATGATGAAGAAGATACTTGAAGCAACAGTAATGTTGTTCTACAGAAGGATGCTGGGGATACTATGAACCGAATACATGAGCAACGGCGAAGTTTTAGAGAAAACGGAAACAAAAAGGAAAGTTATTCTTAACATCAGGAAGAGACAGCTGAAATTTATAAGACACATAATGAGGAAAGGGGGTTTGGAAAATCTGATACTCACAGGGCAGGTTGAAGAGAAGTGTGAAACAAAGCATAACCTACCTAGTGAACTTGGGTAAATGGATGGCGGGATAAGGTTTCGGAGAAATTACAAAAAGATAAAATTTATTAATAGCTACAAAGAAAAGGAAATTGTGGAGAGCCACGATCGCCCACGTCCCGAAAGGACACGGCATATAAGGAAGAAGAATAAACTGTGGCAGACAAAAGTAATCTTAACAGACATCGATTAGGGAAGGAAGAACGTGTCAGTAAGGGCGAATGTAGTTCAAACACACTAAATTGATGAGCTGGCAAAGAAGGAAGATTGCGTAAGACATTGGCAGAGAATTCAGTGAAAAGAAATAACGCGAAAATGAGGTAACGAGGGGTGGGGAGAAGGTAGATAAACGATATAAGAGAAATAAAGAACTCACAGCGCCAGGCGTGCGCGTCTGTATGGAGGCTAATGAGGAGTTATTTGTTACCGAAAAAAAAAAGACCGGAACAGTTCAGGGCTGAGTGAAGAACTGTAAATTATGATCAGAGTGCTGGCTAATGGCCACGTGTTTTTGCTATTAATGTCCCTAGACAACATCCTGGCCACTCCGACCATTTAAACGAATGAATTATGAGTACACCAAGACAGGAGGTTGGCGCAGATAATCGTCCGACAAGCAGCACTGACCGGCGTCCAGATGGACTCAGATCTGAAGACGAACACTGACTAGATTAAAACTAGTAACGTTAAGAGTTATGGGCTCTGGCGTTTTTATAAATTCGCGGAAGGCTATATTTTGTCTGTGTGTCTCTAATTTACATTCTTCTTCTTCTATGCACCGCGTTCCTTCAGGAGATTGGTGATCATGGCTCTCCACAACTTCCTATCTTCTGTGACCCATAGCAGTTTTTCTCCTTATGCTAACGCTCACAACCCACGTTCCGCCATCCATTAACGCAAACTCGTCAGGTAAGTGGCTCGCTGCCATCCCGTATCTCTCTTCCGGTTCTTGCCTTTAATATAACTAAGCGCATTAAGTTTTCCAAGCCCTCCTTCCTCATCATGAGTCCAAGGAATTCCGACTTTCTCTTCTTGATTCTGAGCATAACTGTTCTTTTTGTTGACATTTTCTTTAAGGTTTCCTCCTTACTTGCTCGCTCCGTCCATTGAATTCTCAGTATCCTTCTGTAGAACCATATTTCTGTTGCCTCTAGTTTTCTCCACATCCGTTAGCAGAAACTCCATGTTATGGTGACCTATCTACATTAGAATGAACTTTTCCTCCTTCATAAATACTAACCTGTGAGACTTCCGAAGGCAGGCAGTTGACCCACAGTCTCTGTGTGCGGCTTCAGTCGAACTCTCTGCTTTGCCAGAGAGGAACCCGGACGAAGCTTTGCCGAAGGGCAAAGTTTCGTCCGAGGAGGTAGACAGATCCCGAACCCGCTAATGCGGGTTCTAAGGGAATATTTTTGGCCGAGCCTACGGAGAAACCCACATTAAACTCGGCCTTGTGCCACATACATTCCTCGTGGGTGACTGTTAAATATCGGCAGTCGACCCACAGTTTCTGACTGCGTGCGACTTCTGTCGAACTGTCTGCTTTAGCAGAGAGGAACCCGGATGAAACTTTGCCGAATGAAAAAGTTTCGTCCGGGTAGGTAGACAGTCCCTGAGCCCATCTAGGCGGGTTCAAAGGGAATATTTTTGGCCGAGCCTACGGGCTCGAAGAAACCCACGTTAAACTCGGTCTTGTGCCACATACTTTCCTCGTCGTGAGGGGGGGACTGTTAAATATAGGCAGTTGGGATGCAGTGTAACATGACAGTTCGGACGGGGACTTCTATCTGCTAATTAATAACACTCTTATTTTGTATATTTTCTGTTATTTCAATATACTTGTTCAAACTACCTTCTTTCCGCGTCTTTCTTTCTGGTCCCTAACAGGCCACAACAGTCCAGCATTCACTGACCTATAAGAGTACGGATATCACATAACAATCGAACACTCATTTCTTTGCTTATATGTTGTTTTTTTTCTGTTTCTCAGAACTTTGATTAGCGGATGAAATTCCTCTTTGGCTAGTCCAATATATGTTCGAATTTTCGCCACTCCGTTAAAACAAGCTATTTTAATTTCTGTACTTGCTTGATGTTGCCATCTGCGATTTCTAACTCGCATCTTGAACTTCTTCTCTGGCTGATGCCCATAATTTCTGTCTTTACTCTTGATATTTACTCTATTTTTTCTTCTAACTGCCTTTCAATACCCTCTCTAAGAGGTCTTGTAGTTTTCTTTCCGAGTCGGCCATCAGGACAGCGTCATCTGCGTATTTTGTATGTCGCTCAGTCAGTCAGTTAAGTGCCATGAGTGATACACGCTTAGGCGATCATGTATCTGTCGTGGCCTGTTTCGGGGCCAGAAAAGAAAGACGCGGAAGACAAAGATATGTTGAACAAGTGTATTGAAATAACGGATATATACAAAGCAAGAGTGGTAGTAATAAGCAGATAGAAGTGTACATCCGAACGGTAGGTTTACACTGCGTCTCGGCTGCCCAACGACTGCCCTACGAAGTCTCGCAGCTAGTATTTATGAGAGGAGGAAGAGTTCATTCTACTATAGGAGGGTTTATCACAACAGTATCTTACGACTGACGAGGCAGATTTTTTTCCCGCAGTAGGTTGCCATTTCTTTCTGTGATAGAGTATGGATATCACATAGCAATCCAAGTAGACCAGTTGCCATCAAAGGCTATAGAACTTGGTCTGTCCTGCTATTTACCCATAGCTGGAGGTCGAAGAAGAGAATTCATACCTATCCCATTCGACTGGAATTCGAACTCGGCTCTCCGATTCCTCAAACCGAGCCGCTATCCATTACTCCACCGTGCCTCCTAGCTGACTATTACACTCATTGATAATAAATCCTGGTAGGATCTCTAGCTCCCTTAGGATAGCCTCGCTGTAGAGGTTTAATAAATCTGGCGAGAAGACATCATTGTCTCTCTATTTTTTGTGTTGTTATTCGTTGAATTTCCTATTACCTTGTTAAATGCTTTCGCGTAACCTATAAAACAAATATTCCCTTAAAACCCGCATTAGCGAGTTCGGGATCTGTCTACCTCCCCGGACGAAACTTTGCCCTTCGGCAAAGATTCGTCCGGTTTCCTCTCTCAGAAGTCGCACACACTCAGAGACTGTGGGTCGACTTCCCACCATTCAGCATTTCTATTTCTCCCTCTATCTGTCCACCCTCTCTCTCTCTCTCTCTCTCTCTCTCTCGATCTATCTATCTATCTATCTGTTGATAGCATTCTAATCATGAATATTGCATTTCTTGTTCCAATGTCCTTGACAAAGCCTCACTATTCTAGACCTATTTCCGGTCTAATTCTGCTTCTCGCTCTATTCATCAGGATTCGCTTTATTAGTTTGGTTATGTGGCTCATTAGACTGATTGTCCGATGCAGCTCGCTTTCGTTTGCACCTGGTTTCTTAGGTAATGTTACGAGGATGGATTTACTGAGGCACTCTGGTATGTCGCCACTGTTATAGATTTCGTTTATTACTACTGTGATCTTGCTGGTGCCAACATCTCTTTAAGGCGGGGAGGTTTTCTGCTACGATCCCATCAGGCCCTGCTGCTTTTTTCCTGTTCATCTTCTCCATCTCCAGATCTTACTTCATCTTTTAGTATTTTTTAAGTGATGTAGCTTTCTCTCTCGCACCGTGAAAAAATTTCTCTAACGTATTCGTTCTATCCTTGGATGACTATCTCTTTCTTTTTCTATTATCAGTGACCCTTCCTTTGATTGTAAAGTGCCTGCTGATTGACTCATCTTTCGTCCTGTTAATTCTTTTATTCTTTTGTGGATACTTACTGTATTTGTGTTGCTCACCGTCTCTATTTTTGCCCATTTTTCATTGAGCCATTCCTCTTTAGCTTACCTACATTTGTTTTTCATTTCTGTGCTTAGTGTTCGGTACTCTTTTCCATTTCTTGGCATTGCTTGTTGTCACTTTTTCATAATTTTTAGAATTTCCTCTTTCATCCACTAACTCTTTCGTTATTTGTTCTCTTTGGGATATTCTCATTGATTTATTTGTGTGGCACATCCTCTCTATTCTGCCATTTTTCATTCCTCTTTAGCTTACCTACATTTGTTTTTAATTTCCGCGTTTAGTGTTCGGTACTCTTTTTCATTTCTTGGCCTTGTTTGTTGTCACTTTTTCATAATTTTTACAATTTACTCTGTCATCCACACGTTCCTTTCTTGTCTTGTTTTCCTTTATATGATCGAATTCGCCGACGTCAATAATGTTTCTCCCAGTTATTTTCACTTTGATATTTGTTTATAACTCTATCGAATGAGAGTTGAAGCAATGCGATGTTCTTCTTTAGTTTCCGTAGTTTTATTCTGATATAGCACACGACAGGAAGATGGTCGCTCCCGCAGTCCGGATTTGGATATATTGTTGATAGTTGCGTAATCAATCCCGGGTTCTTTTTGTCTCCTCCCGGGCTTCTCTATGTCCACAGACACATCTTAGATGCTCCTGGAACGAGATATTGATCGTTTCTTCTGCACGATTGAACCCGTCTCTTGTCGCGAACATTTCGGGATCCTAGTCTGAGCGGCTCGGATTGAGGAATCGGAGAGCTGAGTTCAAATTCCATTTGTATCCATTACATTCACTTACGTGCAAATACCCCTGGGAAAGGTATGAATCCTCTTCTTCCCCGCCAGCTGTGGGTAAATAGCAGGACAGACCGGGTTCTGTAGCCTTGGATGGCAACTAGTCTACCATAAAAAGAAATGGAAACCTACCGCGGGAAAAATCTGCCTCGTCAGTCATGTATCTTTCGATACATGATCACCTAAGCGTGTATCACTCATGGCACATAACTGACTGACCCTTGGGAAAGGTATGAATCCTTTTATTCCCCCCCCCCAAGCTATGGATAAATAGCAGGACAGACCGGGTTCTATAGCATTGGAATGCAATTGGTCTACCGCAAAAAGAAATGTCAACCTACCGCGGGAAAAAATCTGCCTCGTCAGTCATGTATCGAAAGATACATGATTGTCTAAGCGTGTATCAATCATTGCACCAAAGTCCGAACTTGCCAACTTTTCCGATTTATTTTTTTCGAATTTGTCATTCAGGCCTCACTTTTCGATTTTGATTTCTGTGACTTACATATAGACTCGGAGTTGTCTATAGATTTGTTAAAATTATTGATTTCCACCTCGTGTTCTGCACTGTCGGTGCATATACAACAATAATTGCTATGTTAAAGGTTTTCCCTTTTAGTCTAACGATTCTGTCTGAGATTTGGTAGTATCCCAAAACAGATTTTCTGGTCTCATTTTCTAATATTAACCCTACACCTATTTCATTTTTCTCTCGGCCTTCATGTATTATCCTATGTGTACCGCTAACAAAATCCCCATTACTTGCCTACCTAGTTTTGCCTACGCCTAGAATGTAGACATTTAATCTGTTCATTTCTTGCTTAATGTTTTCAAGTGAGTCACATTGGTATAACGTCCTTACGTTTCAGGTACTGATTATTATTTGCGAACAGTCGCTAGATAACTGCCCGGTGACACCTGTCGCTTATGCCTGTCCTTACCAGATGAGAAGTCTTTCCCAAAGGAACTTAACATCCTTCACGCTGTTGTACTTTATATTCGTTTCGGGAACAGTCGCTATATGACAATCAGGTGACACCTGACACCACATGTATTCCTTTACTGAACGAGAAATTATATCGCCACTGTTATTCAAGGGATAGCTAACCATTTTATTGAAACACCAATTAGGGTTAGCCGGCGGTTGACACATCGAGAGATCTTCCGCCCTTCGATATGTCTTATTTTTCATATCACGGGGTTTCTAAGCACCCTCCTTGTACCAAATGAAGTAGAGTGGGGGAACCAGTTTAGTTGTCGATCATTCAATAGAGTTCCCATTTTGGAAAGAAAAAAATACCTCTACTTTCCAAGCTAGGGTGGTTAATGAAACTTTTCAAATTTGGACCTTCGTAGCCGCCAAAAAGGAGTATCAAAAGTACGGTTTTTCTCTTGACACTACTATTATTTTAACTACCTTCACCCCTCAGCAATGTTTAATGTTTTAAAAAGCAATGGTTAGAATTGTAACAAAACCTTAATATATGAAGGCTATTTTATGCATTTTCGTTGTTCTTGAGAACTAACAACAAAAATAATAAACACTATTTATTTATTATATTATTTATTGCAATGGTTAGCAAATCATGGGCTAATTGCCAATCGATTCGAACTTAATAAAATGGTAAATAATAAGGATTTCCTTACAACTGATTCACATATTTCAATATTTTAGAAAAAGTTTATAAATTTATGAATAAAATATTATTTCCATATTTATTTTTTTATAATATTGCATTCCATTAGTTTTTTTAATACAATTCTATTAGTTTTTAAAATATTGTCTATATAAAAATTATCCTTTTAAAAAACCAATCTAATAAATAAATAGCTATTAATATTTTGCAATTCTTATCAACCCTTTTCTTGGGTCCTGTCACTGGATCTAACCAACGCTTTTATCCACTGTGCCATGGGTCCTTGAGGACATCTGTGCATGAATTTCTGGGTATTATAAACCTAATGTCTCGGCAACCATTGTTACCAGTGCTCATATTGCAACTTTTGTTGTTATTGTTTTTCTCTGGCACTCCTTATTACTGGTTTGCATATTGTATTTATTTCTATGCTTGGTCGGCTCAGGAGATTTTTGTGGCCTAGCATATGTGCTGATTCCTTAAGTTTACGAATTTTTCCAATGGTGTTCCTTGTCTATGAACTCAACCTGATCCCATAGAGGGCAGTGATCTCCCTTCTCTCTCCATATCTGGTCAGCCACGCCTGATTTTTCCACATCCCCGCGTGTTACAGCTTTCTGGTGTTCTTGAAGCCTTACCTTAAAGGGGACGACCTGTCTCCCCTTTATATTTCTTTCCGCAGCTGCACGGGATAGCGTACACACAGTCTTTAGTCATGTTCTCCTCTATGGGGGGATCTTACTCGGGAGAGATATCTGCGAAGTGTCGTCAAGCTTTTGAAGGTTGTCCTGATGTTATATGGTCCGCAGATCCTTTGTATTTTCTCTGATAACCCCTTCACATAAGGCAGGCAGACTGTTTTCTGAGTGTTGTTGTCCTCCTCTTGTACCTGCCTATCTCAGTATTTGGGGGCTGCTGCCATATACCCAGGGTAGTTGTTACGTTGTAGGGTACTACTTATACTGACCAATTCTTTATCTAATGTCTCTGGGTCGCCACTTATGACTTTTGCTCGGTCTTGTAAACAGCGGACGATCCCATTCTTTACGCTGTATGGATGTTGGTAGTTGAAACTGAGGTACTGTCCGGTGAATGTCGGTTTACGGTATACGGATGCCTTGAATCCATGCTCTATTCGAGATATTAGAACATCCAGGAATGGGAGTGTGTTGTTACTCTCTTTCTTTATTTTGAACTTTATCGAAGGTCTTATTGAGTTCACGTGGTCCAGCAGAACCTGAACATGGTGTGGTCAGAGTAGGAAGGTGTCATCTACGTACCTTAACCATATAGTTGGCTATAGACGTCAAGTGGACTTGACTTCCTTCCCAATAGCTTGTGAGACAAGCATTTTAATCACTGAGGGTCGTCCTTATATATGTGTTACTGCATGTGTTACTGTGTATATGTGTGTGTGTGTGTATTAGCTTTGTACGTGTATACTCGTTTGTGTGCATTCGTGAGAAATAGATGGAGAGAGATGGAAAGAGAGGGAGGGATAGGGATGGAGTGGGGGAGTCAAAGGTGGAAAGACAGGGAGAGATAGGGACAAAAAGGGAGAGTGAAATGTGGAAAGAGAGGGAGAGATAGGAAAAGAGAGAGAGTAAAATGTAGAAAGGGAGGGAGAAATGGGAATAGAGAGGGAGAGTGAAAGGTGAAAAAAGAGGGAGAGATTGATACAGAGAGGGAGAGTGAAAGGTGAAAAGAGTGAAAAATCGCGAAGAGGGTGAACGCGGATCGGGAGGGGAATATGTGCATGTCCAATTTACGCTTTTTGCATCGTTCCAGAAGGCAGCATCGCCATCCGGTGTGTTCAATCTTCTGCAGGCTAACAGGCTTTCGCAATGTCCAGTAATGGTCAGTTGATAATGGTCCGATTAATTACGGGCTTGACAAGACAAAGACAATTAAGACGGTTTTAGTCGGAGCCTGAAAACCCCCACCGCTGGGGGGCTAATACTGCATTCAACTCCAGTCTGAAAGAGGAACGGGTTGGTTAGGGGGGGTACAACAACAGCAACGTAATCTTTTAGCTCCTGTTTTTGTTTGTATATATCTTTTGTCAATACCATCATTATAATCCCCATCATCATCATCAGTATTATTATTATTATTATTTCTTTTGATTTCTGTTGTATATTCATTTCCTCCTGGGTTCCAACCAGAGACCTAAGACCAAAAATGGCATCATGACATTTTCCACTGAGGAATTTTGTAAAAAAAAAACAAAAAAAAAAACTAAGATCACAAACACTTTACATAGATAAACCACTTCGTAAAGTACTTACTATACGTGTGAGTCCATTTTTTGGTATTTCTTTAAAGCTTGGGCAACCAGGAATCCCTTCAGTCAGTCTATCGAAATCTTTTCCGATCAAAGCAAGGGCTCTAACTACAACTGGAATTATTGATGTCTTCATGTGCCACAATTTTGAGATTTCCACTTCAAGATCCTTGTATTTTGATAACTTTTTGAAGATCTTCAGACACATTAAAATCTGCAGTAACTGCCATGTCAATAAGAAAGCTTATTCTGTTCTTGTGGTCTTTGATTACGGATTATGGGCGATTTCTTCTTCTTCTTCTTCTTCTCATTATTATTATTAGTATTATTTGCTGTTGATGTAAACTGCGATATCACGGTATGCTGGATGAAACACATTCAAACATTAATTCCCTGTCAGTAGTGTTCATTTTGTACTACAACAAGTATTTATTAAAAGCATTAAATTAAAAAGTAAGTCTAATTTCCGAATTTTTCTTATGTGGTTAATGTCGAAACACACGACAGAAAATATGGCGCAGGGATCTGAATGATCATTACATCTATTAAAACACTTCCCAGATGGCTAACTTTACAGAATTGCTTGATTTTGAAAACCTCGAATTTTCTAGTTCGCAACGTGGTATGCCCTTGTTCGGCACATTGTACCGCTCAAAAAAATTGCCTGACACACACTACTATGTTCTAACTTCGCAAGTTATTTTCGAGTACTTTCGACATTAGCACAATGGCATTTCAGGGTCTTGTTTATTCATCTGAAAATTAATTTTAATAAAATTAATTATGAATACTTTAGAAATGTTCTAAAAAGTTTACAGTATATTTTAAAATATCTAGGTTATAACTAATAACTTTAAATAGTTTTAAAAAAAGAGATATCACAATAATTTAGTTACCTCACTTGACGTTACAACACATGTATATATATATATATATATATATATATATATATGTGTGTGTGTGTGTATGTATTTATTATTATTATTATTAGTAGTAGTAGTAGTAGCAATAATAATTTTATAAGTATAAGGAATTATACTCGTCCGGAAAACCTTCGGTGTCTTGATTTGCGAATAATCAAACCAATACCAAAGTGGGGGGGGGAGATATAAAAAAAGAAAGAACCAAGAACATGTACGTTAGCCGAAAATAATCGTCTAGCATGCAAGTCCAAAGTCCAAAGTTCAAAGAAAAAAAAACCGATACGAGTACGCAAAATAACTAAATAAAGTGCTCAATACGGTAAGTAGAGCAGATCTAGTTAAACCATAACTATATAACCATAACTATATATATATATATATATATATATATATATATATATATATATATATATATATATATATATATATATATATATATATATACATACATATATATATATATATATATATATATATATATATATATATATCCTGTTGAAGTATAATACTGAGGTTTTTCTCCAACTCTTCTACGGCATGCAACCCCTTTTAAGAGGCTCTAACATCTGACAGATGCTACAATTGTATTGATTCTGTATTCGCAAACTTTGACAGAAAATCAGCCTGCCGGATGCTATCGTAGTGTACTGCTGGGGTGCTTTGGGTTTGTAGTACTAGTGTTTCGGACCTGAAAATAATACCTGACTCCAGGCATTTTTTTTTTTTTTTACTTTAATCTGGGTTTACACAGAGCCACATTAGTAGAACATCTAATCTAGTACTGACCTCGTTACATTAGCATGTTATTAGAAAAGGTACCAAGACATCCCAGTGTGTCAGGGGCCCGAGAAATCCTCTCTCTCTCTCTTTCACACACACTCTTTTTTTTACTTTAGCCACCCCCTCCTATATTTCCATTAAACGTTCTCTATCATTTTCTTTACCTCCCTCTCTCTACAAATCCCAGGTTCTCATTCTCTCTCCTTCCTTTCACATGTACGCACTTCATTGACGCACCCTTTACTAATCCTTCTGAAACGCGCGCATTTTGTTTGATTCCATTAAATTTCCCTGTTTCTAATTCCTGTTAATGCGGCCATTGAAAGTTAAAACAAAAGTTAGAGATGTCTCTAGGTCTCCAATGTTCGGAAGGTTACCATTTTGTTTTTCACCTGTAAGGTTTCTCGAAGTCCTTGTAATGAGACAGATTAAAATCGTGATTTAAATGCAACATTATAAAGTTTTCTGCATTTTTTTTTTCGCTTTCTTTTTTTTTTTTTCGCTTTCTTTTTTTTTTTTTCATTTTCTTTTTTTTTTTTTTCATTTTCTTTTTTTTTTCCATTTTTTTGTGAAGGTTCTTCTAACTTTACTTTTAAAACAGAGACAAAAGAAAATTAAACAAAATTGGATTTTCTTGGAGTTGGAACCGGAATTTCATTGGTTTGAGAAATTGTTTAATTGGATTCAAACGCAGATTATTAGTGGCAGTTAGATTTCAGCGGATCAAAAACAAAATAGACGTTACTATTTGGACGAAAGGACTTTTACAGATTTCCAGATTGTTAGCTTAATGGTTCCAGGCAAGATCTTACAAATTTGATTTTAATAACACCGAAAACATCCTTAATTCTGAAAAGAATTTGTTGGAGGTCGAAAAGAAGTTTGCCTTCTTTTTCTGGAAGCATCTGCAAGTTGGAATACAATTACTGGTCGATAATAAATAATCTTTTATACTAGTTGTCCAAATACTAATTTAGACTCATCATCTAATTTGGACTAAGCAGACGTCTACAATTCAGTTCGGAGATCGCAGCGCTGACTAAACGATCTAATCAGAAAGACAATAATTTACGATGAGAGCTTCGACAAAAAAGCTTACTTTTGCAACTGAAGCGGCGATGCCAGAACTTCTTTCGTATTAACAAATGCTAAGTTCACATTGTTTTCTTTTCCTAGCTGTTTTCTGTATTATCGCTGGTAAGGTTTGTTTGATATAATATCACAACGATTATTTGCTTTATCTAACATCACAGCTAACGTTTGTTTTAGGTAATATCATTGGTAGGATTTATTTTATGTAACATCACAGGTTGAAGTATTTTTATGTGATATCCCGTTTAGGTTTTTTTCTGTAATATCACAGATAGGATTTATTTATGTAATATCACTAGTAGGATTTATTTTATGCTATTTCACTGGTAGTAGTAGTTTTATGTGATATATCTGGTTGGATTTATTTCATATATTATCCCAGGTAGGATTTATTTTATATAATATCACAGGTATTATTTGTTTTATGTATTAGGTTGGTGCAAAAATAATGTCGTTTTCTCACATAGTAACATATGTGAGAAAACGACATTATTTTTGCACCAACCTAATAATATCACAGGTATGAGTATTTTTATGTGATATCACTGTTAGGATTTTTTCTGTAATATCAGAGATAGGATTTCTTCATGTAATGTCACTGGTCGGATTTATTTTAAGCTATTTCACTGGTAGGAGTAGTTTTATGTCATATCTCTGGTTGTATTTATTTCATGTATTATCACTATTAGGATTTGTTTCTTGTAATATCACATGTAGTATTTGTTTTATACTAGCAGCATGGCCCGGTGTTGCCCGTGCTTGATTCAAAAATCGTACGACCCATACAGCAATCGCTATCACTTGACTTAAAATATTTTTGCACTTCCTTGCCTTTAAAGGAGTGCCCTTTGCCGTGCTGATGTTGCTAGATGCCTCACTTCTTGCCTATCTCACACTGCGAATTTTTTCTAAGCTCTATACTAAACATTAAATCTGTTACAAAAAAAGAACTAAACAAAATGAACACAAAACGATCAGCTTTAAAAAAGGACTCGTAACTGGAAAAACCGAATGAAAAAAGAATGTTAACAACAAATACTTTTTCACACCCAACCCAGTTCTGTGGAATCAGAATCAACGTTGAGTTTAAGCAAGCAAATGAGCCAATTGGAGTAAAGTGCCATGCAGATTAAAATTTTTCCCACTTCTGACGAATGTTGCTATCGATTTTTTTTTTTTTTTTTTTGCATGCTAGTTAACATTCGTGTCAGTCAGCTGTTGGCCCTCACGCTGGCCAATAGAATCTTTCTGCCTATTCGTTACAGCCAGCTATAGGCTCTCACTCTGGCTAGTAGAAAATGGCCGCAAACTACAGGAAAACTGCCGTAGAAGCATGAAAAAATCGATTATTTCAACTATCGATAAGAGTTGGGAAATGCAAAGTCGATCTTGGCCTTCCTGCTAACTTGAAGCATGGTGCATGTAAATTTTGGTGCAAATCTGTCAAAAATTGCGGCCGTGCATTCGTTACACACATACACACACACACACACACACATATCCTGCCTTTTATAGATAGAGATATCATTGGTAGGATTTGTTTTATGCAATATCACTGTTAGGATTTGTTTCCAGATGTCCCAACTCATAGCCTTAAATAGTCTACGATTAAGGACTTCAACAGTTAATTAATAACTTGATGTTTATTTAATTGGTTTGTTTGTTTGTTTGTTTGGGTTTTATGGCATATCAACCACTGTGGGTTATTTAATGCCAAATCCAGTTTATATGAATTTTAAATGCCTATTTTGTATGGAATAAAAAACGTATAGCTGGCAACATTATTGTTTCAAAAAAAACGTATAGCTGGCAACATTATTGTTTCAAAAAAAAACGTATAGCTGGCAACATTATTGTTTCAAAAAAAACTTAGAGCTGGCAACATTATTGTCTCAAAAAAAACTTAGAGCTGGCAACATTATTGTTTCAAAAACTTAGAGCTGGCAACATTATTTTTCTGAAAACATTATCTGAGACCTTGCTGTTGGATGCAGTTTATCGCCATACCCAGGACGCGGATGTAGTTTACCGTCATACCCAGGACGCGGATGTAGTTTACCGTCATACCCAGGTCGTTTATCTAATTGGCAAAGTGTTGTATAGTATTAGGTTGGTGCGAAAATAATATCGTTTTTTGACGTTAAAAAATACGTCAAAAAACGATATTATTTTTTGCACCAACCTAACAGTTAGCACCCCTTCAGCATTCTACCAGACCGCTCGGCTCATAGCCTTAAATATTCTACGATTAAGGACTTCAACAGTTGATTAATAAGTTGATACTAAGCTGATTAATATTCGGACTGATCTATTAGGTTTGTGCAAAAATAATTTCGTTTTCTAACATATATTACTATGTGAGAAAACGAAATTATTTTTGCACCAACCTAATACGTTTGGCTATATAGCATTTGTTCCTCCTCTGTTTCTTGAAAGTTGTCTTGTTAATTGTAACTTATTGTTCTGTGTTTTTTGTTGTTGTTTTTTTTGGGGGGAGGGGAGTGGTTGGGGGGAGTGGTTGGTGGGTTGGGTGGGGGGTATTTATTTATTTTTTTGTATGTATCCGTTAGCACCGGATACTTGTGCTGATAAATATATTAAGCACTCATTCTTCTCTGTGTATCATTCATCTCGACGATACAACAGATTGGCGACGAGGATTAGATCAGTCCGAATATTAATCACCTTAGTATCAAATTATTAATCAACTTATTAATCAACTGTAGAATTACTTAATCGTAGGCTGTTTAAGGCTATGAGCCAGGCCATCTTGTAGAGTGCTGAAGGGGTGGTAGCTACTCAAAAACACTTTTTCCAATGGATATCCGTGTGAAAAAAAAAAAAAAAGATGTCGAACCCGTCTCGCTGATTTGTCACCCTGGCTAGACGTTTCACTACCAGAACACCCATAACTTTTTTACATGTCCTCAGCTATAAGTTAGGAACCTACAGCTTGTTTAATTTAACAATTGTTATGTGACACAAAATCGAAAGGGGAAGTGGTGAAAGGCTGATCGTCACTGATTATCCTACACTTCGCTAATCTGAATCGCCACCCATTCATTCTTAAAACTGACTCGTTCAACACAAGAAACCATCCTTTGTCACCCAATCTAACATTTACCAAAATACCACATATCGACAGGGATCCACAACCATCACATAAAAATTTCATATGTACAAATTTTCTTCTTTTATTTTCTATTTTTCTTTTTCAACAAAAATATATAAAAATTTAACATGAAATGAGGAGGGAGACGATGAAACCAATAACGAAAATAAAAAGAAAACAAAGCATTCAAACTGAAATAAAATTATGTTTGTATGATCCGTTCACCCCACATAAATATAAGGATAGACGTTGTTACCTAAATATTAGGTTGGTGCAAAAATAATGACGTAATAATGTCGTTTTTTGACGTTAAAAAATACGTCAAAAAACGACATTATTACGTCATTATTTTTGCACCAACCTAATAATATTATGAGAGTAATGAGATACCTACTTGACCACAATTCCTATGAGATTGTGTGTGTGTATGTGTGTGTTGGTAGATTTTTTTTAGCGACATGTCAACGACTTTGGGTAATTTAATGCCGAAACTAAATAATTTGAACACAATTTTATGGCTTCAACTAAATATAGTTTGAACGCAATCTCAAGCCTCCAACTACAGACAAAAATGTATGGTGGGTCATTTTACTCTAAGTATTGTTGGTTATTTTAATATAAAAATGTACTTTCATGGTATTCTCTTTTGAGGTTCACTATTTTGAGGTTCGCTAACAGGTGCTACCACCCAGGCTGAGAGTGGGCCTGGGAACAACAGCAAATAAGAGGTGGTTTCACGCTCTTAAAAACCTCTAATCTCCCGATAAGAGGTCATGCTGCTGGATATATATATATATATATATATATATATATATATATATGTGTGTGTGTGTGTGTGTGTGTGTCTGTCTGTCTATGTAAAAGAGAGAAGAGTGAGATAGATGCGATTTTGATGAAATGTCTTGCTGGATGTGTGCGTGTGTGAAGGGGAAGTGTGTGTGCTTGTTTGTGTATCTGTGTGTGTATGTGTGTGTGTATGTGTCTATGTAAAAGAGAGAAGAGTGAGGTAGATGCGATATTGATGAAATGTCTTGCTGGATGTGTGCGTGTGTGAATAGGAAGTGTGTGTGTGTGTGTGTGTGTGTGTGAAGGGGAAGTGTGTGTGTGTGTGTGTGTGTGTGTGTGTGTGTGTGTGTGTGTGTGTGTGTGTGTGTGTGGCGTGAAAGAAAGAGCAGTGAGGTAGACGCGATTTTGATGAAATGTCTTGCTGGATGTGTGCGTGTGTGAAGGGAAGTGTGTGTGTGCGCGCGCGTGTGTGTGCGTGCGTGTGTGTGTGTGTGTGTGTGTGTGTGTGTGTGTGTGTGTGGTGTGAAAGAAAGAGCAGTGAGGTAGATGTGATTATGATGAGATCTTATTCAAAGATTCTTATCCACTTTTATTGTGATAACTCTACTTCCGGACGATGTAATCACCGGTTGACTCTGATATCGATTGGGAAAAGAGATGTGCTAATGAATTTACCAAGGACACAGGTGTACATTCGCCTATCGTCCGGTTCACATTCCTCCCAATTTTTTTTAACAGAATTAGAAGTTTATTCCTTGTTTCCTGATTAGGATTGGGTATCCGTTTCCTTCTAGGCACTTCTCATTCTCTTTCACTGCTAGCATCCCCTTGTGTCTTAGCGGCAATATCACCTTGCTTAAAGTAAATTGATTAAAAAAAAACAATACATATCCTTGCTCCCACTCGCATATAATGAGACACGCAGTTTAAAGTAGGGTTCGGTGTCTGTACAAAGAATTGCTCGAGTCCACTCGTCATTTCCCCTTTAGAGGACGCCTCAGGCTCCGGGCAATAACCCTGACCGCCTCCCGAAGCAGTAGTTATGCCTAGTGGATGCGGCCCTCTGAGGCACGAAATTAATGTTCATTTGAAACCCCGAAAGTGAGACAGCCGGAAGTTACACTCCTGAAAAGTAAAGTTATATAAAAAGGCGTCAGAGTGACGTCACAGTATTAGGGTATGCGGGCAAAAGAAACATGGTATTTGTTTTGTCTGAACTTCCGATTACCAAAGCTCAAATGACTGCTTATAAACACACATCTTTGACAATCTTTCTCGATATATCGTTTCTGCTCTGAAACGTAACCTAACGTAAACAATGACAACATATTATATGAAATGGGTTAAATCCGACAAATATTTTAATATATTTTCTGTTTATATGTTATTTTTATGGATACAACTTATTTAAATAAATGCTCAAAATAATAATTTGAGCGTTGATAACCAGACGGTTAACAGTCTGTCTGAACTTGCAAATTTAACTTAGTGTGTTATAGAATTTCCATTTTAATCATGTCACTCCAAGCAAGGCAATAAAGCCTTTAGGACGCAAGGGAGGGGTTACTAAATGTGAAAGAAGATGAGAAATGATGAAAAACATTGAGGAGAGAGAGCACTTAAAAAAAAAACAGGAATGAAGAAGATAGAAGATAATGACTGAAATTGCATTTACATTTTTGGAAGATCAGCGTTGACTGGAAAGAAAGAAGCCGAAAGAGAGTTCCACAACCGAGAAAGTAACTGTTAGCATGGACATACGGTTACGTCTAGCAATTCTAACTGTAAAACCGCGAGACCTAACTGCCAATCGAGTACTGCGCCGTGAAGTCGAGGTACAGAAGAGGAAAGCAATGTGCATTTCGATATAATCCAAAAATGTGTCACAATGCCAAAAGCGGGTGTATAGGGGAAGGTTGATCTTCAGTCTGTCTTATCTTAAACTTAGCTAGCCACGATTACTCTACCAAACATGCCACGGCATTTCTTACAGCAAAAACAACACATTCTTACTTACCATTCTTACTACAGTCACCATAATACCTCAAGTCTCTATGTATCCTAATTCGTTTCCCATATGTACAATTTGTCTGTGAAGAGTAGGGAATAAAAATAACAACACTTAAAAATGAAACCCAATGAATATTTACAATGAATACATATTATATACAAAGAGGGAAGCTCATCTGGACAATTGCCTTGAAAATATTTATAGAAAAGTCACAGGAATCTACGTTACGGCGGTGGGAAAGTGACTGAAGCCGAGATGCCGGGTCAGATTCCGAAGATTATTAATCAAAACTATTCGAGTGGGAGAACATACGATGCAAATTGACAACTAAAGAATGATCCCTCAGTTATGTGACGTGCGTGATACACGGTAAGACGATCATGTATCATAACTGATGAGGCAGATTTTTTTCCCGCAGTAGGTTGCCATTTCTTTCTGCGGTAGACCAGTTGCCATCCAAGCCTATAGAACCAAGTATTTACCCATAGTTGGGGAGAGAAGAAAAGGATTCATACCTTTCCCAAGGGTATTAGCACGTAAATGATTGTACTGGATTCGACTGGAATTCGAACTCGGCTCTCCGATTCCTCAATCCGAGCCTCCGATAGATGATACTTGTTAAAACGGACTCTTGTTCAAGTAAACAAGCTAACTCGTTTATGAATGCATTGAGGGTGTAAAATGATTACAGAATTATAATAATCTTTTTGCGATGGCCACTTTCTCTTCTCCCTAAATCTTTAGAATTCCAGAATTATTTTCTTACTCTCAGAATTTGGAATTCGATAGATTCAATGGAAAGAAGACGGAATGCATGGTTCCGTAATGAAACAGGTGCAACAATTCAGATATCTGGGAAGCTAATTAACAGAGGACGGAAAATGCGACACTGAAATCCGAAGGTGCATTGGGATAGCGGAAGATGCCTTCCAAAATCTATGAAAAGTATTAAGAAACAGAAAAATCAAACAAATACCAAAATTTAAATATCTAGGAAGTGTTTCAACAGAGGACGGTAAGTGCGACAAGGAAATCCGAAGGTGCATTGGGATAGCGGAAGATGCCTTCCAAAATCTATGAAAAGTATTAAGAAACAGAAAAATCAAACAAATACCAAAATTTAAATATCTAGGAAGTGTTTCAACAGAGGACGGTAAGTGCGACAAGGAAATCCGAAGGTGCATTGGGATAGCGGAAGATGCCTTCCAAAATCTATGAAAAGTATTAAGAAACAGAAAAATCAAACAAATACCAAAATTTAAATATCTAGGAAGTGTTTCAACAGAGGACGGTAAGTGCGACAAGGAAATCCGAAGGTGCATTGGGATAGCGGAAGATGCCTTCCAAAAGCTATGAAAAGTATTAAGAAACAAGAAAATCAAACAAATACCAAAATTTAAATATCTAGGAAGTGTTTCAACAGAGGACGGTAAGTGCGACAAGGAAATCCGAAGGTGCATTGGGATAGCGGAAGATGCCTTCCAAAAGCTATGAAAAGTATTAAGAAACAGGAAAATCAAACAAATACCAAAATTTAAATATCTAGGAAGTTTTTCAACAGAGGACGGTAAGTGCGACAAGGAAATCCGAAGGTGCATTGGGATAGCGGAAGATGCCTTCCAAAAGCTATGAAAAGTATTAAGAAACAGGAAAATCAAACAAATACCAAAATTTAAATATCTAGGAAGTTTTTCAACAGAGGACGGTAAGTGCGACAAGGAAATCCGAAGGTGCATTGGGATAGCGGAAGATGCCTTCCAAAAGCTATGAAAAGTATTAAGAAACAGGAAAATCAAACAAATACCAAAATTTAAATATCTAGGAAGTGTTTAAACAGAGGACGGTAAGCGCGACAAGGAAATCCGAAGGTGCATTGGGATAGCGGAAGATGCCTTCCAAAAGCTATGAAAAGTATTAAGAAACAGGAAAATCAAACAAATACCAAAATTTAAATATCTAGGAAGTGTTTCAACAGAGGACGGTAAGTGCGACACTCAACTCCGAAGGTGCATTGGGATAGCGAAAGCTGCCTTCCAAAAGCAAAGAAAAGTATTATTAAACAGGAAAATCAAGCAAGTACCTAAATTTATATATCTAGGAAGTGTTTCAACAGCGGACGGAAATTTGAAGGTTCATTGGGATAGCGAAAGATGCCTTCCAAAAGCTATGAAAAGTATTAAGAAACAGGAAAATCAAACAAATACCAAAATTTAAATATCTAGCAACTGTTTCAACAGAGTACGGTAAGTGCTACACTGAAATCCGATGGTGCATTGGGATAGGAAAAGATGCCTTGCAAACATGATTTCGGTTGAGCTCTCTGGGGAGAAAGTGAGGGTTTGTAAACAGTGACTATTATGGCTAATAAAGCATGACTCTTCGGTAAATCGAATCGCGTTTTCTCAGTCACTGTGTGTTTATCTAAAAATAAACACGCTTAAATTCACCTGCATCACTGCCGTGCACCAACGGCTTAGTGGTAGAATACTGACTGACGCCAATTCAGTCTGGTTTCGATTCTACCTAGAGGCAACCGGACGTCTAGCCACACTAATGAGCTGTGATACGGCGAAACAGTCTGTCTGTGGATGATGATGATGATATATATATATATATATATATATATACACACACACACAGTTGTGGACAAAATTATTCGCTCCCACTGAATATTTGTATATTTTTCTAAGGAAATGCGAATATTTGCAAGTGTGTATTGAATTTGCCATAAATAGTTGATTCCGTGTTTAGTTTTGAATAATTCACGAACTTTTTAAAAGGTTCGATCTAATAGATTCAGGACTGTAGAGTTTTCTAAAAAACTAGTTCAAAAATTATTCGCCACCTCATGGAAATTATGAAATAATATTGCTCTATGGCAATTGTGATGTTTTTTTCTTAATTTGATATTTAATACAAACAGCCTTTGAAAATGAAATAGTATTGACCTGATTCTATAACATTCTAAAAGGTAATGAAGAAGATAATATGCGAGTGCCACGTACCGCGATAACTCATTCATTCTGCAACAATGGCGAAGAGGGCTGAACTTGACAAGAAGCTCTGATTGAAGATAGTTAATGCGTACATTCAAGGGGATGGACATACAACACTTTCCAAACGTTTAAATGTTCCTTGAGTGGCAATTCGTAGCATTATCAAGAAGTACAACGAGACTCGTTGTGTTGAGAATAAATTAAGGACTGACAGAAAATGGTTAATTTCTAAGAGAATGAGAAGGAAAATTATTAGAGATGTCTTAAAGAATCCTCACTTAACAACAAAGGACATTGTCAATGGTGTAAAGATACTAGGGTTGAATGAATTGATAAAGAAAGTCACGAGATGCTTTCATCGAGCAGGATTTCGAGCTGTCGCCCAACGAAAACACACTTGCTTAAGGCTAAACACCTAAAATACAGAATGAGCTTATGCTAGAAGCCATCTAGAACATGGAAGTAAATATTGGAACAATCTTTTATGATCAGATGAAACCTAACTAGAAGTATTTGGTCACATGATCTCCCGTTACGTATGGAGGAGAGTGAATAAAGCTCACAAAACAAAACATACCCTACAACTATGCACGGGGATTTTTTTTCTGCTTCTGGACCAGGAGAACTAGTGAGACTACAGGGTATCATGGATAAAGAGCAGTATTTGGTTATTCTTAAAAACAATATAATACAAAGTGCATAAATGCTACCTTTTGGTGTCACTGGAGGTTCCAACATGATAATAACTCGAAACGCATGGTACTAATTGTTGCAAAATACTTGGTATTGGCGTACCTCGCACAAGATCCTATACTAAACACCATGGAAAAATTACGGCATAGTTAAAAAAAAAAGTGAGAGAAAGAAGTCCTTCGAATTTGATGGAACTAGAAGCTACTACGAAGGAAGAACGGTTGCAAAATATCTATCACTGAATGTAATGATCTTATACGGAACTATCAAAAATGATTAAAAGCAATAATCAAGAATAACGGTTACACAATTGATTATTAAAGCAAAATAATTTTGTCTTGTGTTAAATCCTTTTCTGGTGTTTTTTTGTAATATTGTTTAACATTAAAATAATTTTTGTTGTCAGCATCACTGCACATTCATTCAAATTCCTTATTTCATCATTTGTGAAAAAATGCACATGAAAATTTGAGGTAATTACAGTTTTATTTATAATTAGGGGAGTAGTGGGAGTGAACAATTCTGTCCACAACTGTGTATACGCTTTTAATGTAAACATAATCACGCGTATTAAAAAGACACATAAAAGGAAGAAAAGAAGGTAAACTCTTTCAACATACACCCAAACTAATAAAGCAATAAATTTGACATTTGAATCATCAGATGACTGGCGGTATTTTATCTCTTATTTGATGTTTTGTAATCATATCATTCTGTTCATAAACATTTTAAAATAAGAAATGAAAAGATTTTACTATAGGAATTATTTTACTATAGATATAAATTGGGTAAAGGAATTATTTTACTGCAGTAATATTTTAGTACAGAAATTATTTTACCGTACGAATTAATCTACTAATTTCTCCCACACAGTTGTAAAATATTAGCAAGATGAAGACACCGTTGCCACTAATTACGTACTATTATGTGGAAAGTATTTCTGGAAAGTATATGTCGGGGGTATTTCTGGGAGGTGTATGTGGAAGGTATTTCTGGAAGGTATATGTGGAAGGTATTTCTGGAAGGTATACGTGGAAGGTATTTCTGGAAGGTATATGTGGAAGGTATTTCTGAAAGGTATATGTGGAAGGTATTTCTGGAAGGTATACGTGGGAGGTATTTCTGGAAGGTATATGTGGAAGGTATACGTGGGAGGTATTTCTGGAAGGTATATGTGGGAGGTATTTCTGGAAGGTACACGTGGAAGGTATATGTGGGAGGTATTTCTGGGAGGTATATGTGGGAGGCATTTCTGGAAGGTATATATGGGAGGTGTTGCCGGAAGGTAGATGTGGGGGGGTATTTCTGGAAGGTATACATGGGAGGTATTTCCGGAAGGTATATGTGGAAGGTATTTCTAAAAGGTATACGTGGGAGGTATTTCTGGAAGGTATATGAGGGAAGTATTTCTGGAAAGTATATGTCGGAGGTATTCCTGAGAGGTATATGTGGGAAGTATTTCTGCCGCCGAACTCTCTCTTTCTCTCTCTCTCTCTCTCTCTCTATATATATATATATATATATATATATATATATATATATATATATATTATAGACTCAGTCCAGCCAGTGATTAATATATTCAGTTTATCGAGAGATGAATTTACCCAGTCTATCGAGTGATTAATTTACTATAGTTATTATTTTCTATAGTAATTATTTTACGATAGAAATTAATTTACTAAATTATTTAAATTCCTATAGTAATCGATTTACTATAAGAATTATTTTACTATAGAAATGCACTGCATATTTTTCAACAAAGGAAGTAAATTGTTAATTATTTTGAGAGAAACAACGAAAGATATGAAGTAATATTAAACCTTCCATATAGCAATGAGTGCTGGAAATTTTTCTTATAGATGTAGAGGGGACTAGAGTCAACAAAGATCTGGTTCTACAGGAGGATGCTGGGAATACTATAGATGGAGCATGTGATCAGCGAAGAGGTTTTAAGGAAGCCAAAAAATATTTAGAATTAGAAAGAAACAGTTGAAATTGCCGAAACACATAACGAGGAAAGTGGGCTTGGAGAATTTGACACCCATAAGACAAATTGAAGGCAAGAGGGGGCCAAGGGAAACAGCGAGTAACGTACCTAACTGACTTGTGTAAACAGATGACGGAACAGCGAGTGGAAATAAAGATAAACATTGCTGATAGCTACAAAGATCTGTGGGGATGCAATGACCCACCCACCTCGTCCTGACGCATAAAAGAGGATTAATTTCAAGCGTCTCTTAAAGAAATCTGTTAGAACTACCTATGATATCATTAGTTTATACAAACAGCAAATTTTCAGGTATTTATACAATAAAAGACGCGAGTGTAAAAGAAGTTGATTCATTAAATCTGAAATACGAAAAAACTGGAAGGTATGTGTTACATAGGAAGACCTTCCTCGTACAAAACCCGTTTCAACGATATCCGCAAAGACTCAGTAGGACAGTCTTCGCATATTTCTTCAATCTGGTCCAGCTTCTTGTGAAAATAAGATTTCTGCAAATTCGTATGTTCCAAAGATTCGGCAAGGTTCTCGTTATCTTTCTGCAGATTCTGGATGCATTCTATTTGTTCCATGCCGATCCGCTGCAAATGTCTTTGGGTTTCCACAAGTCTTTCAACTCTGTCTTCAAGACCTAAGCACTCCTCCGTCTGAGTTGTCTGTTCTTTGCAGATGAGCTCTACTGGTAACGAGTAGTTGAATTTTCCATAAGCCAAACTTCGGTTCAGTATTGGCTTCCTGTGTATTGCTTTTGTTAACACTACCGTAGGAGTCAGAATGTCTGATGATCGATTTTCACTCTTGGGGCTTCTCGGAGTGGATTCTTTCGGCATCAGTCTGGCTCCTCCTTGGATGTTTTTTCGTGATTTCGTCGGCACCTTGCTTTTCATGTTGTTGTTGTCTTTGTCGCCTCGCTTCTGGTTGGCCTCGAAAAATCGCACGAACCACTGAGCAAAGTAAAAATTCGATTGAAAGTTTTGCTGCATCATGACCTCTGATGGGAAGTTCTTGTTGATGCCCGATGTCCTGAAGGCTTCTCGAAGGAGATTGAAATTATTCCGCTTGTCGTTTTCACTGAGGTGTGCGCCCTTCTTCAGCTTATGCAGATCGAACGAATTGGGAAATAGTTGGTTCATGGCCAGGCAAAGGTCAACACCGGTACCCAGATCTTCGATGCATTTTAAGTTCGGGTTAATGTGCTTGCGTAAAAATTCAATCGTTTCGCCTTTGGAAAGATCCCGGATGTTGCGTAAGGAGGTCGTGCTGATCTTCCGAGTCGCTGCCATTTTGCTATGAAAGATCTTAATGAATCAAAAACGAAAACAGTTTGTTGAGAATGTCTCTTTCTTTTTCTTAAATAATCAGTTTTAATATATAAATATATATATGTATATATATATATATATATATATATATATATATATATATATATATAAATTGAAGTAATCTCTTCTAGTATATAAAATTTTCTAGCAATCTTTTGTTTAGGTGTTGATTTTATTTGTTTCTTTTTCCCTGAATTTAAATACGGACTGATAAAAAAAGAACAAAAAAAAAAATGACAAAGCGTCTAAAATCTTAGAAATTGACAAAAAATTGCTTTCCTGACCTTTAAAAGTTGTATTTGAACGTTGACTCAAACTGACTTAAAATATTGACTTAAAGAAAAACGCCGTGCCATATTGACACCAAACTGTTTTTAGAAGATGGTGACAACATAAGTGAAAACAAATACGCTCTTCTCATTAAATCAAAAGTTATAATGATGTCATATACAGTTCGTGACGTCATAGTTTCAACATTGCCACATCGTCATTTTTTTTTTAAATTACTGCGTTTGTTATGGTGTTTCTTGGTAAACTCTTTCCAAATTGGGGAGATTCTGCTTTCATTATATTGGGTTGCACAAAATGTTAGTTCGATTATTAAGCAGAAATTTTACTTATTAAACCGAACGAATTTTTTGGCCAAAAATTTTTTGATATTATGTCCGGTACATATGATTTCGTTATAGTGGTGAAGGCTTTGTGCAGAACCAACCACACTTTTTCGAGGGCCGAATACAGAGACCTGGTACGCTACGTGCCACAAAGGTCCTCAAACGACCCTCGGCAGATTTCGAATTCAGGGTTGTCCTTCTTCTAGACCTGTTGCCATCCAACGCTATTTACCCATAGCTGGATGGAGTAGAAGTGGAATAATACCTTTCCCAAGGGTATTAACATGAATTCGGCTCTCTGATTCCTCAATCGGAGCAGCTATCCACTACTCCACAGTGCTTTATATATATATATATATATATATATATATATATATATATATATATATATATATATATATATATATATAATAGGAAAGAACATTGAGACTTTTGATTCAGAGTTCTTAGCATTTATTTTTTAGAAAAAAACAGGGCTCGATACAACAGTAGAGCATGATATTATTTTATTTAATATATTAGCATCGCAATACCATATATATATATATATATATATATATATATATATATATATTACAAAGAGTTAATCATACCTTGAATCAATTAGCAATATTAATGCAATTATTGGCGAAATCCCTTCGCTAGTAGACATAATTATAAGCATTATACTACTAATAATCTACTGAATGATGAGATCCTTATGCATAAAATGGATATGATGTATTTTTTTAATTCAGCTAGTACTTTCGAAGGCTTCACGCATTCATCTTCAGGCTGTTTTTGCCTTTAGAAACAAAACTGGAAGACGAAATAAATGTTTTTCCGACCGAAAGATGTTTTTAAGAATGAGCTATTTATTAACGGTTATGTAGTGTTGGAGCGAGCAGCCTGAAGATCTCTTGGTAAAGCCAGGTTGTGTAAGCTAGGATCTCCCGGTTGCATATTAGAAGACGGCTTGGGGTGAGAGACATGGAGGAGCCGAGTTCGAATTCCAGTCGAGTTCGTTACATTCACTTTGAGGGTGGTATGAATGAACCACTTCTCTCTCCTAGCTATAAATAATAGGACTTTTGGATGAAAATTATTATTTCCAAACCATTTTAAATACAATATTCAATCGCAAAAAAACGCATTATTCGTCCTTAAATAACACACACACACACACACACAAATATATATATATATATATATATATATATATATATATATATATATATATATATATATAAGTGAACATAGAAATCAACACTTAGAGGCGACAATCTGTTTCATGCTATATACAATCGTCAGGCCACATATGCTGTTATTTTTCTCAGCTATTTATATATATACGGGTTAGTGGTGCATTGTGGGTATTCTATCATCGCGGTTATTTTACCGGAAGTCGTTTGTTTATTTATTTGGGTCAAATTATATTGCTTGTTTTTATTTTTTGTTTCTTATTTTATATATTTATTTATTTATTAACGTAGTAAAAATTTGTTTATATCACTTATTTAACAGTTTTGTTTTGGTTTGAGAATTTAATTAAAGCTATTTGTTCAATTTTGGGGTTGATTGTTGTAGTTAATTCTAAGTATTATTTTGGCGGGAACAGTTTTTAATTGATTATCTTTATTTGCGATTGGTTTGTTTATTTATTTACTTGGATGAATTTAGGTCAATTTATTTTACTTGTATATTTTCTCTTTTCGGTTTTCAATTTTTAAGTAACATAGTATTTATTTATGTTTTATTTCTATTTTTTTATTGTTATTTTGTTTATTAGTATATTTATTTGTTTTTATTTTATTTTTTCCGTTTTTCATTTTTTAGGTTACGTAGTAAAAATTTATTTTCATGTCTGCATTTTGAGATGAACTCGGATCTTTTGTTTAATAATTTATTTTGGTCGGGTAAAGTAATGATAGCTATTTTTTCCTCCAAGCAAAGTTTGCAAGTTTTTGATTGGTTGTTGTAGGCTGATGATTTTTTCCTTATCTTCCAAGATATTTTTGGTGTGATGTGCGTTTTGTTTTTAATTTCCCCGCTATGAACGCTATATTATAAAATAAATAAACAAACACACTACGTTGGGTGTGATAGTGTTGTGGATTCCGAGATGAATTCGGTCTCCAAGGAATGACAAACGCAATAATTAAATATAAGAAATAAAATGTATTTACACAATCATACAATGAGTAATACTGTTAGTAAGTCCAGGAACGTGGTTAGTAGCAAATACAGATAGATATATACAGTCTCGAAGTAGGACATCCTTAGAGTCTACGTGTTTGTAACTGACTTCTGCAAGAGGTTACCTCACACTGTCTCCGTGCGTATATTCTCTCACTATCCGACTACTGACTACTCTCTCTACTGATTGTAACTCTGGGTATTTAACGACAGCAGTCCAGGTAAACTTGGTAGAGTCCACTTATATGAAAAAGGGGTGGACCCCATAACAGATAGAAAGAGAGGGGCAGCATGTGAAGAAGGGAGAAGGAGAAGAAGAAAAAGAAAACGAATGGGGATAGAGAAGGAAAGCAAGCGTATTATAAATGTGTCGGTGTGGTTAATTGAAATGTACATTTTTTTTTTGTCTTTGGTTTATATATATATATATATATATATATATATATTCACCCTCTTATTTCCTCTTCCTTTCTCCTGTAACCACCCCTCATATCCAAGACTTACACTAATTCCTTGCTTTTATTTGCTCTCTTTTTCTTTTTTCTCTTTTTTTCTTTTTCCCATTTTTCTCCCTTCTTTCTTTCTTCTGTTTGGCCAGTTTTATTTCCGTAATTTATCATCCATTGACTGGTTTGAAAAATTTTATTTCAATTTACACGGTGAAAATGATCATTAACCTAATGTAATCTTAATTCCTATTATATAAAAAAAAATGTTGCTCTGTTTAATTAAAACATTGAACTCTATGAGTGAATCAGTTTTAATATCTAATATTTTATATTGTGTTAATAGGATTCACTTGGATTATATACCAACGAATTACTACCTATATATATATATATATATATATATATATATATATATATATATATATATATATATACTTCTAATAGGAAAAGGAGGCACGGTGAAGTAGTGGATAACGGCTCGGATTGAGGAATTAGAGAGCCAGTCTCGAATTCCAGTCAAATCCATTACATTCCTTTACGTACTTATACCCTTGGGAAAGGTATGAATCCTCTTCTTCTCCCTCCAGCTATGGGTAAATAGCAGGACAGACTGGGTTCTATAGCCTTGGATAGCAACTGGTCTAGGAGAAGGATAACTGTGAATTCAAGAAAACTGAAGAGTGCACAGGTCTCTGTATTCGGCCCTTCAAAACTATGGTTGGTTCTGTACGAAACCTTCATCATTATAACCAAATCATATGTGCCGGACATATAATATGTTGGCCAAAAAATTCGTTCGGCTTATTAAGTAAAATTTCTATATGTACGGGTGTCTGGCTGTCGGTTCCTTGACCCTCATACGTCGAATACGACGGGAGAGTCCACCAGCACCACCATACTTCCAAGATGTGGGAGTATATTTATACTATCAAATAACTTTATATATATTCGGTTGGTGCAAAAATAATGACGGTTTTTGACGTTAAAAAATACGTCAAACACCGTCATTATTTTTGCACCAACCTATATATATATATATATATATATATATATATATTGTGTGTATTTAGGCAGCATTTTTTCATTCATACATGTTTCATTAAATAATATAGACAAGTGTTGTCTATTTATTTTATGTAAATTCTTTTCATAACGTCTGATAAGCTTAATAACATTATCATTAAACGAAGAAAGAAAATTAAAATATTGATCCATATTTTTTAATCCAATCTAAGCTTTCGGCTTACATAAGCCATTATCAAAGATGTCAATTACTGTACAATATATTAAGCAATATACGGACAAGACTGATGATAGTTTGTCATTGTATACATGGATGATTTCCTAGCAACGATAAACACGTGCATATAAGACGCTAGAAGCGAAAATCGCACCGTAGCTCATGACGTCACACATGACCACGCGAGAGTGAATTCGAGAAGTATTAATTATGGGACGCCGTTGGTATAAACCAATGGCTTCTGTTACCAATTATAGACATTTAAGGATATTTGTGGAGATTCCATAGTTGATTTCGTTTAGGTTAGGTTTTAACTGTTTGATGTATAATGCTTCAAGGATTTTTAGTTTTTGTCTATTGATTTCATGTTGAATTATACTTGTGTTTTCGACAAGGATTTTACGGAATTATGTATGTTTTAAATGCCTAAAAATGTTAGAGTTTTCATTCAAATGTAGAGTCAAGCGTCGTCAAAGCGAGTTTGTGGTGTGACCAACATAAATATTATTTAATTCGTTGGAGATACAATCAATCAAAAGTAGAATCTTTTGAATTGCTGTATAGTAAGCGCCTCGCCGGGGTTACATAAGGTTTTGAATTCTCCTACACTGGCTGCCAACACAAGAGATCCCACTCTGCTATGCTATTTAATCCATAGCAATGGGAGAAGAGATGAATACATACATTTTCACAAAGGTATTTTGCAAACGTGAATGCAACAAACTCAGCTGGAATTCTATCTTAGAAACATCCTAAGCTGTGGTCTAAATGCTAAGATGGTTACCACTTTCAATCCTGAAAATAACGTTATCGAATAACTAAGCAATTAATTGTTTAAAACAAAAGAACAATTGCTCATACATAAATACTGAAAAAGTCAGATGTAAGATAACAAAACAGGCAGTTTTTAAAAATTGATTTTTTGAATATTGAATATGTAACTTAGTTATCTCGGGAGACGGTCGCGCGTGAGATGGGCGCGTATCGGGAGGGGGGCAGTACAAATACAGACATTGAAAAGATTATGAAGTTTACAATTAACTTTGGCACGCGTTTCCATACTGTATGATCTGCTCTAAGCTCAAATAAAAGAAGGCCATGGATAAATGAATTGTATGTAGATGGAGTGCATGGTCATTAGAAAAAGGGTCATATAGTTTAAATGGCCATTGTAGACTTGGAGTGCGACTTCAAAAGCCGTTAAAAAAGACAAGAGGAAACTACTATCTTTCTTAAGAAGTCACGACGTTTCTCAAAGAGTAAAGGTTAGAACTATCGTGAGTCATGATCGCTATCGTCCTGACGAGACATAGCAGCTAAAAAGAAATGATTGTTAATTATAAAGCATCAAGTTATTTTTATAACTTACAAAATTAATCAATGTCTGCACGGAAAGACTCCTTTGTTAATATTTTAATATTGATTTATTAATCCAAACTCAGATGTGGCCAAAGTAGAGAACACCCAGTGAGACTCGAACTCAGTCATAACTGATCGAACTAAACTAGATTGCCAACCAAAGTTTCCTAAGCATTACTCAGATGTGACACAAGGCCGAAAGTATGGAGCACTCATCCAAGATCGAATTCACTACTCAGTCGTAACTGATCGAGCTAAACAAACTTGCCAACCATTACACCACTAATGTGCCCAAAAACGGTGTCCTGAGCTTAACTCAGATGTGGCACAAGGTCGAAAGTGTGGAACACTCATTCAGGATCGAACTCACAACTCAGTCGTAATTGTTCTAGCGAAACAAGCTTGCTAACCATTACTCCACGGCGAAGTGCCCGAAAATGATTTTCTATGCGTTGCTTAAATGTGGCACAAGGCCGAAAGTGTGGACCACCGAGTCAGGATCGTACTCACTAATCAGATAATATAATCGAGATAATAATGATTTAGTGATACAAGTCTTACTAATTAACCCATAACTGGGGGAAAGGAGGGGAAATCAAACTTTTCGACCTTTTTTAGGTTACTTAAAGCCGACTCGTATTTGGGGTTGTAAGAATAATTTCTTTTTTGCCGGGAGTGAATATAACGAACCCAACTGGAATTGGAACTCGACACTGATGAACAATTCCGAGCCATTATTCATTACACGACTGGCACATCCAAGCTTACAATACGCAGTATTCCCAAGCGGTCACCCATCTAGGTACTGAACAGACTCAGCGTTGCTTAACTTCGGTGATCGTACGGGAACCGGCGTTTCAACGGGATAGTGAAATAAAATAAAAGAAAGGAACTTGTCCCGCGCAACGACGGGTATCATTGCTAGCGTTAATAATAAATGAAATGAACTTAATCCCGGACGATTTCCACTGTCCCTGCACCCAGAAGACAATCAGTTATAATTTAAGTGTGTATGCAGGATTTTTAATGGTCATATAATGATTACACAGAAAACCAATTACCCCGGGGTGGGCGAGACGAGGACGCCGTCTGCAATTATACGTAGTCTACTAATTAGAACTACGTCGTTTCAATTTAAATAAACGAAAATGCACGCCAGTGAGCGGAGAGGGAGAGGGATCTGGGCGAATTCATTCCCCTTGCACGACCATTCCCCGTACCTACCCGCTTGGCCTTAGTTATCCGGAATGGGAGCAATCTGTGCATAAATTCATCGATTAAGATAGAACCATCCCGACCACCTACTATCTTCACCCGTCCCTGGAGACATCACTCTTCTCTTTCTCCTTCTCCCCCTCCCCGGCTCCCTTATGTTGTAATAACTAAAATATGCGGCGGGTTACTAAATTACGGCCCGGTTGACCAAGTGTGACTATCAGTCTATTGTTATATCTCGCCCACCCTACCCGAAATATCTGCGGTTCCTGGCCACGGTTCTAGTTAACCTTCACCAAACCCAGCAGCTACAGCTTCCTATCCGTCAACGCTTCCGTCTAACCTCATCTCCGACTGCCCTCTTTGTAAAATTATGCAATTGACCACCAATTTGGCCGGGGTTGACCAACTGTGACACATCAGGTCTGTTGTAACCGGGAGGATAGGGACCTTTGCCTAGTGTGAAGACCTACAGAACAGCGGCACACTGGACTTCGGCCCCTGACAGCTGGTCAGCGCCTAGATTTCCTCTGCTTCTACTATTTGGTGCTAACAAGCCTAATAATGTTTAACCAGGCGGGATTTCCAAACCCGACTTTAGAGTTAAATTTGCTTTTCTGCCATCCTGTTTCCCGCCAGATTTCTTTCCATATCTCTTCTTTCTTTCTTTCTTTCTTTCTTTCGTTCTTTCTTTCTTTCTTTCTTATTACCTACTCAGTCATATCTTCTTTCTTTTTTTATTTATTTATTATCATCTATTGAGTCATTTCTTCTTTCTTTCTTTTTTATTTATTTTTTTCTTTCTTGCTTTCGTTCTTTCTTTCATATTTGCTCCCACTTTGTTTTCGCTATAATATTCTTTCTTTCTTATCATCCACTCAGTTATCTCTTCTTTGTTACTTTCTTCCTTTCTTTTTGCTTTTTTCATTTATTTGTTCGCCTTGCAACGTACTACCCAGACATTCTTTCTTTCTTCCTTCCTTCTTTTCTTTCTTTCTTCCTTCCTTCCTTCCTTTCTTTCTTTCTTTCTTCCTTTCTTTCTTTATTTATTTCTCCTTACTGTCGTTATTTTTTATTTATATGCCTTGCTGTCTTCTGTCAAACGTCATTTCTTCTTTCTGTCTTTCTTTCTATTCTTTCTTTCTTTCTTTCTTTCTTTCTTTCTATTCTTTCTTTCTTTACTTCTATCTAATGTTATCTGTTCTTTCTTTTCATTGTTTTTTTTTATTTCTTAGTTTTATTTTCTATTTAAATTTATTTGTTCTTTCTTTCGTTCTTCCTTTCTTTCTTACTTTCTTTTTTTGCCTTGCTATCTTCTATCCAAAGTTACCTGTTCTTTATTTGTTTCTTCTTTTTCTTGTCTTTCTTTGTCTTATTTTCTATTTACATTGATTTGCTCTTTCTTTCGTTCGTTCTTTATTTATTTATTTATTTATTCTACCTAGTCTTTCTTTCTTTCTTTCTTTCTTTCTTTCTTCTTGTCTTCATTTTTTTATTTATATACCCAGTTATCTTCCGTGGAACGTAATTGCTTCTTCCTTTTTTCTTTTTTTCTTTCTTTTTTCTTTCTTTCTTTCTTTCTTTCTTTCTTCTTGTCTTCATTTTTTTATTCATATACCCAGTTATCTTCTGTGAAACGTAATTGCCTTTTCTTTCTTTCTTTCTTTCTTTCTTTCTTTCTCTATTGCTTTTCTTTCTCTCTTTCCCTTGTTATCTTATATCCAAAGTTACAGGTTTCTTCTTTCTTTCTTTTCTTGTTTTTTTTTTTTTCCTTTTCTTATTTATTTGCTTTGTTGCCTTCTATTTAAACTCTCTTTCTTTCTGTCTATCTGACTCTGGCGATTGTTTTAGCGAGAGGAAAGGACCAATACTTATGAAATATGAATGAGACAAAGGATTTCTGAGTCCCAGCAAATAACGCAGGGACGCGGCTCTGTTCATGCAAATAGCCCGATCGTTTCGACGGTACAATTGCTTTTGGGTAACAACCAGACATTTTCGATACTGAATGTCCTTCCAACAAAAATAATTACGCATTTGATACACCGATTTTCTTGTACATTATTCGAGAAATTTTGAACAAAACTTAAAGGCAATAAAGGGAGGCGTAATATACAAAACTGCATGTTTTCGGAAATTTTAACCAACTTAAAACATATTTCAGCTTATTTGAAACCGAATGCAAATACACTCAATTAGCACAATAGATAGTAAAATTAGGCAGTTGTTGATGACAATTGTTTACAAAAGGTATTTGATATGTCAGCAATCAGAGTAATTGAACGTTTTTTGTCTCAAAGACAGGACATTCACCGAAACTGGATAAAAAAATGAATAAACGGAATACAAATGATTTGTCAAGTTTTGATAACATTCAGTCAGTCCGTCCTGGGAATGACGATAAACTACATCCGCGTCCTGGGTAAGACGATAAACTATGTCCAGCAGCAAGGCCTCTAATCAGGAGGTTTTGAGAAGCGTGGAATCACCTCTTAATCGCTGATGTTCCCAGGTCCACCCAGACCTGGAGTGGTAGCACCTGTTAGGGTCCCAGATATTGACAAATAGTTAACTACTACCAACAATACATTTTTGAAAAAAATTATTACCAGTAGTACATTTTAGAAAAAAAAATTATTACCAGCAATACATTTTTCAATGAAAAATATTACCAGAAACAGATTTTTGACAAAACAAAATATTACCAGCGATAAAAAATTTTGTCGACCCATTGAGGTTGATACGCGGTAAAAGAAAACAAAACCAAACCATTCAATCAGTCAATTATGTGCCATGCGTGATACACGATTAGGCGATCATGTATCTTTCGATACGTGACTGACGAGGCAGATTTTTTTCTGCAGTAAGCCAGTTGCCATAATCCAAATAATGTAAATAATGTACATAATACCTCATCTCAGAAATATAGACAGATATTTCGTTCCAATCATCTATTAAACATGAACCCCCTACCCATAAGACCTTTTCCCGTTACCAGCATGCTGATTGGGACTCACTCCGTGATTTTATTTGTGACGCCCCATGAACTGACATCTTCGACCTCTCAATTGAAAATTGCGCCACTGAGGTTTCTTCTTAGATCAAAACCTGCATGGGCTCTTTCATCCCTTCTCATAAATCCTCAATCCTCTCCATGGTTCACAACGGCAACTTTGGCCGCTATAGCACACAGGAACCACTATTTAAGGCTACACCAGAGTGACAGCTCTCTACAACAGGCACCTATTCTTTAGTGCTCGTAATCATTGTAAGCAAGTCCTCGAAGGAGCTAAGTCCTTGTTTGCCGAGAGAATGAAGCGCCACATAACCTCTAAAAACTTTCGCACTCGTGATTACTGGAGGCTCTGAAATTGGATATTAAATAAGTGCCAGATCTTTATTACCCCTCCTTCTTCAATCGATTTGAAGCGTTATCATCCTCTGTTAATAAAGCAGAATGCTTTACCCGTAAATTCTCCTTAAACTCTACTCTTGACTCATCCGGAGTATCCCTGCCTAACTTCCCTCTTAGAACTGATTCTCTGTTGAGTGATATACATATAACCACTTCCATGGTTTCTGCTATCATCTCTAACCTTGATCCCCACAAAGCATGTGAACCTGATGTTATCCTTGTAAATGTCATTAAACTGTGTGCTCCCGAACTGGCTCATGTTCTCTCTAAACTGTATAAGAAATGCCTCACTGCCTCCTTTTTTCCTGCTTGCTGGAAGTCATCATCTGCTGCTCCAGTTTTTAAGAACTCTGGTGACCCATCTGACCCATCCAACTATCAGCCTTCTGTCTCTTTTGGGGAAACTCCTAGAAGCCCTAACCAATGTTGAATTGGTTCATCATATCTCATCACAGGACCTTTTCTCCGATAAGCAATACAACATTCATTTTTCCAGATCAACTTCTGATGTACTAACGATAATTGTAGAAAGAGTCTATTATGCACTAAATAAAAACAGTAAAGACCTGGCTGTGACATTGCTGCTAAGAAGGTCAGTTCACTGTATCGGGTGAAACAATTTTTCTCTCTGGAATTTCTGGAATCTTTCATATGTATAAATCTACAATTCATCCATGCTTAGAATATTGCTGCCATATATGGTTTGGTGCCTCTGTTACTTTCCAGAAGTTCCTTGATAAGATCCAAAGAAGAATCATCAATATTATTGGTCCTGATCTGGCGGCTTGGCTTCAGTGACTTGCCCATTGCCATAAGGTTGCCTGTCTGTGCCTTTTTTATAAAAACCTGCATGGTAATTGTTTAGATGGCATCTCTGTAATAGTCATTAAGAAGTGTGCTCCCGAGCTGGCTCCTGTTCTCTGTAAACTGTATAATAAATGCCTCGCTGCCTCCTGCTTTCCTGTCAGCTGGAAGTTATCGTCTGTTGTTCCACTTTTAAAATCTCTGTTGAACCGTCCGACTCTACCAACTATCGGCCTAGTAGCTTTCTACCTCTTTTAGGGAAACTTCTAGAGGCCCTAATCAATGCTGAATTAGTTCATCATTTCTCATCGCAGGGCCTTTTCTCAGACAAGCAATACAGCTTTCGTTTCTCCAGGTCAACTGCTGATTTACCGAGGATAATTGCAGAAAGAGTCTATCATGTCCTAGATAAAAACAGTGAAGCCAGGGCTGTAGCATTGCACATCTCGAAAGCCTTTGACGATGTCTGATATGCAGGTTGTTCGTGCGTGCTTTTCGCTTAGATAACTAGACTTATTAAATTTAAGCACAGTACTAGACTGGCGTCGAGATCTCATCAATTTACTGCTGAGCTGGTTAGAGGTAGCCGTAAATTCTATGTTAACAGTTTCTCTAGTCTCATTTCTTGCTTCCGTGTCCATGCGTTCCAGCCAGCTTTAATCTGCAAAAAATTAAATGCAGTATCAATCGCTATCAACTGTCATCCTGGTTACTCTTTTCTCTTTCCGATCATTATTAATTCTTTCACACCCTGTAACGCCTTATTTCTCAGTGGCTTTATTGCCTTGTTTGGGGTGATACTGATTTTAAAAAAATCAATTATCAATTTTACACTTTGAGAAACTTTTGCAACGAATTCCAAAAATTTGTGCTGCAGTAATCAAGGGTAAAGGAGGATATTTTGATGAGAGGAAAATTTAATCATAAAATGTTTTTTTTGCTTTTTGTCATAATAAAATTTCTAATAAAATTCAGGTCTCACTTTTTTAACCATGTATAATGATTTTCTTTTATTTAAAGTACAAAACAACTACTTTCGACGCTAATTAAAAAAATTACCAGGTGTAGCCTCAAACGTTTGAACTGTTGTGTATATACGGCATTGATTGAGATTTTCATGGATAATATGGTCAGTCAGTTATGTCATACACGCTTAGGCGATCATGTATCTTTCGAAGCAGATTTTTTTCCCGCAGCAGTTTGCCATTTTTTTCTGCGGTAGACCAGTTACTATCCAAAGCTATAAAACCCTAGTCTGTCCCGCTATTTATTTATTTGTGGCGTGGAGTAAAGGGTATTAGCACGTAAGTGAATGGATTCGATTAGAATTCGAACTCGGCTACTCCGATTCCTCAATCCGAGCCGCTATCCATTACTCCACCGTGCATGGTTGAGAGCATGATACAACTTTTAAAGTAAATTACATTGGGGTGATTGTACTACATGATCCTATTATACTCAAGGAAGTAATTTATTCGCTGATTTTAGCTTCAGAAACATGGTATCGTCTTATACTCAAGGGTGTAATTTATTCCGGTTTTAGCTTCAGAAACACAGGATCGTCTTATACTCACGGATGTAATTTATTCCCTGTTTTTAGCTTCAGAAACATGGGATCGTCTTATACTCAAGGATGTAATTTATTCCCTATTTTTAGCTTCAGAAACATGCGATCGTCTTATACTCAAGGATGTAATTTATTCCCTATTTTTAATTTCAGAAACATGCGATCGTCTTATACTCAAGGGTGTAATTATTCCCTGTTTTAGCTTCAGAAACATGGGATCGTCTTATACTCAAGTCCTATTTAAGACAAAAAAATGCAATGACAAATCTTAGTCTGTGTGTTTGTTCGCGCAAATCTTTGAAAATTAATTAAACATATATAAAGTTGTTTTCTGCCTGTTTGTGTTTTCAAGATTACATAATCAGAGAGCCGAGTTCCAATTCCAGTTGGGTCATTGTATACACTTAATGTGTAAATATTCTTAGGAAAGGTATAAATCTACCTTTTCTCTCCCCCGCTATTGGTTAATCAGTAAAACAATTATTAACTCCAAAAAATTCTTAAAATCTAAAAATATTTCCTGGCTTTAAATAACCTGCCAATGGTTGATATGCCGTAAAAAACAAATTATTCAGTCAAAAGTAGAATCTTTTAAATGGTTGTATAGTAAGAGCTTCGCCGGGGTTACATACGGTTTTGAATTCTCCTACACTGGCTGCCAACACAAGAGATCCCACTCTGCTATGCTATTTAATCCATAGCAATGGGAGAAGAGATGAATACATACATTTTCACAAAGGTATTTTGCAAAAGTGAATGCAACAAACTCAGCCGGAATTCTATCTTAGAAACATCCCAAGCTGTGGTCTAAATGCTAAGATGGTTACCACTTTCAATGCCGAAAATAACGTTATCGAATAACTAAGCAATTAAATGTTTAAAACAAAAGAACAATTGATCATACATAAATACTGAAAAAGTCAGATGTAAGATAACAAAACAGGCAATTTTTAAAAATTGATTTTTTGAATATTGAATACGTAACTTAGTTATCTCGGGAAACGGTCGCGCGTGAGATGGACGCGTATCGGGAGGGAGGCAGTACAAATACAGACATTGAAAAGATTATGAAGTTCACAATTAACTTTGGCACGCGTTTCTATACTGTATGATCTGCTCTAAGGTCAAATAAAAGAAGGCCATGGATAAATGAATTGTATGTAGATGGAGTGCATGGTCATTAGCAAAAGGGTCAGTTCAACATACAAATTACAAATTGGAGATACCAAAATAAAGCAAGTACAACAATTTAAATATATGGGAAGCGTTTTAACAGAGGACATAAAGGGTGACACTAAATTACGATGGCGCATTGGGATCGTGTAAGATACCTTCCAAAATCTAAGCAAAAGTATTAAGAAACAAAAAAACGTTTGAAACAAAAGAAAAGAGTACTAAACTGTTATGTAATATCAGTCCTCCTATATGCTAGTGAGCGATGGACAACTTCATCACAAAGGAAGAAGAGACTTGAAACAACAGAAATCTGGTTCTACAGAAGGATGCTGAGAATTCCATGGACCAAACGTGAGCAACGACAAAGTTTTAGAGAAAATGGAAAAAAAAGGACACTTATACTTAACATAAGGAATAAGAACTTCATAAAGTCATCTGCAGATTAATGATTACTCAAGTCCAATCTGAGAGGGCGTTTCCAAAGCTAAACATCATAAAGACAAGGTCAAGTAATTCACCGCTTGACATTTTTTGGAATCATATATGTTGCTATCCATTGAAAAGGGATTGTTATATAAACTGGATGCAGAAACAATTATTAGCAGATTTAATCATCTAGTGAACACAAATGATTGCTCTTATTATACTATGGAATGCATGAAGTGCTCTATTGCTCTTTTGTTAATGTGCAAATTGTGAAGTAAACTACTAAAAAAATAAAGACCAATTATTTAAAAATTAAAAAATAAATAAAAAATTAAAATATAACATTCTGTATTTTCATTTCCGGTAATATGTATAGTATATGTACACTGCAACTAGCAGGAAACACACAATTTTTTCAAAAAAATTTTATTGTACCCTTTTTTCGATATGTATTTTATTTATTCGCGACCAATATTAAATGGTAGCGTTGTAGGTGAGCCCTCTTTGTCTCTTAGCAACCAATACTTTTAGACCAAATCCGCAAATCTAAATCTAAATAATATGCATACACGGTCTAATGTGTTTAATATATAATGACGTATGATTACAAATACCGTGTATATTCTCTTACGTACTAATACCCATGGGAAAGGTATGAATCCTTTACTCCCCCCAGCTATGGGTAAATAGCAGGACAGACCGGGTTCTAAATCCTTGGATGGCAACTGGTCTACCGCAAAAGGAAATGACAAACTACTACAGGAAAAAAATCAGCCTCGTCAGTCATGTCTCGAAAGATACATGATCGTCTAAGCGTGTATCATGTAACTGACTGACCATATTATCCATTAAAATCTCATTCAATGTCGTACATACATAATAGTTCAAATGTTTGATGCCACACCTGGTAACTTTTAAATTGGCCCCAAAAGTAGTTGTTTTGTACTTTAAATAAAAGAAAATTATTATACATGGTTAAAAAAAAAGTGAGACCTGATTTTTTTATTAGAGATTTTATTATAACAAAAAAAATCATTTTATGATTAAATTTTGCTCTCATCAAAATATCCTCCTTTAGCCTTGATTAATGCAGCACAAATTTTTGGTATTCGTTGCAAAAGTTTCTCAAAATGTAAATTTGATAATTGATTTTTTACAGGGGTTACAGGGGGTGGAAGAATTAAGAAAAGAAACATTAATAATGATCGGAAAGAGAAAAGAGTAATCAGGTGATAGTAGCTAGCGATTGATATTGCTAAGCGGGTATCACGTACGGCACATAACTGATATGTTGGCGTCCAAGGCGATCTTTGAACCTTAAAAATCCCCACCAAAATAGGTGACCTTCTTATACTCCAGGTATAAAATGTGAACATTAAATTCTGTGGTTTATGGTAATTTATTTTTATGGTAGAATTTTGAATGTGGGCTAAATCCATGCCTTGGTAACTATCGATACATTTTTTTTTTTTTTACTGAAACAACATAATTCCCATTATTATCATAATTTTTCGGATTACAACCTTGTTTTCGTTTGTCCACTTATTACTGAGAGTATAAACAAGAACACAATCTATTTCATACCTGAGGATGTCTGTAGGAACAGACGAAAGCTTGTAAAATAAAAAGATCTAATGCAACGGAAATTTATAAAACAGGATCTTTTCATTCATAAACAGATTCGGGGTTTTTGTATATTATTGAATTGTTTGCGAAGATGGATTTCTCGCCATTTAATCATTAACCTTTGTATTTGTTTTATGTATGAATAATTCATGAATTTGTAAATTGATTGCACCTTTACTGAAATTAAATATATATATATATATATATATATATATATATATATATATATATATATATATTAGGTTGGTGCAAAAACAATGTCGTTTTCTCACATAGTAACATATGTGAGAAAACGACATTATTTTTGCACCAACCTAATATATATATATATATATGTCTGTGTGCGTATGTAAATCATTTTTCCGATAGAGTGTATCTGTAAAAGAACAAAATGAATAAAAGGACAAGAGGAAAAACTATTCTTTTCGTTTCGTCCTCTAATAAATTCCCTCAGAAGATGAAACGCGTCGACTAAGAATAGTTTTTCCTCTTGTCTTTATATATATATATATATATATATATATATATATATATATATATATATATATATATATATAAGATTTCTGTGCGACGCGTTTATATATGAAACAGCCCTTTGGAAAAATAAATAAATAAAATAAAATAAAACAAAACAAAATTCTCTAGACACGTAACGACATACCATGGTGCCAAAAGCTATCTTTCGATGTGACTGACCAGACGATGTGCGCACATGAATGCCATCATTCGCTTTGAAATAGACACCCCACCCTACCTCGGCTTGACCTCTTTCAGAAGGTGATTGAAATGTGGATAAAAATTAACTCTTAGGCCCCTTATCAGAAATGGTCGCTCCAGCCGTTTCCATAGTATTTAATTTTGCGAATGAACATGCTTATAAAGATGCGTAAATTTCAAGATTGGTTAATCCTAAATTTTCGCTTGAGTATGAAACAGGGGTTTAATTAAATTTAATTTTAATAATTATATTGAGGGTTTTGGCTCTCGTTTTTGAAACATGATCACTGTTATGTAGCGAATGAATCATATTTTTTTAAAAATAATTATAATATATATATATATATATATATATATATATATATATATATATATATATTATGATACCTTAGAAAGAGGTAACAACGCTTTCGCATCAGTTAATCTACTTTTTGAAAAGTCTGACGCGAGGTTCAAGGTGTGGTAACCAACACTAAGTCAGGACATGTAAAGTGATCATGTTAACCACTGTTTTAGCATGGCTAATCCCCCCTCACCCAGCGCCGAATGCTCATCAACGTGATTTTGCGTGCATTTCCTTGCACGTTTGTGTGAGGAGACATTATGCAATTAGTTCATATGCATGACTCGCAATAAGCAGCTGCCAATCAATTTGAGGGCCAGGTCATCAGAAGTCAATGAAGTGTAAAACGTTAACCACTTCTCAATTATGCCTCAGTTGGCATTCTGAAATCGAATCGAGAAAGACCAGTGCATACACACACACACACACAAACACACACGCGCGCGCACATGAATCGCATACAGCAAAGACAAATAAAGTCCACGTAAGTATGCACACATACAAAATCCCTACACAAAAGTCACACTTGCATGCAGGTCCGATGCAAAGGTCCTAGATTCCCCAACCCACCTCGAATCTATATTACTCATCCCAATTTACATAAGGTAGTATACATATAAAATATGAATTTTATTGTAATCTAATTATGTGCAATAATTGATCTTCCATATAATAAATGCGAATGTCACTTTGTCACTTTGTCACACATTTTCACTCTTTTGGAGTAATTTCACGTCTACTTATCTCTCAGTTGCGTCTCTGTCTTTGGGCAGAGTGCGCTCAGGGGCTTCTCTGTCAAAGGACAGAGGGGCAACTGAGGAAAATTATACTGAAGAGGTGGGGAACAGCTGCCCGAGGCCGCGCCTTCCCATTGCACCAGAGGGAGGGATCGGTGCTCGCACCGAGGCCAGCGCAACCGACGGTTCAGGGGGCTGAGGGGAATTTTTGTTCCTGTCCCGGGTGTACACACTCGGGTCCCCACCTAAAAATAGACCTTGTGTCACATCTCATCCTAGTGGCGGAAACAGAGTAAATACTGTGTCACACTTTTTCAACTTTATTCCCAGAGGCCGTAGCCCAGCATATCATACTATTTTGGAATCAGGCTGACTGCGTGAGCAAATTAAAGACATTCGAATCCAGACCCGCAATCCTGAATTCTTTGATTTCCAAGTTTACATTACTGAATTGTTTTCGGCCATTTTTTACGTGAATTTTTGCGACAATTTTTTTTTTGTACGATAACAATCTTTATAATTTGGAAATAAACTTGGGAATAATCGAAATTAATTGCGAAAGTCACCCATGAAATAAAAATAATTGTTTCTATGAAAAGTAAGGACCTACGTACATCAAATTGTCTTTAAATTAAGTGGCGACAGAAGAATTATCGTTGAACTTTTAAAAGGTAAGCTTAAATATGAATGCAACACTTAAATGCAGCGATCAATTTTGAGTTCCTCTGTTGCCTATCGCATCTACTCCCCTACCTATTGTGATGAAGGCCCAAGCGCACTCAACAGGAACTAGCTTAAATTCCGCCCGATAGGGCGGTTTTTAAGTTAGTGTGCAATATAGGTGAATATTTCAACTAGAAAGTTGAAAATAAATACAACGTATCTAAATAGAAATTAGAGACATGTCATAATAGATAATTCCTTTTCTCCATGTATCTTTTTATAAATACTTTCATAGTAATTGTTTGAATAAGCTCTTCGCTATTGTATCTAGACTTTTTAAAAAATTTAAACGCAGTCCTAGATTTATGTCGAGATCTCATCAATTTACTGTTCAGCTGGGTAGATGAAACCGTAAGTTCTATGCTAACAGTTTCTTTTTCTCGCTTGTGGATCTTCCTTCCGTCTCCATGCTTTCCGGCCAACTTTAATCTCCAAACATTTAAATGAAATATCAATCGCTATCTACTGTCATCCTGATTACTCTTTTCTCTTTCTGCTCATTATTAATGTTTCTGTTCCTAATTCTTCGGCATCCTGTAACCCCTTGTGTCTTAGTGGCTTTACTGCCTTGATTGGGGTGAAATCGATTAAAATAGGTAAATCAGCCAATCAATCAACAATGTTTTGCGCAATTTTTAATATCAACTTGAGATTTTTCTTATTAAAAAATTGAATGATTTAACACGTTCAACATTAAGGGTAAAAATAGTGAATTTTACATAGTATTTTTCGAGACTTACTATGGTCATTTATTATAGATTTTGACTTATTCTAATCAGGGTTCAAGAAGTTAAAATTTCTTACTTATATAATTAGAGCACCCTTCCATAACACACCCAGGATATTTATTGCTCCCTAGAGATTTCGTAGCGACCTCTGTGGTGGGCATAGCTTTCTATAAACTCATTTTTTTTATCATTTTTGTCCGAATTTCTGGGATTTGAAGTTATTATTATTTACATATTTAAATTCGGACTATTGTCCTCATCTTTGTTGTTGTTATCACAACGTTTCGACCACTGTGCTCTTCGGACTAACTCAGTTGTATCTTGATCTATGTAACCTAGAGGGAATTCTAAACTTACCCTTTATTTAATCCACGGGAGTAGAACTTTTATTTAAATCCCATATTGTATTAATAATTTTAATACATTCGACATTATGGATAAAAAAAATAGTGAATTTTGTGTATATATATATATGTATATATATATATATATATATATATATATATATATATATATATATATATATATATATATATATATATATGCGAGACTTAACTTGATGAAAACAAATTCACGGAATTGGACGAAAAATGACCACACCCAGAATGACGTCAAAATCCGTTAAAGTTTTTAATCATTAAATAGTCAGTTGTGCTGAGTTTAAATGTAGGCAGAAAAAAGCAAATGTTGATAAGATAGAGTGGGTCACAAAGCGCTACCCGGTGACCCCAATCCGGCTTGGATGCCCACGTTTTGGCTATTCGAGGGCAATACGCTTCGCCTTGCGCGTATGCGCAAAACTACATACATGCACACAACACATACTAACACAGTTCTATGCCAAGAATTTCTTCTCGCGTGATTCTCGCTTGTGGAATTTTCTTTCGGTTTCTTGCTTTACAGTCAATTTGATCCTCTAAAAATTTAAATGCAATGTCAATCATTTTCTTATGTCGTCTTAATTCCTGTTCTTTTATTGTTCTCTCTCCTTAATAATGTCTTCTTTTTTTCTCATATTATGTCACACTCAGTAACTCCTCTTGCGTCTTAGTGGCTTTGTTGTATTGCTTTGAGGGAAACGATTAAAAAAAGAAACAACGGAAAATTGAGACGATGTAAGAAAAAGGAATAGGAACGAGAAAGACGAACTAAGAAAGAAAGAAAGAAAGAAAGAAAGATAAGCAAAGTGGGAGCAAATAGTGAAAGAAAGAAAGAAAGAAAGAAAGAAAGAAAGAAAGAAAGAAAGAAAGAAAGAAAGAAAGAACAAAGTGGGAGCAAATAGTGAAAGAAAGAAAGAAAGAAAGAAAGAAAGAAAGAAAGAAAAACAAAGTGGGAGCAAATGTGAAAGAAAGAAAGAAAGAAAGAAAGAAAGAAAGAAAGAAAGAAAGAAAGCAAAGTGGAAGCAAATGTGAAAGAAAGAAAGAAAGAAAGAAAGAAAGAAAGAAAGAAAAACAAAGTGGGAGCAAATGTGAAAGAAAGAAAGAAAGAAAGAAAGAAAGAAAGAAAGAAAGAAAGAAAGAAAAACAAAGTGGGAGCAAATGTGAAAGAAAGAAAGAAAAAAGAAAGAAAGAAAGAATAATTAGTGACAATAAAGTGAGATGAAATGATTTTTTAAGCATTTCACCCCAAGCAAAGCAGGGGTAACACGAGCACGCAAGGTTTTACAGAGTGGGACAAAGATTAAAGAAGAGTGATAGCGGAATGGATGAAGAGAGGGACAGGGAATTAGATCAAGGTATCTGAAGATGTCGATTGACATTGCATTTGAATAATTGAAGATTATAGCTACCAGACAGGAAGCAAGCAAGAGGAAGGGAGTTCCCCAGATAGGAAGTGCGAGAAATGAAGCTATTGGAGTAGAAGAGACGGATACATTTCAACAGTGAAAGGATGGGACTGAGATGCCAACCTAGTAGCACGCTTAAATTCATGCCGTTTGCGCAACAGTGAAAGTAGCTCGTCGGAGCAGTTACCGTGAAAATATTTGTAAAAAAATACATAGGGAAGCGACGGCACGTCTGTGAGAAAGTGAGTGTAGACGAGATGCCAGATCAAGACCAATCACATTGCATATCCGTCTCTTGATTTTGTTGAGGACCTTGGGACGAACAGCAAGGACTCCAGGAAAGAAAGAAAGTTTTAGACTGCGTGTGTTCTCTAGGAGGTAAAAATTCTTACTGAAATATCTTTTGGGTAGGAACTACCTTTTTTTTTTTTACAAGGAAAACTCTTCACCATATCTTTAATTTCTGATTCGTTAATTCACGGACGAATAAAACGGTACTAAAACACGCCTTCCTCTTTTTCGATAGTCGGACCGATGCCAATCGCACCGGGACTTGTGAGTGTCAACAGACCCTATCAAATATATCATATTTCAGAAATTCTATATGTTTTCATCAACGTAAATGGCTGTTTATTATTATATTTTAACTCATCCAAAATCTTAACTCTAATCTATTATCCCCTGCTTCACACGCACACTGTTACAAAATATCTATTTAAATTTAACAACCACTCAAGGAATACCTCATAGTACGGAGGTCGGCTGAAAAGTTCGTAGACTGACCAAGATACTCTCATGGAATATGGCCAAATGAGGTTTATTTTTCAGCATACACTCCCTTACAGTTTACATACTTCTTCCATCCCGGTTACAGTACTTGGTGAAAAAGCTTTCATCCTGGTGGTTAAAAAAAATATCAACGGTAGATATGACGTCATCATTACTGCGATAGTAGTTCCTATCTAAGTGTTGTTTTTTTGTTTTTTTTCATGATAGTCAGATGGACCTAAATCCGGAGAATAGGGAGGGTGATGAACCAGTTCAAAGCCACAGACAGGCACCATTGAAAATAAGGACTTGTGCTGGAGTATTTTTCTGGTTAAACAAGACCCCTTATGTCAGTTTTCCTGGGCGTTTAATCTTGATAGCCTTTTGTAACCGCCTCAGCAAGATATCATAATGCTATCTATTGACGATATGGCCATTTAGAAGATAGCTTATAAACACAATGCTTTTGCATCTCAAAAAAAATCTGAGAGCATCGCCTTTCCTGCAGATGAACCGACCTTGGCCTTCTTTGAAGCAGGTGATGAGGGTTGATTTCACTGCATGGACTGTATTTTTGTTTCAGGTTCAAAGGGATGAACCTAACACTGATACTGGATTAGGAAACGCTGAAAGAAACCAGCTGGATTTGCCTCAAACAACGTCAGATTTTGCCATGATGGGATCAACCTGAATCGCTTTGATCAGGTGTCAGGAAACATGGCACCCACCGAGCAGAAATATTCATCATGCCAAGTCATTGTGCAACATATTGCCAACATTCTCATGGGATATGCTAATAGCATTGGCCATTTGATTTATAGTCATCGCCTGTCATTCATCCATCCCGATGTGGTGAACACGATCAATGTTTTCCTTAGTGGTGACAGTCGCAAGACGTCCAGACCTTGGGTCATGTTCAAGACTCTCCCTTGCCTTCCTAAATTCAGCTGCCCACTTTTGCACTGTTGATAAAACTGGGGCTCTAATGTAGCAAGCATCTTCGCATATATGTCCTTGGGGACTAAACCCTTTTTCTGCAGATTCTTCATAAAACCGAAACAATGTAGTTATTAATAAGAAGAGTTTAAATTAATGCATTCAAGATTTCAAGGCTCTAGCATCACTCCTTCATAGTCGGCCTGTGAACTTTTCAGCCTGCCCTCGTACCTGGAAAGAAACAATGCAGTTATTAATAAGAAGAGTTGAAATTAATTCATGCAAGATTTCACAGCTCTAACATCACTCCTTCATAGTCAGCCTATGAATTTTCATCCAATCCTTGTAAGAGTAATGGCTGAAACGTAGGGATCAAAATGACAATGATAATACACTTTTGAATAGTTCGCGGAATAACGAGAGATTAACTCAAATCTGTATCTTCCCGCCTTCTTTAAATTAATAATGATTTTCCAAAAATAGCTCAGATGTGGCACAAGGCCGAAAGTATGGGGCACCTAGTGAGGATCGAACTCACTACTCAGTCGTAATTGTTCTAGCGAGACAAGCTTGCTAACCATTACACCACCCGGAGGTGCCCGCTTCTTTAAATTAATAGAACACGAGAATATCAAAAACATCGACCGAAAAGTTTTATTCAAAAGAATCCATTAATGAGCATACCGGTCTTAATAATAAAGAATGGTAACAGCCGCGTATCACATCTTCATGACACAAGAAAGGCTGGGAAACCGCATTGGACGAAGTGCTGGATCCGACGGATAAAATATCAGGATAACTACTTGGAATAATTCATAGAATAAAGAAAGTTGAAGGACAAATCGACAGAAGATTCAGGTTAAGTAAAACGGAGATTAATACAATTTTCTCAGTCATTTATGAAAAAAGGAAGGCTGGAGGACAAACTGATCGAAATGTTGGGTTCGACGTATCAAACGTTAGCATACTAGTATGAGTAATTCAAGCAATAAGAAAGGTAGGGGAAACGTCGACCGAAGTGCTTGGGCCGACAGATCAATGATGCTGATAGTATTCTCAATGATTATTGAAATGGAAAGGCTGAAGGACAGATCGATGGTAATGCTTGGTTCGATTGGACCACAGTTCAGGATACTCTTCTGAAAAATAAATGGAATATGGAAGGCTGGAGGACAGATCGATGGTAATGCTTGGTTCGATTGGACCACAGTTCAGGATACTCTTCTGAAAAATAAATGGAATAAGGAAGGCTGGAGGACAGATCGATGGTAATGCTATGTTCGATTGGATCAAAGCTGAGGATACTCTTCTGAAAAATAAATGGAATAAGGAAGGCTGGAGGACAAATCGATGGTAATGCTAGGTTCGATTGGATCAAAGCTGAGGATACTCTTCTGAAAAATAGATGGAATAAGGAAGGCTGGAGGACAGATCGATGGTAATGCTTGGTTCGATTGGACCACAGTTCAGGATACTCTTCTGAAAAATAAATGGAATAAGGAAGGCTGGAGGACAGATCGATGGTAATGCTAGGTTCGATTGGATCACAGCTGAGGATACTCTTCTGAAAAATTAATGGAATTAGGAAGGCTGGAGGACAGGTCGATGGTAATGCTAGGTTCAATTGGATCAAAGCTGAGGATACTCTTCTGAAAAATAAATGGAATAAAGAAGGCTGGAGGACAGATCGTCCGTAATGTTAGGTTGTATTGGATCAAAGCTGAGGATTAATTAATGGTATAAGGAAGGCTGGGTTTTGAATAATTCATAGAAAATGGTCAGTGCTTCGTGTTAGAACAGTACACGATGATTGATGGAGAACACATCAGCCAATTGTATGTTTCAATGATTAATCATGTGCAAAATAATCTGAATAAATCATGGTATAAGTACAGTACTTCATTTTAAAAGTTTAAGTAACACAATGATGGCTTGAGAACCAGCGGTCGCAATTTTGGGCTCATGGAAATAAGGTTAGTCACACAAAGAGGGCTAGAGGAAACATAGGCAGAAATATGTGTTGGATAGACTGACGATGAGGATATTAGTCTGTCTAATTCATTGAATAAGGACAAAGAAAATTAGGTAAGACAAGGAAGGCTGGAGGACACGCCGGTCGAAATGTTGGATTCGACAAACCAAAAATGATAATATTAGTGTAAATAATTTATGGAATAAGGGCAAAGCTTTGTCACAGTGCCTCAGGCGACATACCCGGATTTGTTTAGGTCTACAGAAAGTACTTTTTCAATAAAGTATTTGTTATCGTAACATCTGGAAAATTGTATAAGTTTCTCAGTATAAAAAAAAAACGTAGAACTATTAGAAACCTCAAGGATGATAAAAAAAAAATTGATACGATCTCCAACCCTACTGAGAAAAGTATTGGCTCTCTAAGGGGATTTAATGTACACAGTAGCCCCAGTGATACTCACCAGAGCAGTTTCGATGTGTGGAGCAAAAAAATAATAATAAAAAACGTATATTTAAAAGGAACAACAATCATAATATAGTTGCGAAAATTGCCGGAAAAACATTGTGTTTCCGGGAGGCTATGGAATCTACATTTAAAATCGTTTCTATTCAATGCCGCGAGCAGAAATGAGGGAAAAAGATGATTATTTATTGCCTGCGTCTGTGCACTACGGCGTTTTAGTTTTTGGTGGCTTCAGACATCTTGAAAAAAAGAAGAAAAAAAGAGACTAGAAATTTCCTACAAAAGAATCTGAAAAGGATGCTTAGGTTTGGGAACAGACCGCGAGGTAAGAGAAACAGTTGACCTGTAGAGAAAGAAAAAAACAGAAAATAGGAGGCAAAAAGAAATGTTAGAATTGATAAAGAAAAAAGCGAAGTGGCAATGGGAAAAATAAATGTGGTAAGAAAAGAAAAATGGAGGGAAAAAAAAAAACAAAGAATAAAAGCAAAATTGTAAAAATAAATATAAATCATGAAAGGACAGAAAATTAATAATATTTATTAAAGATAATAGAAAAAAATACGAAGAAAGATAGATTGAAACAAACTAAACAAAAAGAAAGAAATAAGTTACATTAGTAAGGAGACATAGAGAACGAAAGATTAGACGAAAATAGAAAGAAAGAATGAAAAAATTAAATAAAAGGAAAGAAACTAAGACATTAGTAGAAAGAAAGAAAGAAAGAAAGATTAGAGAGTGAGAGAAAGAAAGAATGAAACAAAGTAAATAAAAAGAAAAAAATCTAATACATTAGTAAAAAGAAAGAATTAGACAAGAGTTAGAAAGTATGAAACAAACGAAGAAAAAGATGGAAAGAAGCCAAGACATTAGTAGGCAGATAGATAGATAGCAACAGACTGGGATAGATAGATAGATAGATAGATAGATAGATAGATAGATAGATAGATAGATAGATAGATAGCAACAGACTGGGATAGATAGATAGATAGATAGATAGATAGATAGATAGATAGATAGATAGATAGATAGCAACAGACTGGGATAGATAGATAGATAGATAGATAGATAGATAGATAGATAGATAGATAGATAGATAGATAGATAGATAGCAACAGACTGGGATAGATAGATAGATAGATAGCAACAGACTGGGATAGATAGATAGATAGATAGATAGATAGATAGATAGATAGATAGATAGATAGATAGATAGATAGCAACAGACTGGGATAGATAGATAGATAGATAGATAGATAGATAGATAGATAGATAGATAGATAGATAGATAGATAGATAGATAGCAACAGACTGGGATAGATAGATAGATAGATAGATAGATAGATAGATAGATAGATAGATAGATAGCAACAGACTGGGATAGATAGATAGATAGATAGCAACAGACTGGGATAGATAGATAGATAGATAGATAGATAGATAGATAGATAGATAGATAGATAGATAGATAGATAGCAACAGACTGGGATAGATAGATAGATAGATAGCAACAGACTGGGATAGATAGATAGATAGATAGATAGATAGCAACAGACTGGGATAGATAGATAGATAGATAGATAGATAGATAGATAGATAGATAGATAGATAGATAGATAGCAACAGACTGGGATAGATAGATAGATAGATAGATAGATAGATAGATAGATAGATAGATAGATAGATAGATAGATAGATAGCAACAGACTGGGATAGATAGATAGATAGATAGTTAGATAGATAGATAGATAGATAGATAGATAGATAGATAGATAGATAGATAGATAGATAGATAGGACAAGACAGGTATAGATAGATAGAGAGAGAGAGATAATAAAAAGAAAGAAATTTTATGGAATAATATAAGAACGAAGCTAAGATAGTAGGAAGAAACCTAGAAGAATAACAAAAAGAAAGAAAGAAAGAAAGAAAGATTAGACAGTAATAGAAAGAAAGAATGAACCAAACGAAAAAGAAAAATAATACATTACTACAAAGAAAGAAAGAAAGAAAGAAAGAAAGAAAGAAAGAAAGAAAGAAGCTTCAACAGCAGTAGAAAGAAAAGACATGAATACAAAAGATAAAAAGGAGCAAGGTAAAAGAAAGAAAGATAGACAGAAAGGTAAGAGTATAAAAAGAGAGAGAGAGAGATAGACAGAGCAAAATAAAGAAAGAGGCGCGCAAAGAAGAAAAGAAGTATGAAATTATTTTGATAAATAAGTTTTGTTTTGATGTGGAAACGAGATCAAATATGAAGATTGTCTTCCATTGAGTTCTAACCAATCTTCCTCTATGCCTAGAAAATAAGCATTCAGATTCCAAGCTTTTTACCTAAACCCCAAAACTGATGTCTACAAAATACGTAAGTACCTAAGATACGAGGCAGGCGCAAGGTTGCCATCATATTCAATCAGTTTTAACTTCTACGGGCGTGTCTTTTATGCGTGTATGTCTTTTATGTGGCTGCATCTTTTGTTTTTGGATGTGTCTTTCATGGCTATGCGAGAGCGAGTGTGTGTGATTTTTTTTGTATTTGTGTGTGAGGTGTGTGTGTGTGTGTGTGTGTGTGTGTGTGTGTGTGTGTGTGTGTGTGTGTACGCGCGTTGTATTATTAAGTTTTACAGCACGCAAACCTAATTTGGAAATAAACAAAAGAAAATGCAGTGGAATATTGTAACTCAACGAGGTAAAAAAAGGCAGTTGAGAATGAAGCCGAAATTATTGCTAACAAGAAAAGAGAAAACAGATAATAATAATAATAATAATAATAATAATAATAATAATAATAATAATAATAATAATAATAAATCGCTTTACTAGGATCCTCCCATATACTAATAAAAGTGCTATCAATTAAATGACAATTCTCCTACAAGGCCTAAGGACCATATTTTGGAACCGGCTCTACAGGATACAAAGAAGGAAACATAACATGCACAAATAATAATAATAATAATAATAATAATAATAATAATAATAATAATAATAATAATCGAGAAATTGTCCAAATACAAGGGTCTGGAGATGAAGATTAACAGGATGTAGGTAATGAAGACTGAAACTGTATCAATAGTAATCGGAGTTCTGTTCCTCGTGAGAAAAAGAATGGACAATTTTACTAAGAGTGTCGCAGGTAACATCAACATACAAGTTGCCCAGATGATCGCCCTTCAAGAAACATCTCATATACTAAGAAAAGTGCTATCAATTAAATGACAATTCTCCTATACAGCCAAAGGACCATAGTTTGGATCCCTCTCTACAGGATACAAAACAGGAAACAGAACATACACAAATAATAATACTAATATTTATAATAATATATACCAAGAAACTGTTTAGTATATAGTAGAGTATTAGAATTCATTATTTATGTATTAAGGAACTGTTTAAGGAAATACTTTAAGGAATTTTTATATAAAAATAATACGAAGAAAAGTGCTATCAATTAAATGACAATTCTCCTACAGGGCCTAAGGACCATCGTTTGGACCCGGCTCTACAGGATACAAAGAAGGAAATATAGCATACACAAATAATAATAATAATAATAATAATAATAATAATTCTACAAAAGGTGGTTCTTGTTTAAGTCATCATTTTACATTTCAGTACCTAGATGTACCCGTAAGTTCTATGCTAACAGTTTCTTCTCTCACGCTTCTCACTTGGGAAACTCTCGTCTGGCCAACTTCGATCTTCAAAAATTTAAATAGTCTCAATTGCTATTTTCAGCATTCTTAATTTCTGTTCTTCTATTGTTCTCGCTCCTTAAGAATGTTTTTCTTATATTATTTCACACCCAGTAAGCCCCTGCGTCTTAGTAACTGTGTTAACTTGCTTTGGGTGAAATGGTTAAAAAAAACAAAAAAAAAACAAATCGTACGACTTGATGGAGAACACCCATAATGCAAGATCTCTGGTCGAAGACGGAAAAACTTTCGGAGAAAGAAAAATTAATAATAATAATAATAATAATAATTATTATTATTATTATTATTATTATTATTTTTATTTTCTTTGCTTTCTGGCGTTTACACATTTCTTTCCGGGTCCCACCCAGGGACCTAAGGTTAGAAATGGAATCATGACACTTTTCACTGACAAAAAAAAAAAGAATTACATAGAGTCCTTCGTAAAGTGTGGGCTGTACTTGTCAGAACAATTTTTTGTATCTCCTTGAGGCATGGGCTTCCAGGAATCCCTGCAATTAGTCTACTGCAATCTTTTCCAACCAGTCCTAGGGCTCCAACTATAACAGGGATTGTTGATGTTCCCATGTGCCACATTTTCGAGACTTCTATTTCAAGGTCCTTGTATTTTGACAGCTTTTTGAATATCTTCAAAAATACATTGCAGTCAGCAGGGACTGCCATATTATTATTATTATTATTATTATTATTATTATTATTATTATTATTATTATTCCACACTTTTCTTCTTCAACTGGAGAGCTATTATTAAGGATATTCTCCATCAAATCCTACGATCTCTTTCCCAGAATATTTGCAGTGCCACGCAACACAGATTTCTGAAGCGATGGCATTTATGATTGTAGGATTTCATGCTTGGTGATATAGACACAACACCAAATTGATAACTTATATAACAGTGTCCTAGTAGTCCCACATTCTAGAAACGTCAATCAAAAGTTTTATGTTGTCTTGAAGATTAGTTTGGTGCAAAAAATAATGTCGTTTTCTGACATAGTAACATATGTGAGAAAACGACATTATTTTTGCACCAACCTAATAATAATAATAATAATAATAACAATAGTTACGTAGTGCAGAGTTAAAAGCTAAACCGAATGTTTTATTCTTGCTGTACAGGACCAGTGCTTGCTAACTAGAAATTGCTAAGCACACACACTGAAAAATTGTGTTGATCTCCAATGCAGCGTCTGTGATAAATATCCAGAAGCACTTGACCATCTTGTATCAGGTTGCACAGTATTAGCACCCACTGAATATAAAACTCGGCATGATGGCGTGGGCTATTATCTCCACTGGAAAATATACAACTTTTACGGGAAGGAAACTGCAAGTAACGGGTATGAACATCAATCAGACCTGGTTACAGAGAACAATTTTATGGGTCTTTACAGTACACACAGAGAGAAGAATCAAAGCTAATCGTCCAGACAATGTGATCAAAGACCCCAAGAACAGAATGTGCTTTCTTACTGACATCACAGTTCCTGTAGACTGTAATGTATATATGACGATATTAAAAAAAAAAAAAAAAAATACAAGGATCTTGAAGCAGAAATCTCAAAAATGTAGCACATGAAGATATCAATAATTCCAGTTGTAGTTGGAGCACTTGGATTGATCGGAGAAAGGGTCCGGTAGACTCGCTGAAGGAATTCTTGGTAGCCAATGCCTTAACAAAATGCAAAAGATTGTACTTACAAGTATAGATATCACATTACAAACAACTTTATTTGTGTAAAATATTTGCAATTTTAGGGGCTTTTTTGTTTTTTTTTGGGGGGGGGAGGTGGGGGGTTATAAAAAAATGATCTAAGATATCATTAAGCCCTTTCTGACCTTATGTCTCTGGTTGGGACCCGGAAGGAAATGTCTACACAACAGAAACTCAAGGAAATAATAATAATAATAATAATAATAATAATAATAACGACAACAAAAACAACAACAACAACAATAATATTAATAATAATATTAATAACAATGAGGAATTCCGGGTAGCCTATGCGTTAAAGAAATAAAAAAAAAATGTACTCACATGTACAGCTCACGCATTACGAAGGGCTTTATCTATGCAAAAATATGTGTGATATGAGTTTTTTTGTTTTTTTTCTTTTTTTTAAATGATCAGTAGATGCCATGAAGCCATTTCTGGCCTGAGGACTCTGGTTGGGGCCCGAAAGGTAATGTGTATACAACAGAAACTCAAAGAAAGAAAGAAAGAAAGAAAGAAAGAAAGAAAGAAAGAAAGAAAGAAAGAAGAAGAACAACAACAACAACATATAGTAGTAGTAGTAGTAGTAGTATTTAAGGATTTATGATGATGATGATGATGATGATGATGATGATGATGATGATGATGATGATGATGATGATTTCAACAACCAGCGAAAACAATTATTAGGAACATTTTAAGGAAAAGAAATTCCGTTGATCCAGGCGAGTGGTATTTCGTTTTGTTACACTTCGTTGTCGTTTTTTTTTTCTTTATGATTTTTTTTTTCTTTTTCAAAACTTTCTTTTTTTTAAATAAATGCTTTTTTTTCTTATATTTATTTTTATTTTTCTTCCCTTCATTTATTGATTTTTTTTTTCTTTAAGCTTTTTGTCTTTTTGCTTTGATTCAATTTCATGCATCATTTAGGTTTATGACACCCGTTTTTACGTCTGGTTTTTATGACCCATTACTTGTCTTTCTTTCTCTCTATCTTTTTTTTTCTTTCTTTCATCTATTCATCTTACCTGCCACTCGTTAATCTCTTCTCTCACTTTCTCTCTCTCTCTCTCTCTCTCTCTCTCTCTCTCTATATATATATATATATATATATATATATATATATATATATATATATATGTATATAGGGTGCGATTGGTAAATTGTCGCCATTTTATATTTTTAATTTCGCGTATACGCGTTGTTCGTTTTTGATTTTGTCGACTGCACAGTAGAGTAGGATCAGTTGGGCACCGGCTGTGAGAAAAAGATCACCATAACACAATTCATTCCGTCAGAAATTTGGAAACGCCATGCTGTACTGCTTGGCATTCGTGCCGGAAGCTCTAATATGAGCATTTCAAAATATTTTGCTGTCAATCTGAAACCCCCCCACAAAAAAAAATAATAATAATAATAATAATACAGTGCAGAGTTATCGGAAAGAGTTGCATGATATATCTAGTCAACATCATAGTATCCAGAGTGACCACCTCGTGATAGTGACGTTATGCCTCCATTCAACTTCTCACTGGGCCCTAGACTCAACACAGAGGCCTAAATCAAGTGCTATGAGGAGGTAGCGCTGCCCTGGGTCAAGAGGGTAGCAGCTGGAAGACCCTATGTCTGGCAACAAAACTCTGTAACATGCCACACAAACAAGAGAACACTGATATGACTGTCAGACAATTTCTGCGGCCATATGACCGCTTACATCTGGGCACCTAACTCCCTAAACTACAAACCCCTTGATTATTATGTGTGGGGCGCAGTTGAGCGAGAGACCAACAAAACTCCTTGTAGCACTGAAGATGAAGTGAAGGCATTGATTATGGCAGCATTCACGAAATTAAACAAGGACATCATCCAGAAGAGACGCAGTAGTCTTGAATTCGTCTGAAGGTTGCGTTTGAAGTTAATGGCGATTTTATTATATATATTTTATTAAATACATTTCCTCTTTAGTATTTGTTGTAGAGTAGTTTTCACAGTGGAGGCTTGTATTTTCACTAAGTCGGTCCTAAAAAGGTTCGACTTCACTGCCCAGTACAATACTGTGTTTCTTGTCACAAATCAATTACCTATATGAAACATACTACCACCTCCTTGTGTCACTTATCAGATCAAAGTGGTATAAAAAAACAACTTCTATTTACAAGAACCCTTAAAAACAGTCTGGTCGAAAACACTAAAATGTATATCTATAATTCTCAAAATGTATGTGTGTGTGTGTGTGTGTGTGTGTGTGTGTGTGTGTGTGTGCACGTGTGTGTGATCGAATGTTGCTTATGCTTTTCCACAGTTTTCATCCGACTTCGATAATTTTTTTTTTCTTTTTTTTTTTTGATAGTAATTCTTCAGTGCCAGTTTTGAGTCCAAATTGGTTGGAAAAAAATTAAAAACTTGAAGGTGAAAAATCGAAAATCTTTAATCTTTTTTAGGGCCGACTTTAAACTTAAACTGCTCCAATTGAACAGCAAAAATTCATAGTAATGAAAGACCCAGTCAAAGACGGGTTATACTCTTAGTTCTATATAAATCACGTTACCGAATACATTTCGCTATAACTGAGGCCCTGTATATTAAACATCTCTGTCCTACTATCAACACCACCTTATTGAACAGTGGGAATGGAATGTTGAAAGTTTTTTGGGGGTTTTTTGGGTTTTTTTTTTACTAGAATGACTCCCACTCGAATTCCTGCCGCGCTCATCACGCGAAGTCTCTATTCAAAACAACACAAAAATAAGATACAACTTAAACAGTCAAAACATTAAGGAAAACTAACAACAGCAAAAACAAATGAAAATAGTTAAAGAAGTAGCCGAAAGCGTCTGGGACAATGAACATTATGGAAAATTTTTGTACTCCTTTTTTATATTTTAACTAATAGTTTTTTTTAATTTTTTAATATTTAAACATTTCAGTAACTGAGTTACCTCCCTTGGATTTAAATCATAAAATTTAAAAATCACATAGTGCATAACATTAGCATTTTTCATATTATTTACATTATTCGGACTATTGTCCTCATCTTTGTCGCCATATTTATTACAACGTTTCGGCCATTGTACGCTCTGGCCTTCTTCAGGTGATTGCAATGAATGTTAAGTATACGTTTCCTTTTTGTTTCCATCATTACACGTATTAGGTTTTCACATGAGAAGCTTTAAGTATATTTTTCCAATCATTATATTAATATGTAGCATTTCGGGGGCGGGGGGTGCAGTTTATTATTAGTATTATCTGTAAAAAAGATAGAATATATATCTATCTATATATATATATATATATATATATATATATATATATATATATATATATATATATATAGCATTTCTGTAGTTTACTGCTACCAGCAAGCAGAAATATTTCTCCTCCCGATGATGGCCATTTTGGCCGAAACTAGTCGAAGAATCTAAATGAAACAATAATAATAAAAACAAAAGAATATTAATCTACAACCCAGTGTGTCTGAAGATTTTAATTTTTTAATATTTTTTATTGTTCAAAATATATATATATATATATATATATATATATATATATATACAGTGTAACCCGGATATAAGAGAGTTGTCGGGACCGGAGAAGAAGTCTCTTATATCCGGGGTTTCTCTTATAACCGGGTTTGGTCTAATTTATATACATTAACACAGGCTCTAATTTGGGACCAGAGAAAATCTCTCTTATATCCGGGTTACACTGTATACATATACATATATATATATATATATATATATATATATAGGGGTTCACATTTTTTTATATGCGGAATTAAACTCAAAGTCTATTTTCCTGTTTATTCGAACAATTAATCGCCTTCAGCATTAACGTAATCGATTTTTATAGACAACAGGATTCCTGCGATAATCTTCCGGTTTAAAGGAGTGTACATGACAGTGATTGTGAATGTTACACTGTGTAGATGGGAGAATATGCTTGTATTTTATGTAACGCGAGTGAATGCCTGTCTGCGTTTGTACGGGTGTTACAAAATGCGCATGTTCGCTTTTTAATCTGCGTCTGTTTGACTCGAGGCACTTCCGGCATTGAACCGGAAAGCTGGGCTTATGAATCTTGATCGCTTCAGGAAATCAGACAAGGGCTTTAGCCTCCTTGAGAGACTCCCAGTTCATTTAGTTGTTGTGGTCTTTGGTTAGAATCACTCCCATTCGGTCCTGCAGGCCCTCTATTCTACCTTTATCAAGATGACGCATTATTATTTATCATTACTACTACTATTACTATTATTTCTACTACTAATTTACAGATGATATTAAAAATGACGGCATATTGTGTTAAGTCCTTACTGTACAAATATTAGCATTTTTCCAACCATTATATTAATACGTATTAATTCAGGGGGATCGGTTTATTACTTTATAACAGCAGAAAAACTGCCCCCCAATTCCAGTAGAATCATATTAATATTTCTTTATGTGCCGTATCCCTTCTGGTTGTAAGCGATAATGGTTCTCCCCAACTTCCTGTTCTTAATAAATATAGTCTTTTTTTGTTATTTCTCCGAAACCATGTTTCCTCATACATTTACTCAATCTCACTAAATATGTTATGTGTTGTTTTCCTTTAACCCTTTTGCCTTCATCGCCCTGGGTATGACATTAAACTGCATCCAACAGCAAGGCAAGGTTTTGAGGAACATGGAACCACCTCTTAATTGCTGGTGTTCCCAGGTCCACCCTGACCGGGGTGATAGCACCTGTTAGGGTCCCAGCTATGGGCAAATAGTGAACTCCTAGTTTTTTCCAGATCTTACCCACGTCCTGGGTATGACAATAAACTACATCCGCGTCCTGGGTATGGCGATAAACTACATCTGCGTCCTGGGTATGACGATAAACTACGTCCAACAGCAAGGCCTCAGATAATGTTTTCGGAAAAATAATGTTGCCAGCTATACGTTTTTGAAAAAATAATGTTGCCAGCTATACGTTTCTGAAGGAGTAATGTTGCCAGGTATACGTTTAATAGTACTATATATAATTTAATTTGGCATTAAATGACCTACAGTGGTTGATATGCCATAAAACCCAACCAACCAACCAACCAACCAACCAACCAACACATCTTTTGCCTTCAATCTGTCCTGTGAATATCAGATTTTCCAAGCCTTCTTTTCTCATTATGCACCCTAGAAATTTCAGCTGTCTCTTCCTAATGTTAAGTATAAGTTTCCTTTTTGTTTCCATCATTTACACGTATTAAGATTTCACATGTTAATCTTTAAATATATTTTCCTAATCATTATATTAATATGTAGTATTTCGGGGGATCACTTTATTACGGAAAAAAGATAGAAAATTGATCCCCCATTTTATGTCCAGTAGAATCAAATTAATGCTACTTTACCTATTATTGGTATTAGGCTTTCACCCGTGAACATTTGACTACATGTTTTCCTATTATTATATTAATATGTAGTATTTCTGAGGGGAGGGGCCAGTTCATAACTTAAAAACAATAAGAAAATGATCCCTCATTTTATGTGTATAGAAACTCATATTAATACTAATTAAGCATTATTTTTATTAGGCTTCCACCTGGTAACATTTGAGTATATGTTTTCCAATTATTATATTAATATATATTATTTGGGGGATCAGCTTATTACATTATAATAACAGGAAACTGTTCCCTCATTTTATGTCCATTGGAATTATAACAACACTGCCAATTTTTTCCACTTCTGTTAGTCCTTACCTGCCGCTCTGTGGCGATACATCATTTGGTTTGAGTTAATCTTGATCCAAAGAAAAAGAACAGTCAGAAAGTTTACAGATGTTTAAAGAAATGGAAGTCGAGGAGAGCCATGGCACATAGATGCGTAAATATTCATAACTTCGCTATCGTTTCTATTAACAATCATAGCAATGTATTGTTTACATATATTAAAAAAGAAAAGAAGGCATCGAGGACCATGATTGCCTTCATCTTCTTCGTTAAGTTTTCTCGAGACACTGGCCGACAGACTACATAAAAAAAAAACACTGTTGAAAAAAATTAATGGGTTTTATTTTTAATGCGTTATATTTTTTTACTCCAAACATTTGTTTCGGACAAAATAACAAAAAGTCAAAATTTACTGAGAGCTACAAAGGACAGGAAATTAGGGAGAGTCACGATCGCCAAGGTTCTGAATTGACATAACACATAGAAGAAAAGCAAGAATGGATCAAAGCCATAGAAGTTATGTTCAATTACTAAGAACTACCACACGATGATACACCAGATTTGGACCATTTAAAAAAAATGTGCTTTGTTCTCAGAAAGAATTTTGAAATAAAAAATGTTCTTTCTCACGAGTGGAGAGTTTTTTGGGTTTTTTTTTTTTTTTTTTTTTTGTGCAGAGTCACAATCTTTGTTTTTCTTGCCTCAAGGGATTTTAAAATCTCCAAGTTCAGGCACTGATATATCTGAGGACTATTATTGCGTCGAGATCTTCATTAATCGTTGGGTTGCTTAGACGAATAAAGGTTTAGACACCTCGGGGCTATAACGCTCTTGGTTCAATAACAAAGAGAGTAACAGACAGTATTTTATATTATTTGTTTCTCTTTCTTCTTCGTCGTCGTCTTCTTTCTTCCTCCTTCTTTTCCCCTTTCTCTTTCTTTTTATTTCTTCTTTCTTCCTCTTTTTTCCGCCTTTTTTTTCTCTTTCATTTTGCTTTTCATTCTTTTCCACTTTTTCTTTATTTTTCTTCTTGCTTTTTACCTCTTTTCCCTTCTTTTTTTTAAAAATCGGAATCACCCCAAGCGAAACAGTAATACCACTATGACACAAGGGGTGACAGGGTGCGGAAGTATCAGGAATAGAAACATTAATGATGAACAGAAAGATAAAACAGTAATCAGGAGGACAGTAGATAGCGATTGATATTACATTTAAATTTTTGCAGATTAGTGTTGGCTGGAAAGCATAAAGCCGAAAAGGGAATTCCAAAAGCGAGAAGTGCGAGAGAAGAAACTCTTAGCATAGAACTTACGGCTACATCTAACCAGCTCAACTGTAAATTGATGAAATCTCGACGCCAGTCTCTTAAATTCATAAAGTCTAGGTACCATGGAAAGGAGTTGATACGAACAATTACCATGAAAGTATTTATAGAAAAGAGAGGCAACCTTACGGCGGTGAAAAAGTGACTGGAGCTGAGCCGCCAGGTTAGGACCAATAATATTGCAGATTCTTCTTTGGATCTTATCAACGAGCTCAAGGTAAATAGCAGGGTCACCGAACCATATACGGCAGCAATATCCTAAGCATGGGTGAATGGTAGACTTATAGATAAGTAAGATAGATTCTGGAGATATATATATATATATATATATATATATATATATATATATATATATATATATATATATATATATATATATATATATATATATATATATTAAAGATTTGATATATTTATGGGGCAAGAATACGAAATATTTCGTTTGACGTTTCGGTTGTTGTACGCCCCGGCTATCTTCAGGTGGTATTTCTTGGAATTTCGAACCGAACCCTTTTTTTCAGTCCACGGAGGTTGATTGTTCCAATCCAACCAGATCTTGAGTCTGAACGTGGTGATTTTGTTCACTAAAGTACCCATGGAGGAGGTACTATCAGTAGCCAGGGACAGACTGGCTTCAGACACATCGGTAGCAGAATGTACCAGCAGACCAATAGATAATCTGATGCTGACTTTCTGTTCACAAACAATATTCTAAGCATGGAAATAGGAAATAGGTTTCTATGATATAAAGCTGGTAGCCTCACATCCGACCAATTTCGAATTTGCAGTGGTACTCCAATAAAGTGTTTTTAATGCTATTTGTCAGGTTTTCGCCATAAAACATCATAACTAACAATTGATAGTCGTGCATGTTTCTAGAAACAAAAGCATGTTTTGTACGCATTTTAATACTATAAGCTCCTTTTTTGGAATATAGGGTAACAACCACACTACACCACTTGTAGCTGCAGTAGTTCGCGTAGGAATTAGGTTTTTACAGTGTAGACTTGCTAGCCACTTGCTCAGAAATTGAACTTTGGACGCATCGAAAATGACAGCTGCTGGAAGACCAAATCTAAGCTTTATTTCAAGAAACAAATATCTAAGCAGAACATTAAGAAACAGAAACATTTCGTTAGAAAAAAGAAAAGGCTCTGAACTAATACATAATAGCAGTCCTCCTATATGGCAGTGAATGTTGAACAATCTCCTCACAGATGAATTTGAGACTTGAAGCAAGAGAAACAATAAAAAATCAGTCCTCCTATATGGCAGTGAATGTTGAACAACCTCCTCACAGATGAATTTGAGACTTGAAGCAAGAGAAACAAAAAAAAGATCAGTCCTCCTATATGGCAGTGAATGTTGAATAACCTCCTCACAGATGAATTTGAGACTTGAAGCAAGAGAAACAAAAAAAGATCAGTCCTCCTATATGGCAGTGAATGTTGAACAATCTCCTCACAGATGAATTTGAGACTTGAAGCAAGAGAAACAATAAAAAATCAGTCCTCCTATATGGCAGTGAATGTTGAACAATCTCCTCACAGATGAATTTGAGACTTGAAGCAAGAGAAACAAAAAAAAGATCAGTCCTCCTATATGGCAGTGAATGTTGAACAATCTCCTCACAGATGAATTTGAGACTTGAAGCAAGAGAAACAATAAAAAATCAGTCCTCCTATATGGCAGTGAATGTTGAACAACCTCCTCACAGATGAATTTGAGACTTGAAGCAAGAGAAACAAAAAAAAGATCAGTCCTCCTATATGGCAGTGAATGTTGAATAACCTCCTCACAGATGAATTTGAGACTTGAAGCAAGAGAAACAAAAAAAGATCAGTCCTCCTATATGGCAGTGAATGTTGAACAATCTCCTCACAGATGAATTTGAGACTTGAAGCAAGAGAAACAATAAAAAATCAGTCCTCCTATATGGCAGTGAATGTTGAACAATCTCCTCACAGATGAATTTGAGACTTGAAGCAAGAGAAACAATAAAAGATCAGTCCTCCTATATGGCAGTGAATGTTGAACAATCTCCTCACAGATGAATTTGAGACTTGAAGCAAGAGAAACAATAAAAAATCAGCCCTCCTATATGGCAGTGAATGTTGAATAACCTCCTCACAGATGAATTTGAGACTTGAAGCAAGAGAAACAAAAAAAGATCAGTCCTCCTATATGGCAGTGAATGTTGAACAATCTCCTCACAGATGAATTTGAGACTTGAAGCAAGAGAAACAATAAAAAATCAGTCCTCCTATATGGCAGTGAATGTTGAACAATCTCCTCACAGATGAATTTGAGACTTGAAGCAAGAGAAACAATAAAAGATCAGTCCTCCTATATGGCAATGAATGTTGAACAATCTCCTCACAGATGAATTTGAGACTTGAAGCAAGAGAAACAATAAAAAATCAGTCCTCCTATATGGCAGTGAATGTTGAACAACCTCCTCACAGATGAATTTGAGACTTGAAGCAAGAGAAACAAAAAAAGATCAGTCCTCCTATATGGCAGTGAATGTTGAACAATCTCCTCACAGATGAATTTGAGACTTGAAGCAGGAGAAACAATAAAAAATCAGTCCTCCTATATGGCAGTGAATGTTGAACAATCTCCTCACAGATGAATTTGAGACTTGAAGCAAGAGAAACAATAAAAGATCAGTCCTCCTATATGGCAGTGAATGTTGAACAATCTCCTCACAGATGAATTTGAGACTTGAAGCAAGAGAAACAATAAAAAATCAGTCCTCCTATATGGCAGTGAATGTTGAACAACCTCCTCACAGATGAATTTGAGACTTGAAGCAAGAGAAACAAAAAAAGATCAGTCCTCCTATATGGCAGTGAATGTTGAACAATCTCCTCACAGATGAATTTGAGACTTGAAGCAAGAGAAACAATAAAAAATCAGTCCTCCTATATGGCAGTGAATGTTGAACAACCTCCTCACAGATGAATTTGAGACTTGAAGCAAGAGAAACAAAAAAAAGATCAGTCCTCCTATATGGCAGTGAATGTTGAACAATCTCCTCACAGATGAATTTGAGACTTGAAGCAAGAGAAACAATAAAAAATCAGTCCTCCTATATGGCAGTGAATGTTGAACAATCTCCTCACATGAATTTGAGACTTGAAGCAAGAGAAACAATAAAAAATCTGTCCTCCTATATGGCAGTGAATGTTGAACAATCTCCTCACAGATGAATTTGAGACTTGAAGCAAGAGAAACAATAAAAAATCAGTCCTCCTATATGGCAGTGAATGTTGAACAACCTCCTCACAGATGAATTTGAGACTTGAAGCAAGAGAAACAAAAAAAGATCAGTCCTCCTATATGGCAGTGAATGTTGAACAATCTCCTCACAGATGAATTTGAGACTTGAAGCAAGAGAAACAAAAAAAGATCAGTCCTCCTATATGGCAGTGAATGTTGAACAACCTCCTCACAGATGAAGTTGTGACTTGAAACAAGAGAAACAAAGAAAAGCGTACTGAACTGTTATGTAATATCAGTTCTCCTATATGGCAGTGAATACTGGAGAATCTCCGCACAGATGAATTTGAGACTTGAAGCATGAGAAACGAAGAAAAGATCATTGGACTTTTATGTAATATCGGTCCTCCTATATGGCAGTGAATGTTGAACAACCTCTTCACAGATTGTCATCGAACCATATATGGCAGCAATATCCTAAGCATGGGCGAATGGTAGACTTATAGATATGTAAGATAAATCCTGAAGAGAAAAATTGTCTCGCCCGACATAGTGAACAGACTTTCTTAGAAGCTAACCTAGCAATAGATTCAACATAAGTCCTTCCACTTCATATCAGCAGAGGACATAAACCCGAGAAGGTGAAACGAGTCACTTTCCTGGACGATAGCATCAGCCATATTGATGGAAGGCAGAGAGGGGTCTCTCAGATGATTATTGGAGAGAAGTTTAGTTTTTGAGGGGTTAAAATTAACAAGCCATCTTCCTTCGTCCCAGATTGTTTTGGACATCGGCTGCCATTTTGACCTTGTCAAAATGATAAGCATTACTATTGAGGCAGGAGTAAATTGTTGTGTCATCAGCATAGCACGTTGAGAGTTGAGCTTACCAGGAAAGTCATTAATGAAAATTAAAAATGGAGTAGGACCAGAAATGGAAACCTAGGGACATCCGCGTTAGTATGAAAGGATCTAGATGAGTGGCCATTCAGGATAATTCTCATTTCACGATTTGATAGGAAAGACTGGATCAGTTCAAGCAAAGTGTCCAGAAAAATTGTCTCATCCAGCATGACTTTCTTAGCAGCTGACTTAGCAATAGACTCAATATAAGTATTTCCACTACATATCAGCAGAGGACATAAACCCGAGAAGATGCAAGGAGTCACCTTCCTGGATGATAGCATCAGCCATACTGATGGAAGGCAGGCAGAGAGGGTTATCTCAGATGATTAATGGAGAGAAGTTTAGTTTTTGAGGGTTTAAAATTAACAAGCCATCTTTTGCCCCCTCCCCTTGAGGTCGTTTTGGACATCGGCTGCCATTTTGACCTTGTCAGACTGATAAGCATTACTATTGAGGTAGGAGTAAATTGTTGTGCCGTCTGAGTAGATACATTGAAAACTGATGTCACCAGAAGGTCATTAATAAAAATTAAAAATAGAGTAGGACCAAGTATGGAGCCCCCGGGATGGGGGGGACACCTGCATTAGTACGAAAGGATCTAGACGAGTGGCCGTTCAGATTAACTCTCATTTCACGATTTGATATGAAAAACTAGACCAGTCCCAAAGTGTCTGGAGATACCGTAACTTTTCAGCTTGTGGAGAAGACCTGAATGTCAGACGCTGTCAAAAGCTTTCAAGATGTCTAATGATACAGCCTGGGCTTCACCATTTTTTTTTATCTAGGGTCATGATAGACTTTTTCCGCAATTATCCTCAGTAAATCAGCAGATGACTTTGAGAAACGGAAGCCATGTTGCTTGTCTGAGAAAAGGTCCTGCGATGAGAGATGATTAACCAATTCAGCAATTGATTAGGGCCTCTAGGAGTTTCCCCCAAAGAGGTAGAAGGTCACAGAAAAAAGAATGTAAAGAAAGATATTATAACCACAAATTGTCCCTCGAAAGAAAAAATACGCAAACAGTACAACCCTATTAAAATGCATATGTCATAAGATCCAACAATTTTTCCACTGTTACCGTACAAGGTACCACCATCAAAAAAAGAAGAGACAGATAGAAGGGATTAGCATGCAACCGAGACGTATAGTGAGGGTTAACCGGGTAATCAACGGTACAGAGAGCCTACAACCACAGCCGGTCATCAGACTGTTGCTGCTGATGATGATGACGTCAAAATTGATCTCATCAATAATTTCGCACCATTTATCACTGTGCGGATACATTTTCGGCCGGTAATTTGATCAGTTCCGCGGTTGAGCCGGGATCCGTCGCCCGGGACGCAGAGATGAAAAAATAGTTAAATATTCTTCTCTTGCTGACAGATTTTTTTTTACTCCTGTGGCAGTGGAGATTTCTCTTGTTCGATGGCGTTCCTTCGGAGGATTGACGCGATTGCGTCTCGATTAAGGGACGAGCCTCGCGAAACGGAGTGGCTCTTGCAGCGTGTCTCACTGGCCATGGTTCGAGGTAATGCCTTCTCCATCATTGCGGCTGGCAGACGATAGCAAAAAATTGTTTATTGTTACGTTGTTCTGGAATTGTCATCAGTGGTCAACTGTAATTGTTTTGTTTCAATAAATTTATTCATTGTTAAAAAAAAACAGTTAAATAAAAAAAAAATTATCACTGATAACGTGCATACGTCTGCGCAATCTTTCTTAACTCAATACGTTCTTGCTAGATTACTTAACAAGAAGGCAAGCGTGCAGACACGCGCATGCGTACGACTATATAGCATACACAATACTGGGATGATGACATAGGAATGACGTCATGTCCGGTCATGGGTTTGTTGTTACAGTCGTTGTTGTTGTTATTGTTGTTGATGATGATGATGATTTTTATTTTGAATTTTCTTTTATTCTTTCAGGTTTTTCTCTTGAATTTCTTTTCTTTTGAATTTTCTATTTTTTTATCGTTCTATATTCTCTTGTTTGACTTTCGGTAACTATATCTTCAGTTCACGGTCCTTTGGGTATTTGTCTCTTTACTTGATGCTATCAGAAGGGTACGTATTAGGTTGGTGCAAAAATAATGACGGTTTTTGACGTATTTTTTAACGTCAAAAACCGTCATTATTTTTGCACCAACCTAATATTTCTAATAACGAATAACGCGTTTCAGTGTTTAAGAATGTAAACAAGCAACAACAAAAAAGAAGATGGCGGAAGTCAAGAGTGAAAGCTTTGCCTCGTTCTGAAAAATATAAGCAAAACACTAAATAAAGAAATGAGAAACAAAGTGAAAAAAAAATGTATAAAATAATCCCCAAAACATAACAGAAATAAACGAACCTTAAAGCAGAAAATCTAAAATAAAAGATCGAGAGACAATGACACCGAAACGCGAGATAGATAGTTACTGAAAACAAACCAAGACATATAGGGCGGTTTTCTAAGCGTAGCTTATGTGTGGCACAAGGCAGAAAGTATTGAGCAATCAGTAAGGATCGAACTCACTACTAAGTCATAATTGATCTAGCGAGGCAAACTAGCTAACCACGTTGAAATTCCCAAAGAATGATCTTCTAAGAAAAAAAATATTTTTCCCTTCTTTCTTTAATTATCTCATTGAAACCAAGTAGCGTCTTTGATTTGTCTTTTATTTTCTTACGCAATCAAAACGGAATAGTTAACTATTTGTGAGGTATTAGGAGGAGACGTTAAAAGATCCTATATTTCTTCTTTCTTTTTTATCAGTGAAACCCAGTAGCGTCTCGGAATGTCTTTTGTCTTTCCACGCGATCAACATGGAATAGTCGATTATTTATGAGGTATCTGCAAGGCGTAACGGTCGCGTGAACTAAGGAACTAATCATAGGAGGGCCAAGCATAGTTGTTATATTATTATTATTGTTATTATCATTATTATTATTATCATTATTATTATTATTATTATTATTATTATGAGAGAGAGTTAAACAATCACTATATGAAGTTTCCTTAAAATTTGAACTCTTTCCGCCGAATCTATCTTGCTGGCTAATGATAATCTTAGGGCAGGCTGATTTTAAGTAATCCCTCTCTAAAAGAATTGACACCATACATTATTGGCTTAAATGGGTTCAGCATCCTAATTTAAATTAATTATCTAATGAAGTATCACGTCGAAGTGCCCAATGATTTGCTAAGCGTAGCTTAGATGTAGCACAAGTTCAAATGTGTAGAGTACCCAATGAGGATAGAACTTACTATTCAGTCGTAATTGATCTAGCGAAAGAAGCTCGCTGACCATTACTCCACGTCGAAGTGATCACACAGGAGTATATACGTAAAGAAAGAATTCGCTTAGCCATAGATATGCTCTTCCCGAAAATGTCGCTCCATTTGTGGGGAAACGAGTTGTAGTGTGAAAAACAATAGATCACCCACATCTGAATCTTTTAAAGATAGGTCATGTCAGAAGGAGTCAGAGATTTTCTGCAGCAGCAAAAAAGAACCGAACATTTTTTCCAGCATTTTAGCGATGGGTTGTCGACATGAGTTCCACTTGAAGTCAGAAATCAATTTGAGTTTCAATAGATGCTCAAAGCAAGGAACCATTTTTAGTGTGTGAGTCAAACAATAAGGCAAGCATAGGTTCAATTTGCACTAAACTCAAAAGGATAGACTTAAGTCTGATTTACACCAGAAACAATAAGGCAAGCATAGGTTCAATTTGCACTAAACTCAAAAGGATAGACTTCCGTCTGATTTTCACTGGAATCAATAAGGTAAGTATTGGTTCAACTTCAAAAAGGCAAACATAGGTCTGACTTATACTAAGTTTAAAAAGGCAGGCCTAGATTCAGTTTACACTAGAATAAAATAAAGGAGACATAGGTCTCGTTAATGCTAAATTCAAAATGGTAGACGGTTAAGGTTAGATTATAAACTTTAGGGTGTTCTAGGCTAATTAAAGTATGTCCGCCTTAGACAGAGTCCCCTTCTAACTCGCCCACACCCGTCTTGAATATATTTTACTCGTGATATATTTTAGCGATATTTACATAGATTGAAGTAAACTTATTCCAAATTCTTTAACCCTTTGAGCTCTGACCACCGCTTTACCGGTGATAAAGAAAAATGGCGTAATGCCCAGGCACCGGTTGAACAGTGGTAGAGAAAAATGACGTAATGCCCAGCCACCGGTTGAACAGTGGTAGAGAAAAATGACGTAATGCCCAGCCACCGGTTGAACAGTGGTAGAGAAAAATGACGTAATGCCCAGCCACCGGTTGAACAGTGGTAGAGAAAAATGACGTAATGCCCAGCCACCGGTTGAACAGTGGTAGAGAAAAATGACGTAATGCCCAGCTATCGGTTGAACAGTGGTAGAGAAAAATGACGTAATGCCCAGCCACCGGTTGACCAGTGGTAGAGAAAAAATGACGTAATGTCCAGCCACCGGTTGAACAGTGGTTGAGAAAAATGACGTAATGCCCAGCCACCGGTTGAACAGTGGTAGAGAAAAATGACGTAATGCCCAGCCACCGGTTGAACAGTGGTAGAGAAAAATGACGTAATGCCCAGCCACCGGTTGAACAGTGGTAGAGAAAAAATGACGTAATGTCCAGCCACCGGTTGAACAGTGGTAGAGAAAAATGACGTAATGTCCAGCCACCGGTTGAACAGTGGTAGAGAAAAACGACGTAATGTCCAGCCACCGGTTGAACAGTGGTAGAGAAAAATGACGTAATGCCCAGCCACCGGTTGAACAGTGGTAGAGAAAAATGACGTAATGCCCAGCCACCGGTTGAACAGTGGTAGAGAAAAATGACGTAATGCCCAGCCACCGGTTGAACAGTTCTAGAGAAAAAATGACGTAATGTCCAGCCACCGGTTGAACAGTGGTAGAGAAAAATGACGTAATGCCCAGCTATCGGTTGAACAGTGGTAGAGAAAAATGACGTAATGCCCAGCCACCGGTTGAACAGTGGTAGAGAAAAATGACGTAATGCCCAGCCACCGGTTGAACAGTGGTAGAGAAAAATGACGTAATGCCCAGCCACCGGTTGAACAGTGGTAGAGAAAAATGACGTAATGCCCAGCCACCGGTTGACCAGTGGTAGAGAAAAAATGACGTAATGTCCAGCCACCGGTTGAACAGTGGTAGAGAAAAATGACGTAATGCCCAGCCACCGGTTGAACAGTTCTAGAGAAAAAATGACGTAATGTCCAGCCACCGGTTGAACAGTGGTAGAGAAAAATGACGTAATGCCCAGCTATCGGTTGAACAGTGGTAGAGAAAAATGACGTAATGCCCAGCCACCGGTTGAACAGTGGTAGAGAAAAAATGACGTAATGCCCAGCCACCGGTTGAACAGTGGTAGAGAAAAATGACGTAATGCCCAGCCACCGGTTGAACAGTGGTAGAGAAAAATGACGTAATGTCCAGCCACCGGTTGAACAGTGGTAGAGAAAAATGACGTAATGCCCAGCCATCGGTTGAACAGTGGTAGAGAAAAATGACGTAATGCCCAGCCACCGGTTGAACAGTGGTAGAGAAAAATGACGTAATGCCCAGCTATCGGTTGAACTGTGGGTAAAAACTTGTAGCTATTTTCATATCTACCGTAAAACATTATATACCAATTATTTGAGAATTTTGGCTCAGGATCTAAGGCAGATAGGTTAAAATTGTTCATGAACGCTGGGCTGAAAGGGTTAAATAAACTAAAATAGTTATCTTTTGCTTGTCAATGAGAGATTCTTCAAGAAATACCATTATTTTACTATTTATTGCAAAGCAAATTAGCATGTATTTCAGCACAACCGTATTTAAAAAAAAATGATATTTTATAACCAGCATTATATATAACAATAAAACAATCAAAATAAATGGGCTTTTATTATTGATATCATTTTAGATTATGAAACTATTCACAAGTTATAGCACCTAGAAAATTAAAATCACTGCTTTATAAACATTTCTAATATTTAAACATTCTGGACTAAAATAATTTTATCTACTTGAAACACAATGACAAACATTTTTGTCCTTGCTTTGCTTTCTACAATGTCAAATAAATATGAGTTTGTCATATTCATATCACTTCTTTCTAAAAGCTTGATAGACCCTAGGCTCCAGCCTATAGTGACCTAAAGGATAACCCTGTAGACAGAGGTCTGTATTGCACTAGACCTAAAGGATAACCTTGTCCGGTAGACAAAGGTCTGTATTGCACTAGACCTAAAGGATAATCTGTCATGTAGACAGAGGTCTGTATTGCACTAGACCTAAAGGATAACCCTGTCCTGTATACAGAGGTCTGTATTTCACTAGACCTAAAGGATAACCCTGTCCTGTAGACAGAGGTCTGAATTATACTAGTCTCAGAAAGCTAAACATCGGGTTTATACTCTCGTTAGGTGACCCTTTTTTGTTTGCGGGCTACTTTCCCTTCTTCAGGGGATACTGTTTCTGTATTGTAAGCTCCTCCAACAGGATATACATTTGGTTGGATTGATGTTGTTGACATTAGTTCTTAAAACAGGACCGGGAGATTTTCAAATAGAAACAAATTACACAAAAATATACCACATAAATGACCAGTTGGCAGTGATGGCGACACATCTAAAGAACTGTTTTGGGACAAATCCGGTTCAAATGTGTCAGATACTGGCGTTAAAGGTCAGCACAAGAGAGGAAACTGCGCATATACATCTGCATATCATTGGACAAAAGATAGACGCTAATAGGAGTAGATAGGTTCGACTATTGCTGAGTTCACCATCCTTCCTCGTCTATTGAACAGGAGTAGAGGTTTATCCCTTGTTTTCCGTTTATGATTGCTTTTCCTGTTCCTGCTAAAGTCTTTTAATTCTCTTTCACTCCCTTGCGTCTTAGTGGCATTATCGCCTTGCTTGGGAGTGAAGTGATTAGAAAAAATATCCGGGAAATGAATTATTTACGAACTTAGTGAACGAAATAATCTTTATTGTTTTCTTTTCTTTTCTTTTCGGTTTGTTAGTTTTTTTAGTGGCCGGTTGGTTAAGTATATAGAAGAAATAAAGAAACGAGAAATTATTCATAAAAAAAAGGATGATTAAATAAATAAATAGAAACTATAAAAAAAAAATTTGAAGCAAAAAGAAACAAAAAATATATAATAAAAACGAAAGTCTACCGAAATAAACTGAGAAAAAAAATAGATTTTGTTGGTTTCTTGTTTTTTGGAAATAAAATTAAAAGGGCTTCAAAATGGCGACTTTGTCTTGAAATGTATTGTCATTACTATCCAGTCGCCATTTTTTAAAATGAAAACCTTAAGGAAAGAAGCCATTCAAATCATATTAAATGTTTCTCTGTATGGCAAAAACAGAAACGAGACGTTAAAGATGGTGGATATTTCAAAGGAGTTACTCGCCTAAAACTTAAAATAAATAAATAAATAAATAAGTAGAAAAATAAATATAAAATAAAGAAGAATGCATTTTTACATTTGTTTTGCACTTTTAGAAACCCTTTTCTGTACATTAGATAATTCATTTATTTATTAGATTTGGTTTACTTTCTTTAAGAAATAGCCGAATAGTTAATTTACCGGACTTTATCCTCTCGAGTTACCTGTTCAAACCTCTTCTTATTATATTCCGTTTATTTTTATTCTTCTTCTTTAATTTAAATTAAGTGTTCAAAATTCCTTTTTCTTGTGACCAAGTAAATTGTTTAAGAAATAACAAAACAGGTGTTACAGATATATCATATATTAAACAGTAAGTACAACAGAAGACTATTACACTAGTGAGTGTGTGTCGGTTTACTAACGTTCAATCTATTCGATTGTTAATACGAGGGATGTGTGTGGCACAAGGCCGAGCTTATCGTGGGTTCTCCGAGCTCAGCCAAAAATATACCCTTAGAACCTGCATAAACGGGTTCAGGGACTGTCTACCTCCCCGGACGAAACGTTGCCCTTCGGCAAAGCCTCATCCGAGTTCCTCTCTGCTCAAGGCAGAGAGTTCGACAGTAATGAACAATAATCGACTGTTAATATTTAACAGCATTCCCCTACGATGGATGTATGCTGCACAAGGCCGAGTTTACCGTGGGTTCACCGAGCCCATAGGCTCGGCCAAAAATATTCCCTTAGAACCCGTATAAACGGGTTCAGGATCTGTCTACAGCCCCGGAAAAAACTTTGCCCTTCGGCAAAGCCTCATCCACGTTCCTCTCTGCTCAAGGCGGAGAGTTCGACAGTAATGAACAATCTATTCTACTGTTTCCCCCAAGGCCTCCTCTCCTACTAATCTTATAATAGGCGGAAGAGTCCAAAATAGACTCTCTAGTGGGAGGACACCACAATACTTTTCTTTAAAAATCATTTCTGAATAGTTAAGAAATTAATTAATTTAACCGAATTTAATATCTACTGGCGAGGTGTCAACTCACTTCTCCTATTATACGACTCAAGTCTTTAGTTCTACAGTTTAACTTTGTTAGAAGAAACACTGCTAGGGATAGTTTTGCGCAATACCGCAAGTTGCTACCAAACCAAAACAAAACATTAAAAACTTGAATCATGTCATTAAATAACATCGTCAGATTGAGACTTTCATATAGATGCAACGCATAGCATGAAACTCGTTCTGAAATATCTAAACTGCCAGCTGTATTTAACTTTTCTCAGATTGATGGCTAAAGTTAACCTAGAGAAAATGAATCCAGTAGGTCTTAGTGAGGACCAGCCATCTTGGAACCTCGATACTGGCGCTACACACTCACAAAGAAAGAACTGCACTAAATAACAGAAACCACATCAATTGAGGACTTTCAACAACAGTAATAAATAAAATGGATATTATGTCTAACTCGGAGAGAAAATAATGACCTAATCATGCTGCTGATGTCCCACACTAGTTCAAACAAAATGAACTGAGATAGATAGATAGATAGATAGATAGATAGATAGATAGATAGATAGATAGATAGATAGATAGATAGATGCGTGTGTGTCTTTGCTGGCGCATTCTTATTATCAAATATCAATGTCTCTAATCTTAAATCTTCCGTATATCTGCAATCGCTTTAATCGCTATTTGCCAGCGACTCACGGACTAACGCGCGTGCGTTTTAAATCCTATTAACTTCTGGCTTCTCCAAACAAGAGTTTCTAAGACACTCCAAACTGGTCATCAAGTTCGAACGTATCTTCCGTCTTCCGCTTACCAATATTGGGGATTGTGACTACGAAATCTTTCTTTTTTTAATCAAATCGCCCCAAGCAAAGCGACAATGCCACTAAGACGCAAAGGGCTACTGGGAGTGAATGAGAATGAGAAGATTTTAGAAGGAAACGAAAACATAATCCTTAAAAGGAAACAAGGGATAAAACGAGTGTCTGTCTGCCATTTCTTATTAAAGGAAATGGCAGACAGACAAGAAGCTGCTTGACAAATAGGAACAAACATATGGAGGGGCATGTACCACAAAGACAAGGTATTGCAGAGAGCAAAAGAAAGGAAGCTGTGGAAAACCATCAACGCAGGCTTAATAAAGAGACATGAGACTAATATACCAATGTACCAATGATGTTCAGAATCCATGCTACTAAAAGATGTTGCAGAATCTAGAAGCAACCTGAGTCCTTTGATAAAATACAACGAAAAAGTAGACTGGTTCTGTTCTCACTTTAATAGAGAGTGGGGTAGAAATATTTCCCAGAAATACCACCCACATATACCTCCCGGAAATACCACCCACATATACCTCCCAGAAATACCACCCACATATACCTCCCAGATATGCCTCCCACATATACCTCCCAGAAATACCACTCACATATACCTCCCAGAAATACCATTCACATATACCTCCCAGAAATACCACCCACATATACCTCCCAGATATGCCTCCCACATATACCTCCCAGAAATACCACCCACATATACCTCCCAGAAATACCACCACATACACCTCCCAGAAATACCACCACATATACCTCCCAGAAATACTACCCATATCTACCTCATAGAATTACCACCACATATACCTCCCAGAAATACCACCCATATATACCTCATAGAATTACCACCACATATACCTCCCAAAAATACCAACCACATACACCTCACAGAAATACCACCCACATATACCTCCCAGATATATCACCCACATATACCTTCCACATAATAGTAAGACATTAGTGGCAATGGTGTCTTCATCTACCTAATGCCTTACTATTATGCGTGAGGTATTTCTGGGAGATATTTCTGGGGGGTATTTCTACCTCACCCTGTACATATTAAACAAGACTAACAAGATACTTTTATTAAGTCATTTTTATTATATTTTTCTTTCATGCGAACAAGGGTTTTCTTTTCCAGACTTAACGAGTTTAGATATTGTCCAAATGTTTCTTGATCCCGAGTGCTTTCAATTAATCTATTAGGATTTCATTTATACTACTATAATAAGTAGTGTACGGCTTACGACCACATCACGTTAAAACACCGGTTCTTATACGATCACCGAAGTTAAGCAACGTCGATCCTGGTCAGTACCTAGATGGGTATATATATATATATATAGATATAGGCTTCGATTATTTTTTAAACACTTTTCACATTTGAAAGTGCGTGTCACGTTTGTATTCTCGACAAGTATATTGCGTATAGAGATTGGTACAAATCCATGTCAGCCGATTGTCTATACAACTCGGTTCAGGAAAATGTAGTGCCAGTCATCTTGAAAGGCTGATTTTTTTTTATATATATATATATATATATATATATACACACACACACACACACACACACACACACACACACACACACACACACACACACACACACACACACACACACACACACACACTCCGACACAAACTCAGTCTAAACCACGGTTGTATGAGACTGGCGTATTTTATTTTTGCGTCAGCTGGAATAAGCTTATTTCTCATATGAGGTGATTTTGGATATTATTATTTGCTCTGTAATAATAATTACATTGAGCTCTTTTTGTGGATCAATTTGAATATTTTTATATTACTAGGATCCACTTGGATTATACATCTACGGATTTATTACCTTTACTATATATATATATATATATATATATATATATATATATATATATATATATATATATACTCGACTCTCCCGTCAAATTCGACGTATGAGGTTCAAGCAGATCGGTTCCTAGGAAACTGACAGCCCAACAACAGCACATGAGATTTGATTATAGTGAAGGTTTCGTGCAGGGCCATTCACACTTTTTGAAGGGCCGAATTCAGAGACCTGGTGAACTACGTGCCACAAGGTCCCCAAACGACCCTCCGCAGGTTTTGAATTCAGAGTTGTCCTTCTCCTAGACCAGTTGCCATCCAACGCTATAGAACCCAGTCTGCCCTGCTATTTACCCATAGTTGAAGGGAGAAGATGATTCACACCTTTCCCAGGGTATTAGCACATAAGTGAATGTAATGGATTCGACTGGAATTCGAACTCGGCTCTCCGATTCCTCAACCCGCTATATATTACGCCACTGCGCCCCCTTATATATATATATATATATATATATATATATATAAGGTTGTTGCAAAAATAATATCGTTTTTTGACGTATTTTTTAACGTCAAAAAACGATATTATTTTTGCACCAATCTAATATATATATATATTAGATTAACATGAAAATATTATTTTCCACACTCTTTTAGAACAATATATTCCTCTACTTACTCCCACTTTAATGTGAACATAATTGCCCTCTTCTCTCGTGCGTTCTTAAATAAGCACATAAATTGTTTGGCTACTCTCTCTCTCTCTCTCTCTCTCTCTCTCTCTCTCTCTCTCTCTCTCTCTCTCTCTCTCTCTCTCTCTCTCTCTCTCTCTCTCTCTCTCTCTCTCTCTCTCTCTCTCAAAATATGTATCTTTTTCTCTAATATACGTAACTGCAAACATTCTTCTCTAACGCAAATAGTCATGCGCAAGTGTACGCGCATGCGCACGCATCCACACATTTACAAGTCCTTATTGCTACTAACTCGTCTGCTCTTTGAACCTCTTCAAACTAACCATCTCTGCGAGAATGAAACGAAAAAAAATAATAAAGCAATCGGCGCACAATGATCTCTTGTCTGGGCTCTCATTGAGAGTGAGTTCAAAATTGTAACCCCCTAGGGGTGGTCAATCACACGCCCTATCTTCCTTATCGGGAAGTGAACTTTACGATGATGATGATGATGATGATGATGATGATGATGATGATGATGATGATATTGCGATTTGATGGTCATCCGAGAAGAAGCCCAGTTTGGCCAAAGGAGCTCATCAAAACTTGCATAAACGGCAAAATAATGGACGAGGCGATGAAAAGGAAGACATGCAAGGAATCTGCAAACTAATTCCTTTCTCACTAATTATTTTTTTCACCCGTGGTGACGAAGATGGGGATGGGTTAGAGGCTCATATTTCTTTCCCAACAGTTATTATTATTACTATTATTACTATTATTATTATTATTACTATTATTATTATTATTATTATTATTATTATTATTGTCTGAGCATCAAACAGGAAGATGACGTTGTGGTACGAATACGTAAAACCCACTGCACCTATCAGGACACCTACCGTGATAAAGCTATACCAAAAACATGCGAAACAGGCTTGGAACAGTGATAGGTTTTGATAAAAGCAGCGTATAAACTTGCACGTGGGGCAGAGTTCGAAAACATCTTCAGGTCGGGTAACCCAGTTCGTCCAGACGGTATCCAAATGAGAGCATTTTCGAGGAACTAGTCATGACTCCCATGTCGCCTCAGCTGCTTCATCCTCCAAATTTGGCAATAAACAAACATCGCGACACTCGGCTATAATGCTTCCCCAGTATACTAGTTCCTGATAAGTGGCGAACGACAAAGACAATGTACATGTATAAAAATATTTAAAGACGAGTAAATTGTTCCTGCATGCAAAATTTGTGTAGGAGACCTAGACAAAATAATCTAAAATGAAGTTGAGTACCTACGGGTTTGTATGTGCGTTTCTCAATAAGAGACGTGTTTTCACAATAGTCACTACATCCTAGCGTGTCTAAGGAAAACAGGAAAAAGACAATGATGTGTTTATAGGTTCAGAAAGCGTCACCTAGTGGCGTTATTTTAGGAAAGTAAGTGGAGTTAATGTCACATTATCTTCCTGGATACAGTAGAGTGAGTTCTCCTATATAGAATGGGGACACGGGTAACCGAAAAAAAACTTCTTCAAGAAAGTAGATGAATGATACATTATAATTTTACGACCGGCACTTGATATACACCGGATTGCCAAACTGACGAACGAGCAACTCTATAGAAATCTAATCCCAGTTTCGAAGAAAATAGCATTCAGAAGGATGAAGCTTGCCGGACAATGCTTGCACATTCCAAAATAAATTGCATCAAAACTCGTTTTATGGCAACCATCAGCAGGACGAAAGCACAGGAGTCGGCAATCCGTGACGTTCCCAGATGTGCATGAAATAGTGGCATTGCAAATGTGGAAGAGCTCAAAACAGCTATGGTGGATCGGGACAATAGGAGACAATATGCTGAGATGTTGCGACTGGAGACTCAGTGAATATATATATATATATATATATATATATATATATATATATATATATATATAATGAAATGACCAAAGTCCGACAATTATTTTAAGACATTTTTATGTTTATACAAATATTTAAGTAAATGCTCTGTTTATAATAAACAGTATTAAACAACCTTTACCGGCCTGAATGTCCGAGAAATTTTCATAGAAAATATTCTTCTGATGGGAATCGAACCTGTATCCTATACGGAACTGTCATATAGCTTGACGTGCCTTAACCGATTGAGCCATAGAGGAGCGTTCGGTTAGACATTTTTATGTTTCAGGCCGGTAAATGTTTCAAGCTTTTTTTGTTATTATTTTTTGTTCTTACACCAGTCTTTCTTGCCTTCTCTTTCTTTGTATCTCTCACTCTCTCTTTCAAAATACGCACTCTCCCTCCCTATCTATCTATCTATCTATCTATCTATCTATCTATCTCACTCTCTCTATTTATATCAATCTTCCTTTCCTTCTTTTCGTTTTCTTTCCTTGTTTCTCTCTCGCTCACTTTCAAGATACACACACATAATATCTCTCTTCTCTCTCTCTCTCTCTCTCTCTCTCTCTCTCTGACCCTCTGCCTATCTTTCTCGATCTCTCTATTTATATCAATCTTCCTTTCTTTCTTTGTCTCTCTCTCTTTTTGTCAAAATACGCACTCATACAAACTCTCTCTTTGTCTTTCTCTCTTACTCTCTCTCTCTCTCTCCCTCTCTGTGTTTATTTATATCAATCTTCCTTTCATTATTATCGTTTTCTTTCATTGTTTCTCTCTCTGTTTCAAGATGCACACACATACTATCTCTCTCTCTTTTGCTCTCTCTCTCTCTTTCGCTCTCTCTCTCTCTCTCTCTCTCTGTATCTTTCTCTATCTCTCTATATCAGTCTTTTTTCTTTCTTTGGCTCTCTCTCTCTCTTTCAAAATACGCACACATACAATCTCTCTCTTTCTTTCTCTCTCCCCCCTCTCTCTCTCTCTCTCTGCTTATCTTTCTCTATCTTTCTATCTCTCTATATCAATCTTCTTTTCTTTCTTTGTCTCTCTCTCTCTTTCAAAATACGCACACATACAATCTCTCTCCCCTCTCTCTCTCTCTCTGCTTATCTTTCTCTATCTCTCTATATCAATCTTATTTTTTTCTTTTTCTCTCACTCTCTTTCAAAATACGCGCACATACAATCTCTCTCTCTCTCTCTTCTCTCTCCTTATCTTTCTCTATCTCTCTATATCAATCTTATTTTTTTCTTTTTCTCTCACTCTCTTTCAAAATACGCGCACATACAATCTCTCTCTCTCTCTCACTCTCTCTCTCTCTCTCTATCTCTCTCTCTCTCTCTATTTATATCATTTTCCCTTTCCTCTTTTCTACTTCTACCTGACAGACCTTGTCAGATTGAATTCATGCTCTCATGTCCTTTATACTGCGTCTATTCGCTCGTTTCTCCCAAGCCAACACCCTTCTTATCCTTGACCACTTACTCGATGAACCTAAATAAACCTTTCTGGCCAGCGACATCCACTGTCCAGATCCTACTTTTATTTATGATCCACACCCGAGGCTACCTTTTTGCACACAGCGGCAAATGTCGTTCAAGTACCAACGAAAATAAAAGTGAGTTTCGAATTGGTAGTTATTGCTTGCTAATATCCTAATAATCGCCATCTTGTTTTATTCTGGGGGCGAACAACGTAGTTTTAGGCAAGAAAACACTTAGAATATGAATGTAAAGCGGAAAAATTACGAAATATGGAAGACGATAAGGAATGTAAAGGTGAAGAAAAACAAATTCTAATAAAAATAAAGTTAGGAAATTCATATTTATCTAACCTTAGTGATGATGATGATGATGATGATGATGATGATGATGATGATGATATCATTTTGCATGTTCGTTGGTCCTTCGTTAGCCAATGTCTCAGACATAATGGACTATTCCATTTTAACCGCGAGGAAAGACAGAAAAATCTTATTAGTGATGCTGTTTGTTTTCAATGAGAAAATTATAAAAAGAATGTTGCGTTGCCAAGATATAGGATGCAAGTTCAATACTAGCCAGAAGCTGCTATTTGATCTTTTATATGCTGCTTACGTTCATAATCAAGAAGTTTACCAGAATTTCCAAGCCTCAAATTGGGAGAGTTTTCAGTTTTTATTATAGCTTATTAGTTTTTTTTTATTATAGTTTGGATTATAGTTTATTAGTTTTTTTATTATAGATTTATTATAGTTTATTAGTTTTTATTATTGTTTTATTATAGTTTATTAGTTTTTATTATAGTTTTTATTATAGTTTATTAGTTTTTATTATAGTTTTTATTATAATCTATTAGGTTTTTTATTATAGTTTTTACTATAGTTATTAGTTTTTATTATAGTTTTATTATAGTTTATTAGTTTTTATTATTTTCTTTATTATAGTTTGTTACAGTTTTTATTTTAGTCTTTATTATAATTTATTAAAGTTTTTATTATAGTTTTATTATAGGTTTAGGTTCTTCTATAAGAACGTGTTTTCATGATACAACAAACATTTCAGCGAAAGTTTGCTTTGGTTTGTTTAACAGCACATCAATTCATTATCTGTCATTTAATACTGAAATTTTATTTTCTTCTAAGCTTTCGTAATTTCTTTTTCAAAAAATGTAATACTGGTAATTTTTTCTAATGAATTTTTATATTTTCATTTTTTGATCCTAGTTTTGGAGATCACTATTCCTCCATAGATGGGACCTTAAAAAGTGCTACAACCATGAATCAGAGTTGAACCTGGGAACAACAGCAATTAATAGGTGGTTCCACGCTCCGAAAAAAACTCCAGGTCAGAGGTCATGCTGCTGGATGTAGTTTATCGTCATACCCAGGACGATTCGATGAAAGAATTTGATAATTTCTCCAGATACAAAGATCTGGAAAATATAAATTACAATAAAGCGTCAGTTAAACAAAACCATTATCCCAGTAGTTGTTGGAGCACTCTCCGAATGATTAAAAATAATACGGATACACACAAGAAAACTCCTAGGATATCCATTATTATCATAAATACAAAAGATTCTGTTAATAGAAACTGCTCAGGTAGGAAAAGCTCAATAACTTTATAAGATTGATTGATGGATTTGTCTTTTTTATGGTTTATCAACCTTTTACAGGTTATTTCAAACCAGAAAATATTTTTACACTAGTGTATCCGTGCCGTCAAAATTACGGCGATTTTTAGAACGTTTTAATAGTGTTGTGGTAGGATCCACCTAATTTGCATAGTGGAGTACCGACCATATAAATATGGTTGGTACCGGGAAGAGAGGAGAGGAATCAAGAGATTCAACCAGAGACTCTGCCCGACTGCGACTCAGTCAACACATTCCCCAGGAACGGTCTTTCCAGGAATATACAAAAGACTATATGTAAATATTGTGTACACTTCCTTGTTTCAATACATTTTGTTCTAAGTACATTTTGTGTTGCATTATTATTCCATGCATTAGTCAAGTTTCAACAAATAGTGAGATGCAATAAAACAAAAGTCTTGAAACAATGTACTGAGATTTACTTACATTATTTACATTATTCGGACTCTTATGCTCATCTTCATTGCCATATTCACAACATTTCGGTCGTTGTACGCTCCGGGCTTCTTAAGGTTATTGAAACATTCATTTTCTGTTTACCCGTGTCGTCAAAATGACGGCATTTTTTAGAAAGTTTTAATAGTGATATGCAATGAAACTAAAGTCTTGAAACAATGTATTGAGATTCAATAAAGCGGAGATAAAGAATTCACAATTAAAATAGAGGCCAAGGAACCGTTTAATTAATCTGTTCCATTTATATATTTTAGACGCTCAATGGCATCTATGATTCATTGATTAATCCTGTTGTTATATAAATAGCTTCTTGCTCAATATCTTTTCATGCTAAAAAAAATTTGTGTTTAATATAACAGTGAAATGGAAAAATCTCTCGGAAGAAAAAGATTAGCAAGAGAACGACAACAATGCCTATTTGAAGACCAAGTTGAAGCAAGACGATCACTTAATAAATAAAGGTATCTGAGTGCTTCACATGAAAGGCTTGAACAAATAAGACTGCGATCTAAGAAATGTAGAAGTAAAAGAACTGATTAATTAAACTGTTCATTTTGCAGGGGAACTAATTTGTCTAAAGGCAAATAAATATTTTATTTGTAATGCTTATAAAACGTCTAAGAGAAGTAATCACTCATGAATTTATTAGCATAAATTAATTTATCTCCCTTCCCACTACAGACCCTACAGGAAATATATAAATGAATACATACTGATAATTATTATACGGTTCGATTATTATTATTATTATTATTATTGCTGTTGTTGTTGTTGTTTTGGGTTTGTTTTTTATAGTATGAGTTATAGATTAGCAACAGAACGACAAACTATTTTTTCTGTCTTTTATAATGTGCAACAAGGAGGGAAGTTTACGAGGTCAACTGGACTGAGGATCCTATATGAAAACATTCATCTTCTCTCGTATCACTAATACAAACACGATCTAAGAGTCATTCTTATCTACGAATCCCACACCTGTGTTGTCTCTCTGTATGTCCCTGTTTCGTAAACACAAAAATGGCACGGCTTTTTATTTCCGGTGACACATGATCACGATAGGAATTCCTTAAAAGGAAAACAATAAATCCGGTCTCAACATCGAATCTACATTTTTCTTTTCTGTTTACTACTGTACCCGTGTTTACTACTGTACCCGTGTTTACTAGCGTACACGTGTTTACTAGTGTACACGTGTTTACTAGTGTACCCGTGTCGTCAAAATGACAGCATTTGTTAGAAAGTTTTAAGAGTGAGGTGCAAGGAAACTAAAGTCTTGAAACAATTTATTCAGATTCAATGAAGCAGAAATAAAGAATTCACAACTAAAATAGAGACAAATGAACCGTTTTATTTATCTGTTTCCTTTATATTTTTTTAGAGGTTCAATAGTATCTATAATTCATTGATCACTCCTGGTGTTCTATAAATCGCTTTTCGCTTAATATATTTTCAAACTAAAAATTATGTTTTTAAAATAACAGTGAAATTTCTCGGAAGAAAAAGATTAACAACAAAGCTTATTTAAAGATCAAGTTGAAACAAGACGATCACTTAATAAACAAATGTATCAGAGTACCTGACATGAAAGGCTTGAACAAGTATGACTGCAAGCTTAGAAAGAAGAATTTAATCAATATAGAATTATAAATATACTATTGTATCTGACAGTAATTTTTAGAAAGTTTTAATAGCGAGATGCAGTGAAACAAAATTCTTGAAACCATGTACTGGGATTCAATAAAGCGGAGATAAAAAAAAAAATTCACAACTAAAATAAAAGCTAATGTGACCATTTAATTAATCCGTCTCCTTTATATTTCTAGACATTCAATGATATTTGTTCTTGAAATAGCTAGATCTAATCGTGTCTTCTATTTTAATAGTTTTTTCTCGCAATTCTCACCTGTGGAAATCCCGTCCGATTACTTGTTTTGCTGCCACCTACAACTTTCCAAAAATTTCACTTTAACGCCATTCGCCATCTTCTGGCTTCCTGAAATCTGCTCTTTTATTTTCCTTACTCCTTTTTTTATTTCTAATGTCTTCTCACTCTCTTTCACTCCCAATTAATCCACTGCGTCTTAGTGGCATTATCAACTTACTTGGGGTGTAACGATTAAAATATTTAGCAAATGAAGACAATCGGAATGAAGAACAAGGAAAAGACAAAAATGGAATAATGATTATTATTAGTAGTAGTAGTAGTAGCAGTAGTAGTAGTAGTAGTAGTAGTATATCCATGTCGTCAAAAATTAAATTAAATTTATCGAAAGAAAAAAATTAACAACAGGACGACAAAGACGGCCACGACAAAGCTTATTTAATGATCAAGTTGAAGCAAGACGATCACTTAATAAACAAAGGTATCTGAGTACCTGACATGAAAGGCTTGAACAAATATGACTGCAAGCTTAGAAAGAAGAATTTAATCATTATAGAATTATAAATATACTAGTGTATCTGACAGCAATTGTTAGAAAGTTTAAATAGTGAGATGCAATGAAACAAAAGTCTTGAAACAAAGTTACTGTGATTGAATAAAGCAGAGATAAAGAATTCACAACTAAAATAGAGGCCAATGAACCATTTAATTAATCTGTTCCCTTTATATTTTTTAGCTGTTCAAGTCTATCTCTGATTCATTGATCACTCCTGGTATTATATAAATAGCTTTTTGCTCAATATCTTTTCGTGTTAAAAATGTTGTTTAATGGTGAAATGAAAATATTTCTCGGAAGAAATAGATTAGCAACAAAACAATAAAAATGACGACGACAAAGACTCAACAAAGAGTTGAATCAAGACAATCAGTTAATAGATAAAGGTATCTGAGTGCCTCACATGAAAGGCTTGAACAAATAAGCCTGCAATTTAATAAACGTAGGAGTAAAGGAACTGATTAATTAAATGGTTCATTTTGCTTAGGAATTAATTTTATCTAAATTCAGATAACTATTTTATTTGTATCGTTTATTAAAACGACTACGAAAAGTAAGCACTTATAAATATATTAACTTAAGTTGATTTACTTCACCTCCCACTTCAAACAGGACAGAAAATCTGTAAATAAATATATATTGATAATTATTAAAAAGTTTGATTGTAAGATTTTTTTTTAGATAATAATGATACAAGTCATACTAATTAACCCAGAGCTAGAGGGGAGAAGAGATGGACTCATATCTTTCCCAAGCGTGTAAGTGAATATACCAAAACCGAATGGAATTGGAACACAGCTCTCCGACTTCCAATTCGCAGCTACTATCCCTTACACCACCTGCACATCTGAGCTCACATCACTTGGTACCCCATCTAGATACTGACCAAGCTCAACAGTGCTTAACTTCGGTGATCGCACGATATAACTTTCTAATGAAAAAAACTTTATTTAGCTTAGGTCGCAGGTGAAAGTCATAGTAAATGATTATACGAAACAGTAAGTCAAATTAAAGAAGAAGAAGAACAAGAACAAGAACAAGAACAAGAAGAAGAAGAAGAACAACAACAACAACAACTCAAAGGAGTGGGCAAATAAAGAAAAGAGTATGTATCAGTCCTGTTATATGATAATGAATGCTGGGCAATCTCCTCACAGATGAAGGAAACACTTGAAGCAACATATATGTGCTACAGAAGGATGCTGAGAATTCCTTGAAATTGTGAGCAGTGACGGAGTTCTAGAGACAATGGCAACAATGGTTACTTATACTTAACATCAGGAAGAGACAGCTGAAAATAGTGAGGGTTGGTTTGGTTTGGTTTGTTTTATGGCATATCAACCCTAATTGGTTATTTAATGCCGATAAGATTCTTATTGCTGGTAATAGTTTTTCAAAAAAATGTATTGCTGGTAATATTTTGTTCTCTCTTCAAAAATGCATTGCTGGTAATAATGTATTGCAGGTAATAATATTTTCTCAAAAAAATTATTGCTGGTTTTAAAGCCTATTTTTACACTTTCATTGTGTTTTGACTCCAGTTTAAGGGTTAACTATTTGCCCATGGCTGGGACCCTAACAAGTGCTACCACCCCGGGGCAGAGTGAACCGGGGAACAGTAGTAATTAAGGAGTGGTTCCACGCTCCTTAAAACCTCCTGATCAGAGGCCTTGCCGTAGAACGTAGTTTATCGTCTTCCCCTGGACACGGATGTAGTTTATCGTCATACCCAAGACGGGAAAATTGTGGGAGACAAAAGACGGCTTGGAAAATTTGATACTCTCAAGACAGATTGAAGACAAGAGGGTCAGAGGAAAGCAACGCGCAGTCTAGCTGCCTAGCTTAAGCGAATGGATGGGGAATCAGGGTTTGGGAAAGATAGCAAAAGTTAAGAGCCACAAAGGATAGGAAATAATGGAGAGCTATGATCGTCAACGTCCTGAAGGGACACGTAACAGAAAAAGAAAGTGAATAATGAGTTGACTAAGACAGAGAAATAAAAAAATGAAGATGATCACAAAGAAAAAGAAAAGGGTGAGATGAAAAAAAAGAAGAGAAAGAAAAAAAGCAAAAAGATCGAACTGCTGTCTGGCAAAAAGATTATTATTATATCTGTAATGGCAATATCGGTGATGATGTTGCCACTGTTTACATCATGATGATGCTTATGAAGTTAATATCGGATGATTTTACCAACGATATCTGTCGTTTGCTCAAAGCATTATTTTTTTTATTTCCGTCTCTTTCTCTTTAAATAAATAAAATTCATAGCTAACGTCTACTTTGCTCGTCATTTTTTCTTCACAAAAACATAAACCCCCTAACGAAAGTATGAACTTTTTTAGGCAACATGAAATTGCGCTGGACTTTAATACAGAAATCATTCAATATACGTCCATTTTAGAGATGAATTTACATGTGCAAATTTCACCATTAAACTTGTTTAATAAATAAAACGTTCTCTCAACATTGCTGTAGTAGTTTTTCAACCTCAGCAATTTTATGGAAAAGAAAAAAAAAGAAACCTTGTCTCATTCGCATGAGCAATTCACAACAGACGACAACGAGAATATGGAGAATGGAGAGAAAAAAACGTGAGTAATGTTGATATTGTTTTGGAAATCTTTTTCTCTTCGATCCCTCTTGTTTCTTTGCGAAGCATTTTAAGAGGTATAAATTTATAATTAAATTGTCTTCATGAACATGACGGTAAATTCTCTATCTTGTCTATAGCGTCTATGAAAATCTAGGAACAAGCTGTGTTTGAAAATAAAAATGACAAAAAAAATGTCTCCTTCCCATCGCCGCCATACTGAACGCCATTTCTCCCACTTCTCTTTATTTTATCCAATCGTTAATTTTTTATGCAAAAAGTAGACATGTAAAAAAATATATTTCAAGAAAAAAATACATATTGACATTCCGGAGGGTTATACTGAATCGTGGAAAGTCTGGACATATTTACAGTAGACACATTTTTTTTTTTAAAGCTATGGAAGAATCTCATGAAAAACATGTCGTCTGCATTTTGAAGACTTCACCCAGGTATGTTCTTATATGGCACATATCTTAATTGAATACAATGATAAGGACAACACAATAATTGAAAAAAATGATGGGTGTAAGTAATTGAATATAAAACTATTCTTCATCATTTTTTTTTATTATTTTCTTTCTCGTTTTTCGACGTTACATTTTTAATGCCTTTATTCTCTAACAAGGTAATGCGTAGAGAAACATGTATATGCTTTTTAGACATGTTTGCTTAGTCTTCATATATAAGTGAATTGAAGAAATTTTTCGGCATCTGTCTGACATTATTTTTTAAATTCCTTTCGTGCCTATCATGCAGTTTGCCTTCCAAACTTTCAAGAACTTCATCAATTTTTATATGCTGAATTCTGGGAGCATCTTATCATAAATTTGACGTGCCAGACGACTTTTTAACCTTGAGAAAATCTATCGATAAGAAAGCGTCGACATCTACGCCAAGTATAAACCATGAAAATGGTGAATTTTTAGAACAGTCAAACATACAATGATTCAATTACTGTCACTCTGGATGCTGCCTCCATATTTCCGATAAAATGTCATATTCCCGGAACGGATTTATCATATTCCTAGTAAAAATGATAATAAAAAAGTTTACTCAGACAGTAAGAAATAACTAGATGTTTTGTTAAGTCCTTACAATTATTAGACCGTCCTAAGTATGAAGATAAACTACATCCGAGTCCTGGGTAAGACGATAGACTACGTCCGACATCAAGGCCTGTGATCAGGAAGTTTTGAGGAGCGTAGAACCACCTCTTAATTGCTGGCATTCCTAGGTTCACCCTGACCCGGAGTGGTAGCAAGTGTTAGTGTCCCAGCTATGGGCAAACAGTTAATCTCCAAACTAGGGTGAAAGCACTATGAAAGTGTAAAAATAGGTTTTAATACCAGAAATACTTTGTAAAAAAATTATTACCAGCAATACATTTTTGAAAAAATGTGACGCCCCCCCCCCCCCTTCCCGGTGTCGCTGCGCCAAATGTGACGTCTGCCTGGCTGTGTGCGTCGTGCTATCCTGTCCTGTGACGACCAACTGGCTTGGTATTGGTCGCGGCACCAAATGTGACGTTCTAACCTTTTGGTGATTCGGATGGGAATCTGGTTAGATTCGGTATCAGCCTCGTCGTTCCCAGCTCGCCTCCAACGTCTGGTTACCGAAGTAACTGCTTTGATTTCCAGTCTAACCTACCCACGTTGTGAATTGATCTTAGGCAGACGAAAGCAATCAGTCGCCGGGCCGTAATGCAAGCTGAGTTCGAATAAGGGTGATATCGCACAAGTATATGTAAAAGAAAAGAAAATAATAACTCGAAAAGTTCAAATGTGTTAAAAAAGGATAACAATATTTTATATCTGGTTGCTGAATATAGGACTACGTCTTCTTCCCAACCCGCTATATGGATTCGTGACACTTTGTGTTTGTTAGGCGAGTCTTAACATCTTAAGTTGTTTGTTCTTTAAGAAACTGGTTCTTGGTGTATCTTCAGGTGATATTCGTAAAACTTGTTTTGGTGGTGTGAGTCTAAGTCGTTCTTCAAAAATAAATTGTTCTTGGTTAGAAATTGAGTTCGGAATTTGCGCGAATCTTAGTCAGCTTCTTCGAGGCGGGTCTTCAGAGATCTCATCTCACTGCAACTGCTTGCCTCTCTGTCTCCAACCCCAACTCAACTTAACTCGAACTGATTTTCGCTCGCTGCGACTTTGCTTATATGGACGCCGACCAAAACCGGGGTGGGCTTGTCGGGGTTTGAGGTTCCTTGATAATTCTCAACCCACAATCCACTTATTTGGTTTCGGTCAGAAAAATTTTTTATTATTTTCCATTTTTGGAAGTCTTTCGTCTTCCCACCTCCTTCTGTTCTCATATTGGTATCTCACCATGCCCTCAGAGGGTGTCAACGGGTTTCCCCTCTCTCTCACAGTGGCATCTCACACCTATCCCTTCAGGGGGGCGCAACAGGCCTCCCCTCCTTCTTTACATGCTTACCTCTGCCAAATACTCCTGCTATCATTCAGCCAATGGGCGATCAGCGGCGTGGATGTGGCCAGACTAGCCTCGGTTTAAAAAATCTTGCTTAAAGAAAAAAAAAAATTTATCCTTTTTTTTTTTTTTTTTTTTACTTTTCCTTTTCCTTCTCTTCGAGGAGACCTCACACCCTAGACTCTTTATCTTTTAACCATATTACCTGGAATTCGTCAATTAGCTTTTCGCCATCACCAAGCGGGTGGCCACCCAGACGTACCTGCACTCCTGGCGCCAACCACTGATCCGATAAAACAGTTTCGCTTTTATAGCCGGATTTCATATGGAATTCGTCAACGAGATTTTCGCCAATTATCAAGTGGGTGGCCATCTGGCGAAACACAGTCAATTTTTCGTCCCGATAAAATAATTTCACCATCATAGCCAGCCTGACGATAAATAGATGCTCCTCTCAATGATTTCCACATATAGACAAAGGCTTAACCTTTCCTTCATGGTGGTCAGCGGACACTTGTTTTTTGTAATTCTGCGACACAGTTAATTTTTATCTATTTAGAATTCTGCCTCTGAGGTTATTTGGCCAACCTGGAATTTCCATCCGCCCCGTAACCTAAATCAGATTAATTCCAGTATCTTCCTTTTTACCTTCTCGACAATGGGAATAAAAATTTTTACCACTTTTCCTTGTCAGAAAAATAACACCGCTTAGTGTCACCTAAATTTAATTCTCGCCTTTCTTTTTTTTTTCTCTTTTTCTCTTTTTTAGCAAGCCAAATAGTGTCACAAAATATTACCAACAATACATTCAAAAAAATATATTACCAGGTATACGTTTTTGAAAAACAAATATTACCAGCAATACATTTTTGAGAAAAAAAAAAAACATCCCCAGCTATACATTTTTTTTTAAAGTATTACGAGCGAAGGGAAATTATTAAAAGAAATAGATTTTTTGAAGGAAAAAAATATTACCAGAAAGAGATTTTTGGAAAAAAATATTACCAACAATGAAAATGTTGTCGGCATTAAATAACCCATTGAGGTTGATATGCCGTAAAACAAAATAAACCAAACCAAGTTTTCCAAATATAAGTCTTTAAAAATATTTGTCTAATTATTACATCAATATTGCTAATGATGTTCAGCCAATACAAGGCTCTTCAGCCACTCAATGTAGAAGATTACTGAATGAGGTGCGTATTATGAATATAAGAGGATTTAGTAAGAAATTGAGATTATGATGATAAGGAGGATGGATTATGTTTGACTGATGAAGAGGTGAGATTCTTTAGGGGAGCAGGCATGCAGGAGTCTGCTCTACAAAGTAGCAGTTCTTGGAGAAAAAGCCGTCTGAGGAGAAATTTATCTTTACACTTGTAATATGGAGGAAATGAGGTTGATTCGATTCCGTGGAGGCAGCATTGTGAATCCTCGCTGGAAAGGCTTGAACTTGTGGAACTAATGGATCTCACCTGAACATTTTTCGTGGAAATAGCAATAGAGTAGCGATGGGTGTGCAGTGTTGCATACGTAGGAAAGCTACTTCAGAATAGAAAATCAGTCATCCCCACCCGACAAGACCGCATAAACAACTTCGATTTCTATCAAGGCTGAAAAGTGGAGATTGAGCAGCTCCAGCCAGACACGGCAATAATACGCCATTTTTTTGTCTAATCTGTCGCTTTGCTCTAATATGGCGTAAATCAAAGGTGGGGGATATTTTATTAGTTAATAACAATGAGAAAAATGGATCCTCACTTTATGTCCAGTATATTAATGCGAGTTTATCAATATAATAAAAAAAAATGACGGTATAGTTGGTTAAGTTAGTATTATTAAAAGGTTTTCACGTGTTATTAGAACCTTTAACTATTATTACAAGGTATTCACATATTATTAGAAGTTATCTTTTAATATCATTAGTGTTTTTGCATGTTATTAGAAATTTTTACTATTATTACAAGGTTTTCACATATTACAAGTTTTAACTATTATTAAAAAGTTTTAATAGGTTCTTAGAAATATTTATTAACATTAGAAGTATTTCACACATTATTAAAAAATTTTAATATTATTAGACGTTTTTCACGTGTTAAAAGTTTTAACTATTATTAGATTTTCACATGTTATTAATAGTTTTTTCGCTTATTAGAAGTTTTAACTATTATTAGATTTTCACATGTTATTAATAGTTTTTTTTTGCTTATTAGAAGTTTTAACTATTACTAGATTTTCACATGTTATTAATAGTTTTTTCGCTTATTAGAAGTTTTAACTATTATTAGATTTTCACATGTTATTAATAGTTTTTTCGCTTATTAGAAATTTTAACTATTATTAGATTTTCACATGTTATTAATAGTTTTTTCGCTTATTAGAAGTTTTAACTATTATTAGATTTTCACATGTTATTAATAGTTTTTTCGCTTATAGGAAGTTTTAACTATTATTAGATTTTCACATGTTATTAATATTTTTTTAGCTTATTAGAAGTTTTAACTATTATTAGATTTTCACATGTTATTAATAGTTTTTTCGCTTATTAGAAGTTTTAACTATTACTAGATTTTCACATGTTATTAATAGTTTTTTCGCTTATTAGAAGTTTTAACTATTATTAGATTTTCACATGTTATTAATAGTTTTTTCGCTTATTAGAAATTTTAACTATTATTAGATTTTCACATGTTATTAATAGTTTTTTCGCTTATTAGAAGTTTTAACTATTATTAGATTTTCACATGTTATTAATAGTTTTTTCGCTTATTAGAAGTTTTAACTATTATTAGATTTTCACATGTTATTAATAGTTTTTTCGCTTATTAGAAATTTTAACTATTATTAGATTTTCACATGTTATTAATAGTTTTTTCGCTTATTAGAAGTTTTAACTATTATTAGATTTTCACATGTTATTAATAGTTTTTTCGCTTATTAGAAGTTTTAACTATTATTAGATTTTCACATGTTATTAATAGTTTTTTCGCTTATTAGAAGTTTTAACTATTATTAGATTTTCACATGTTATTAATAGTTTTTTCGCTTATTAGAAATTTTAACTATTATTAGATTTTCACATGTTATTAATAGTTTTTTCGCTTATTAGAAGTTTTAACTATTATTAGATTTTCACATGTTATTAATAGTTTTTCCGCTTATTAGAAGTTTTAACTATTATTAGATTTTCACATGTTATTAATAGTTTTTTCGCTTATTAGAAATTTTAACTATTATTAGATTTTCACATGTTATTAATAGTTTTTTCGCTTATTAGAAGTTTTAACTATTATTAGATTTTCACATGTTATTAATAGTTTTTTCGCTTATTAGAAGTTTTAACTATTATTAGATTTTCACATGTTATTAATAGTTTTTTCGCTTATTAGAAATTTTAACTATTATTAGATTTTCACATGTTATTAATAGTTTTTTCGCTTATTAGAAGTTTTAACTATTATTAGATTTTCACATGTTATTAATAGTTTTTTCGCTTATTAGAAGTTTTAACTATTATTAGATTTTCACATGTTATTAATAGTTTTTTCGCTTATTAAAAGTTTAACTATTATTAGATTTTCATATGTTATTAATAGTTTTTTCGCTTATTAGAAGTTTTAACTATTATTAGATTTTCACATGTTATTAATAGTTTTTTCGCTTATTAGAAATTTTAACTATTATTAGATTTTCACATGTTATTAATAGTTTTTTTTGCTTATTAGAAGTTTTAACTATTATTAGATTTTCACATGTTATTAATAGTTTTTTCGCTTATTAAAAGTTTTAACTTTTATTAGATTTTCATATGTTATTAATAGTTTTTTCGCTTATTAAAAGTTTTAACTATTATTAGATTTTCACATGTTATTCATAGTTTTTTCGCTTATTAGAAGTTTTAACTATTATTAGATTTTCACATGTTATTAATAGTTTTTTCGCTTATTAGAAATTTTAACTATTATTAGATTTTCACATGTTATTAATAGTTTTTTCGCTTATTAGAAGTTTCAACTATTATTAGATTTTCACATGTTATTAATAGTTTTTTCGCTTATTAGAAGTTTTAACTATTATTAGATTTTCACATGTTATTAATAGTTTTTTTTTGCTTATTAGAAGTTTTAACTATTACTAGATATTCACATGTTATTAATAGTTTTTTCGCTTATTAGAAGTTTTAGCTATTATTAGATTTTACACATGTTATTAGTAGTTTTTTCGCTTATTAGAAGTTTTAACTATTATTAGATTTTCACATGTTATTCATAGTTTTTTCGCTTATTAGAAGTTTTAACTATTATTAGATTTTCACATGTTATTAATAGTTTTTTCGCTTATTAGAAATTTTAACTATTATTAGATTTTCACATGTTATTAATAGTTTTTTCGCTTATTAGAAGTTTTAACTATTATTAGATTTTCACATGTTATTAGTAGTTTTTTTTGCTTATTAGAAGTTTTAACTATTACTAGATTTTCTCATGTTATTAATAGTTTTTTCGCTTATTAGAAGTTTTAGCTATTATTTGATTTTACACATGTTATTAGTAGTTTTTTCGCTTATTAGAAGTGTTAACTATTATTAGATTTTCACATGTTATTAATAGTTTTTTTTGCTTATTAGAAGTTTTAACTATTATTAGATTTTCACATGTTATTAATAGTTTTTTCGCTTATGAGAAGTTTTAACTATTATTAGATTTTCACATGTTATTAATAGTTTTTCCGCTTATGAGAAGTTTCAACTATTATTAGATTTTCACATGTTATTAATAGTTTTTTTTGCTTATTAGAAGTTTTAACTATTACTAGATTTTCACATGTTATTAATAGTTTTTTCGCTTATTAGAAGTTTTAGCTATTATTAGATTTTACACATGTTATTAGTAGTTTTTTCGCTTATTAGAAGTTTTAGCTATTATTTGATTTTACACATGTTATTAGTAGTTTTTTCGCTTATTAGAAGTGTTAACTATTATTAGATTTTCACATGTTATTAGTAGTTTTTTTTGCTTATTAGAAGTTTTAACTATTACTAGATTTTCTCATGTTATTAATAGTTTTTTCGCTTATTAGAAGTTTTAGCTATTATTTGATTTTACACATGTTATTAGTAGTTTTTTCGCTTATTAGAAGTGTTAACTATTATTAGATTTTCACATGTTATTAATAGTTTTTTTTGCTTATTAGAAGTTTTAACTATTATTAGATTTTCACATGTTATTCATAGTTTTTTCGCTTATTAGAAGTTTTAACTATTATTAGATTTTCACATGTTATTAATAGTTTTTTTTGCTTATTAGAAGTTTTAACTATTACTAGATTTTCACATGTTATTAATAGTTTTTTCGCTTATTAAAAGTTTTAGCTATTATTAGATTTTACACATGTTATTAGTAGTTTTTTCGCTTATTAGAAGTTTTAACTATTATTAGATTTTCACATGTTATTAGTAGTTTTTTTTGCTTATTAGAAGTTTTAACTATTACTAGATTTTCTCATGTTATTAATAGTTTTTTCGCTTATTAGAAGTTTTAGCTATTATTTGATTTTACACATGTTATTAGTAGTTTTTCCGCTTATTAGAAGTGTTAACTATTATTAGATTTTCACATGTTATTAATAGTTTTTTTTGCTTATTAGAAGTTTTAACTATTATTAGATTTTCACATGTTATTCATAGTTTTTTCGCTTATTAGAAGTTTTAACTATTATTAGATTTTCACATGTTATTAATAGTTTTTTTTGCTTATTAGAAGTTTTAACTATTACTAGATTTTCACATGTTATTAATAGTTTTTTCGCTTATTAGAAGTTTTAGCTATTATTAGATTTTACACATGTTATTAGTAGTTTTTTCGCTTATTAGAAGTTTTAACTATTATTAGATTTTCACATGTTATTAGTAGTTTTTTTTGCTTATTAGAAGTTTTAACTATTACTAGATTTTCTCATGTTATTAATAGTTTTTTCGCTTATTAGAAGTTTTAGCTATTATTTGATTTTACACATGTTATTAGTAGTTTTTTCGCTTATTAGAAGTGTTAACTATTATTAGATTTTCACATGTTATTAATAGTTTTTTTTGCTTATTAGAAGTTTTAACTATTATTAGATTTTCACATGTTATTCATAGTTTTTTCGCTTATTAGAAGTTTTTACTATTATTAGATTTTCACATGTTATTAATAGTTTTTTCGCTTATTAGAAATTTTAACTATTATTAGATTTTCACATGTTATTAATAGTTTTTTCGCTTATTAGAAGTTTTAACTATTATTAGATTTTCACATGTTATTAATGGTTTTTTCGCTTATTAGAAGTTTTAACTATTATTAGATTTTCACATGTTATTAATAGTTTTTTCGCTTATTAGAAATTTTAACTATTATTAAATTTTCACATGTTATTAATAGTTTTTACGCTTATTAGAAATTTTAACTATTATTAAATTTTCACATATTATTAATAGTTTTTACGCTTATTAGAAATTTTAACTATTATTAAATTTTTACATGTTATTAATAGTTTTTACGCTTATTAGAAGTTTTAACTATTATTAGATTTTCACATGTTATTAATAGTTTTTACGCTTATTAGAAGTTTTAAATATTATTAGATTTTCACATGTTATTAATATTTTTTACGTTTATTAGAAGTTTTAACTATTATTAGATTTTTACATGTTATTAATAGTTTTTACGCTTATTAGAAGTTTTAACTATTATTAGATTTTCACATGTTATTAATAGTTTTTACGCTTATTAGAAATTTTAGCTATTATTAAATTTTTACATGTTATTAATAGTTTTTACGCTTATTAGAAATTTTAACTATTATTAAATTTTTACATGTTATTAATAGTTTTTACGCTTATTAGAAGTTTTAACTATTATTAAATTTTCACATGTTATTAATAGTTTTTACGCTTATTAGAAGTTTTAACTATTATTAGATTTTCACATGTTATTAATATTTTTTACGCTTATTAGAAATTTCAACTATTATTAGATTTTTACATGTTATTAATAGTTTTTTCGCTTATTAGAAATTTCAACTATTATTAGATTTTTACATGTTATTAATAGTTTTTTCGCTTATTAGAAATTTTAACTATTATTAAATTTTCACATGTTATTAATAGTTTTTACGCTTATTAGAAATTTTAACTATTATTAAATTTTCACATATTATTAATAGTTTTTACGCTTATTAGAAATTTTAACTATTATTAAATTTTTACATGTTATTAATAGTTTTTACGCTTATTAGAAGTTTTAACTATTATTAGATTTTTACATGTTATTAATAGTTTTTACGCTTATTAGAAGTTTTAACTATTATTAGATTTTCACATGTTATTAATATTTTTTACGTTTATTAGAAGTTTTAACTATTATTAGATTTTTACATGTTATTAATAGTTTTTACGCTTATTAGAAGTTTTAACTATTATTAGATTTTCACATGTTATTAATAGTTTTTACGCTTATTAGAAATATTAACTATTATTAAATTTTTACATGTTATTAATAGTTTTTACGCTTATTAGAAATTTTAACTATTATTAAATTTTTACATGTTATTAATAGTTTTTACGCTTATTAGAAGTTTTAACTATTATTAGATTTTCACATGTTATTAATAGTTTTTACGCTTATTAGAAATTTTAACTATTATTAAATTTTTACATGTTATTAATAGTTTTTACGCTTATTAGAAATTTTAACTATTATTAAATTTTTACATGTTATTAATAGTTTTTACGCTTATTAGAAGTTTTAACTATTATTAAATTTTCACATGTTATTAATAGTTTTTACGCTTATTAGATGTTTTAACTATTATTAGATTTTCACATGTTATTAATATTTTTTACGCTTATTAGAAATTTCAACTATTATTAGATTTTTACATGTTATTAATAGTTTTTTCGCTTATTAGAAATTTCAACTATTATTAGATTTTTACATGTTATTAATAGTTTTTTCGCCTATTAGAAATTTTAACTATTATTCAATTTTCACATGTTATTAATAGTTTTTACGCTTATTAGAAATTTTAACTATTATTAAATTTTCACATATTATTAATAGTTTTTACGCTTATTAGAAATTTTAACTATTATTAAATTTTTACATGTTATTAATAGTTTTTACGCTTATTAGAAGTTTTAACTATTATTAGATTTTCACATGTTATTAATAGTTTTTACGGTTATTAGAAGTTTTAACTATTATTAGATTTTCACATGTTATTAATATTTTTTACGTTTATTGGAAGTTTTAACTATTATTAGATTTTTACATGTTATTTATAGTTTTTACGCTTATTAGAAGTTTTAACTATTATTAGATTTTCACATGTTATTAATAGTTTTTACGCTTATTAGAAATTTTAACTATTATTAAATTTTTACATGTTAATAATAGTTTTTACGCTTATTAGAAATTTTAACTATTATTAAATTTTTACATGTTATTAATAGTTTTTACGCTTATTAGAAGTTTTAACTATTATTAGATTTTCACATGTTATTAATAGTTTTTACGCTTATTAGAAATTTCAACTATTATTAGATTTTTACATGTTATTAATAGTTTTTACGCTTATTAGAAGTTTTAACTATTATTAAATTTTCACATGTTATTAATAGTTTTTACTCTTATTAGAAATTTTAACTATTATTAAATTTTCACATGTTATTAATAGTTTTTACGCTTATTAGAAATTTTAACTATTATTAAATTTTCATATGTTATTAATAGTTTTTACGCTTATTAGAAATTTTATCTATTATTAAATTTTTACATGTTATTAATAGTTTTTACGCTTATTAGAAGTTTTAACTATTATTAGATTTTCACATGTTATTAATAGTTTTTACGCTTATTAGAAGTTTTAACTATTATTAAATTTTTACATGTTATTCATAGTTTTTACGCTTATTAGAAGTTTTAACTATTATTAGATTTTCACATGTTATTAATAGTTTTTACGCTTATTAGAAGTTTTAACTATTATTAGATTTTCACATGTTATTAACATTTTTTACGTTTATTGGAAGTTTTAACTATTATTAGATTTTTACATGTTATTAATAGTTTTTACGCTTATTAGAAGTTTTAACTATTATTAAATTTTCACATGTTATTAATAGTTTTTACGCTTATTAGAAATTTTAACTATTATTAAATTTTCACATGTTATTAATAGTTTTTACGCTTATTAGAAATTTTAACTATTATTAAATTTTTACATGTTATTAATAGTTTTTACGCTTATTAGAAGTTTTAACTATTATTAGATTTTCACGTTATTAATAGTTTTTACGCTTATTAGAAGTTTTAACTATTATTAAATTTTTACATGTTATTCATAGTTTTTACGCTTATTAGAAGTTTTAACTATTATTAGATTTTCACATGTTATTAATAGTTTTTACGCTTATTAGAAGTTTTAACTATTATTAGATTTTCACATGTTATTAATATTTTTTACGTTTATTGGAAGTTTTAACCATTATTAGATTTTTACATGTTATTAATAGTTTTTACGCTTATTAGAAGTTTTAACTATTATTAGATTTTCACATGTTATTAATAGTTTTTACGCTTATTAGAAATTTTAACTATTATTAAATTTTTACATGTTATTCATAGTTTTTACGCTTATTAGAAATTTTAACTATTATTAAATTTTTACATGTTATTAATAGTTTTTACGCTTATTAGAAGTTTTAACTATTATTAGATTTTCACATGTTATTAATATTTTTTACGTTTATTGGAAGTTTTAACTATTATTAGATTTTCACATGTTATTAATATTTTTTACGTTTATTGGAAGTTTTAACTATTATTAGATTTTTACATGTTATTAATAGTTTTTACGCTTATTAGAAGTTTTAACTATTATTAGATTTTCACATGTTATTAATAGTTTTTACGCTTATTAGAAGTTTTAACTATTATTAAATTTTTACATGTTATTAATAGTTTTTACGCTTATTAGAAGTTTTAACTATTATTAGATTTTCACATGTTATTAATAGTTTTTACGCTTATTAGAAGTTTTAACTATTATTAGATTTTCACATGTTATTAATATTTTTTACGTTTATTGGAAGTTTTAACTATTATTAGATTTTTACATGTTATTAATAGTTTTTACGCTTATTAGAAGTTTTAACTATTATTAAATTTTCACATGTTATTAATAGTTTTTACGCTTATTAGAAATTTTAACTATTATTAAATTTTCACATGTTATTAATAGTTTTTACGCTTATTAGAAATTTTAACTATTATTAAATTTTTACATGTTATTAATAGTTTTTACGCTTATTAGAAGTTTTAACTATTATTAGATTTTCACATGTTATTAATAGTTTTTACGCTTATTAGAAGTTTTAACTATTATTAAATTTTTACATGTTATTAATAGTTTTTACGCTTATTAGAAGTTTTAACTATTATTAGATTTTCACATGTTATTAATAGTTTTTACGCTTATTAGAAGTTTTAACTATTATTAAATTTTTACATGTTATTAATAGTTTTTACGCTTATTAGAAGTTTTAACTATTATTAAATTTTCACATGTTATTAATAGTTTTTACGCTTATTAGAAATATTAACTATTATTAAATTTTCACATGTTATTAATAGTTTTTACGCTTATTAGAAGTTTTAACTATTATTAGATTTTCACATGTTATTAATAGTTTTTACGCTTATTAGAAGTTTTAACTATTATTAGATTTTTACATGTTATTAATAGTTTTTACGCTTATTAGAAGTTTTAACTATTATTAAATTTTCACATGTTATTAATAGTTTTTACGCTTATTAGAAATTTTAACTATTATTAAATTTTCACATGTTATTAATAGTTTTTACGCTTATTAGAAATTTTAACTATTATTAAATTTTTACATGTTATTAATAGTTTTTACGCTTATTAGAAGTTTTAACTATTATTAGATTTTCACATGTTATTAATAGTTTTTACGCTTATTAGAAGTTTTAACTATTATTAAATTTTCACATGTTATTAATATTTTTTACGTTTATTGGAAGTTTTAACTATTATTAGATTTTCACATGTTATTAATATTTTTTACGTTTATTGGAAGTTTTAACTATTATTAGATTTTTACATGTTATTAATAGTTTTTACGCTTATTAGAAGTTTTAACTATTATTAGATTTTCACATGTTATTAATAGTTTTTACGCTTATTAGAAGTTTTAACTATTATTAAATTTTTACATGTTATTAATAGTTTTTACGCTTATTAGAAGTTTTAACTATTATTAGATTTTCACATGTTATTAATAGTTTTTACGCTTATTAGAAGTTTTAACTATTATTAGATTTTCACATGTTATTAATATTTTTTACGTTTATTGGAAGTTTTAACTATTATTAGATTTTTACATGTTATTAATAGTTTTTACGCTTATTAGAAGTTTTAACTATTATTAAATTTTCACATGTTATTAATAGTTTTTACGCTTATTAGAAATTTTAACTATTATTAAATTTTCACATGTTATTAATAGTTTTTACGCTTATTAGAAATTTTAACTATTATTAAATTTTTACATGTTATTAATAGTTTTTACGCTTATTAGAAGTTTTAACTATTATTAGATTTTCACATGTTATTAATAGTTTTTACGCTTATTAGAAGTTTTAACTATTATTAAATTTTTACATGTTATTAATAGTTTTTACGCTTATTAGAAGTTTTAACTATTATTAGATTTTCACATGTTATTAATAGTTTTTACGCTTATTAGAAGTTTTAACTATTATTAAATTTTTACATGTTATTAATAGTTTTTACGCTTATTAGAAGTTTTAACTATTATTAAATTTTCACATGTTATTAATAGTTTTTACGCTTATTAGAAATATTAACTATTATTAAATTTTCACATGTTATTAATAGTTTTTACGCTTATTAGAAGTTTTAACTATTATTAGATTTTCACATGTTATTAATAGTTTTTACGCTTATTAGAAGTTTTAACTATTATTAGATTTTTACATGTTATTAATAGTTTTTACGCTTATTAGAAGTTTTAACTATTATTAAATTTTCACATGTTATTAATAGTTTTTACGCTTATTAGAAATTTTAACTATTATTAAATTTTCACATGTTATTAATAGTTTTTACGCTTATTAGAAATTTTAACTATTATTAAATTTTTACATGTTATTAATAGTTTTTACGCTTATTAGAAGTTTTAACTATTATTAGATTTTCACATGTTATTAATAGTTTTTACGCTTATTAGAAGTTTTAACTATTATTAAATTTTTACATGTTATTAATAGTTTTTACGCTTATTAGAAGTTTTAACTATTATTAAATTTTTACATGTTATTAATAGTTTTTACACTTATTAGAAGTTTTAACTATTATTAGATTTTTACATGTTATTAATAGTTTTTACGCTTATTAGAAATTTTAACTATTATTAGATTTTCACATGTTATTAATAGTTTTTACGCTTATTAGAAGTTTTAACTATTATTAGATTTTCACATGTTATTAATAGTTTTTACGCTTATTAGAAATTTTAACTATTATTAGATTTTCACATGTCATTAATAGTTTTACGCTTATTAGAAGTTTTAACTATTATTAAATTTTTACATGTTATTAATAGTTTTTACGCTTATTAGAAGTTTTAACTATTATTAGATTTTCACATGTTATTAATAGTTTTTACGCTTATTAGAAGTTTTAACTATTATTAAATTTTTACATGTTATTAATAGTTTTTACGCTTATTAGAAGTTTTAACTATTATTAGATTTTCACATGTTATTAATAGTTTTTACGCTTATTAGAAGTTTTAACTATTATTAAATTTTTACATGTTATTAATAGTTTTTACGCTTATTAGAAGTTTTAACTATTATTAAATTTTCACATGTTATTAATAGTTTTTACGCTTATTAGAAATATTAACTATTATTAAATTTTCACATGTTATTAATAGTTTTTACGCTTATTAGAAGTTTTAACTATTATTAGATTTTCACATGTTATTAATAGTTTTTACGCTTATTAGAAGTTTTAACTATTATTAGATTTTTACATGTTATTAATAGTTTTTACGCTTATTAGAAGTTTTAACTATTATTAAATTTTCACATGTTATTAATAGTTTTTACGCTTATTAGAAATTTTAACTATTATTAAATTTTCACATGTTATTAATAGTTTTTACGCTTATTAGAAGTTTTAACTATTATTAGATTTTTACATGTTATTAATAGTTTTTACGCTTATTAGAAGTTTTAACTATTATTAAATTTTCACATGTTATTAATAGTTTTTACGCTTATTAGAAATTTTAACTATTATTAAATTTTCACATGTTATTAATAGTTTTTACGCTTATTAGAAATTTTAACTATTATTAAATTTTTACATGTTATTAATAGTTTTTACGCTTATTAGAAGTTTTAACTATTATTAGATTTTCACATGTTATTAATAGTTTTTACGCTTATTAGAAGTTTTAACTATTATTAAATTTTTACATGTTATTAATAGTTTTTACGCTTATTAGAAGTTTTAACTATTATTAAATTTTTACATGTTATTAATAGTTTTTACACTTATTAGAAGTTTTAACTATTATTAGATTTTTACATGTTATTAATAGTTTTTACGCTTATTAGAAATTTTAACTATTATTAGATTTTCACATGTTATTAATAGTTTTTACGCTTATTAGAAGTTTTAACTATTATTAGATTTTCACATGTTATTAATAGTTTTTACGCTTATTAGAAATTTTAACTATTATTAGATTTTCACATGTCATTAATAGTTTTACGCTTATTAGAAGTTTTAACTATTATTAAATTTTTACATGTTATTAATAGTTTTTACGCTTATTAGAAGTTTTAACTATTATTAGATTTTCACATGTTATTAATAGTTTTTACGCTTATTAGAAGTTTTAACTATTATTAAATTTTTACATGTTATTAATAGTTTTTACGCTTATTAGAAATTTTAACTATTATTAGATTTTCACATGTCATTAATAGTTTTACGCTTATTAGAAGTTTTAACTATTATTAAATTTTTACATGTTATTAATAGTTTTTACGCTTATTAGAAGTTTTAACTATTATTAGATTTTCACATGTTATTAATAGTTTTTACGCTTATTAGAAGTTTTAACTATTATTAAATTTTTACATGTTATTAATAGTTTTTACGCTTATTAGAAGTTTTAACTATTATTAGATTTTCACATGTTATTAATAGTTTTTACGCTTATTAGAAGTTTTAACTATTATTAAATTTTTACATGTTATTAATAGTTTTTACGCTTATTAGAAGTTTTAACTATTATTAAATTTTCACATGTTATTAATAGTTTTTACGCTTATTAGAAATATTAACTATTATTAAATTTTCACATGTTATTAATAGTTTTTACGCTTATTAGAAGTTTTAACTATTATTAGATTTTCACATGTTATTAATAGTTTTTACGCTTATTAGAAGTTTTAACTATTATTAGATTTTTACATGTTATTAATAGTTTTTACGCTTATTAGAAGTTTTAACTATTATTAAATTTTCACATGTTATTAATAGTTTTTACGCTTATTAGAAATTTTAACTATTATTAAATTTTCACATGTTATTAATAGTTTTTACGCTTATTAGAAGTTTTAACTATTATTAAATTTTTACATGTTATTAATAGTTTTTACGCTTATTAGAAGTTTTAACTATTATTAAATTTTTACATGTTATTAATAGTTTTTACACTTATTAGAAGTTTTAACTATTATTAGATTTTTACATGTTATTAATAGTTTTTACGCTTATTAGAAATTTTAACTATTATTAGATTTTCACATGTTATTAATAGTTTTTACGCTTATTAGAAGTTTTAACTATTATTAGATTTTCACATGTTATTAATAGTTTTTACGCTTATTAGAAATTTTAACTATTATTAGATTTTCACATGTCATTAATAGTTTTACGCTTATTAGAAGTTTTAACTATTATTAAATTTTTACATGTTATTAATAGTTTTTACGCTTATTAGAAGTTTTAACTATTATTAGATTTTCACATGTTATTAATAGTTTTTACGCTTATTAGAAGTTTTAACTATTATTAAATTTTTACATGTTATTAATAGTTTTTACGCTTATTAGAAGTTTTAACTATTATTAGATTTTCACATGTTATTAATAGTTTTTACGCTTATTAGAAGTTTTAACTATTATTAAATTTTTACATGTTATTAATAGTTTTTACGCTTATTAGAAGTTTTAACTATTATTAAATTTTCACATGTTATTAATAGTTTTTACGCTTATTAGAAATATTAACTATTATTAAATTTTCACATGTTATTAATAGTTTTTACGCTTATTAGAAGTTTTAACTATTATTAGATTTTCACATGTTATTAATAGTTTTTACGCTTATTAGAAGTTTTAACTATTATTAGATTTTTACATGTTATTAATAGTTTTTACGCTTATTAGAAGTTTTAACTATTATTAAATTTTCACATGTTATTAATAGTTTTTACGCTTATTAGAAATTTTAACTATTATTAAATTTTCACATGTTATTAATAGTTTTTACGCTTATTAGAAATTTTAACTATTATTAAATTTTTACATGTTATTAATAGTTTTTACGCTTATTAGAAGTTTTAACTATTATTAGATTTTCACATGTTATTAATAGTTTTTACGCTTATTAGAAGTTTTAACTATTATTAAATTTTTACATGTTATTAATAGTTTTTACGCTTATTAGAAGTTTTAACTATTATTAAATTTTTACATGTTATTAATAGTTTTTACACTTATTAGAAGTTTTAACTATTATTAGATTTTTACATGTTATTAATAGTTTTTACGCTTATTAGAAATTTTAACTATTATTAGATTTTCACATGTTATTAATAGTTTTTACGCTTATTAGAAGTTTTAACTATTATTAGATTTTCACATGTTATTAATAGTTTTTACGCTTATTAGAAATTTTAACTATTATTAGATTTTCACATGTCATTAATAGTTTTACGCTTATTAGAAGTTTTAACTATTATTAGATTTTCACATGTTATTAGTTTTTATGATTATTAGAAGTTTTTACCATTATTAGATTTGTTTACATTATTCGGACTATTGTCCTCATCTTTGTCGCCATATTTATTACAACGTTTCGGCCATTGTACGCTTCGGCCTTCTTCAGGTGGTTGGAATGTCGAACTGAACCCTTTATTTCGCTCACTGGGGTAGACTGTTCTAGTTCCACATGCCATGTTTAATGGATGTTAGTTATCAGTTATCTCCTGTTAATTCCCCTCTGAACGTTCTCCACTGCCTTAATCGGGTATTGAACTCACACTCTTTGGGTCCTGTCATTGTATCTAACTAACGCCTTTATCCACTGTGCCATGTGTTCTCCTCCTGTGTTCAATACCCGGTTGAGGCAATGAAGAACTTTCAGGGGGAAAAAGCTGGGCGGGGTATTGCGAGACAGGAGGATTTCTTTGCTAACAAAGAAAAGCATACTGAGCTGTTAGGTGACATCTGTCCTCCTTTGCGGCAGCGAATGTTGGACGATTTCCTTAAAGATGAAAAAGAGACTCGAGGCGACGGAGATATGGTCTTACAGAATGATGCTAAGGATATCATGGACCGAGCGTGTGAGCAACAATGAGATCTTAGAGAGGTTAAAAACAAGGAGGAGGCTTATACTTAACATCAGGAAGAGGCAGCTGAAATTTCTGGGACACGTAATGAGGAAGGAGGGCCTGGAGAATCTGATACTCACAGGTTGAATAGAGGGAAAGAGAGACAAGGGAAAGCAGCGCATGACATAACTGGCAGCCTTAAGCAAGTGGATGACAGAACGTGGTCTGGGGGAGGTAGCAGAGGGACGAAACTTATTGAGAGCTACAAGGGATAAGGAGAAGTGGAGAGCCATGATCGCCTACGTCCTGAAAGGGCACAGCACATAAAAAGAAAAAAGGAATACCTCAAAGTCTCTCTGTAGTGCTAACTAGTCCCCATATGTACAATTTTTCTGATAAGGGGATAAAAATAATAACATTTAAAAATGAAATCCCAGTGAATATTTACAAAGAATACAATTTATATGCAAGAAACTAAACAAAAATAGTGTTAGTAATAAAAAAAAAAATTGTGGCAGAAAAGTCTAGAATAATCATAAAGGAAAGTTCAACAAAACATTGTCATGAAAGTATTTATAGAAAAGACACAGTGATGATATATTACGTCGGTGGGAAAGTGACAGAATCTGAGATGCCAGATGAGGGCCAGTAACACTGCAGATTTTTCTTTGGATTTTATTAAGGCTCTCTAAATATATAAGCGGAGCACTAGATTGTGTGACAGCAATATTCAAAGCATGGAAAATGGACGATTTTTAAAAGATTTTCCCGTGTAAGCCTTTACATGCCGTGGCAAACAGAGCCACTTAAAATCATGTTAATTAAAGTTATGGCTGTTGGTATCGACTAAAAAATTCGCCAAGCGCACAATATATATATATATATATATATATATATATATATATATATATATATATAAGTTACATGGACGACATCTTCATATTAGCAAACAGCTTAAACAAAATTTTAAAAAAACGGAAAGAAACATTTCAGAATCACTCAACCCTACACTTTACTTACGAATTCAACATTAATAATAATAATAATAATAATAATATATGCAACTTCTATAGGAAGGAAACTGAAAGAAAGAATCTGGTATGAACACCACCCAGACCCGGTTACGGAGATAGGACCTGTTACAATTCTATGGTACTACACAATACACACTGACAGAGCAATCAAAGCCAACCGCCCAGACATTGTTATTAGAGACCACAAACAAAAAAAAGTGCTTCCTTATTGATATGACAGTCCCTGCAGACTGCAATGTATCTTTGAAGATATTCAAAAAGGTGTCGAAATACAAGGACCTTGAAATCGAAATCTCAAAAATGGGCACATGGGAACATCAACAATCCCTGTTGTAGTTGGAGCCCTAGGTCTGGTTGGAAAAGATTCCGGTAGACTAATTGAAGGGATTCCTGGAAATCCATGCCTTAAAGAGATACAAAAGATTGTTCTGACGAGTACAGCCCACACTTTACGAAGGGATTTATCTATGTAATTTTTTTTTTTTTTGTCAATGGAAAGTGTCATGATGCCATTTCTAATCTTAGGTCCCTGGGCGGAACCCGGAAAGAAATGTGTGCACGCCAGGAATCAAAGAAAATAATAATAATAATAATAATAATAATAATAATAATAATAATAATAAAGCGCAGTGTACGTGTGTCCGTCCATCTGTCCGCTTTTCGATCTCGATGAATCATGAAGTAACAGGTAGTAACTACTGTAGTTACACGAAAAAATACTGAAAATTAAATAAATAATTCATATAAATTTAAATTTAAATATCGAATAAAGTGAAAGGTTTAAAAAAAACAATTCTTTATTAAAAGTTTAATTTTAATTTCGCTTTTCGTCGCAATTGCAATTGATATCATCTAATTTAACCGTAATTAAAACTTAAGCAGAGCGCGATACGTTGCTCATATGGTTTTTTCTTTCTTTTTGTAGCACGCGTACTGTGATGTATTCGAAATATTACATGATTCAAGTTCCCTAATATATATTAGATATATATATAGAGATATAGAGGGACTTTATCTGAATATATATAGATAGAGGGACTATCTGGAGGGATCAGGAATAATGGTGATTTTAAAAGAAAAGATAAATTGCACACAAAATAAATATAAACAAATTACGGAGACCGGTTGCGTATGCGAAGAAAGTTTATGCCTAATTAAGGTGTCGAATAAAGATAAAATACTTTTATTATTTCTAAATTCTTCTAACTTTTATGTACATATGTACTGAAGGTAAAAGTCCGAAGGATAAAAAAACCGTCCGCAGGAGTTAGCATAAAGTTCACCCGAAGTGTGGCTTCTACGTTAGTAAATAATAAAATCCCTTACCTCGATACCTACAACCATGACTTTACCACTTCTCTTTATAAAAAGCTACTAGCAGAAACTCGTGATTACCCAATTACAAAAGTGGATGTTCGCACAGATACAAAATAGCTGTTATAAAAAAAAAACTACATGATTTACCAAGTCAAGTAATCTCTTCTTCAAACATAAGGAACTTAACGTCATTAAACAAATTCTAATTGACAGTAATTTCGCCAACCACGTCGTCGATGAAAAAATAAAATTAGCCTTAACGAAACTTAGAAAATATAACGCAAGACCCCTCCCTGATGATATAAAAATAAATAAGCACACCCATTATCTTATTCTATCGTAACTAGATGCACCCTGATTAGCATTGAAGAATCAACATTGCACCTGTCATGCACGGTGGGTGAGGCAATAGCAAGTTTATTATCTGTATCAGTCGTCGGCCATTTTGAATGCATAAATTAAAGGTACTAAAACTACCCTAAAAGACAGGCTTGATGCACAAATCAATGTTCTATCTGAACCCTAATTATAAACTGGGTGAAAAAAAGCAATTAAAAACGTAATTCACCGATACATATCACTCAATAATCCTAACAAACACCTAATGTTTATCATATTTTATAAAAAGTTTAAAACATCTGATCTAATATTTACATTATTTACATTGTCGGACTGTTGTCGTCAACTTTATTGTCATATTCACGGCGATATGGAGGGGAAAGCGAGCTCACTGCCCACTGTGAAATTGAAATAATAGACAGAGAACATAAATGGAAAATACGAAAACTTAAGGAATCAGCGCATATGGAAGGCTACAAATATTTTCTAAGCCGGCCAAGCATAAACATGAATACAATATGTGAACCAGTAATACAGAGAGCTATAGAAAAACAATAATACAAAAATTTTAATATGAGAGCTGGTAAAAAAGTGTTTCTGAGACATTATAAGCCCAAAACATTCGCTCACTGGCCGAGTGGATAAAAGCGTTGGCTGAGTGATACAAAAGTGACTTCATCCAAACAGTTGTGAGTTTCATTATCAGTTGACAGTAGACGAAACAAAAACTTGGAGTTACCAATGGGAATTAACTGAAACTTTTAAAGACATCGCACGTGGAATTAGAACAAAATATGTACTAAATAAAGAGTTCGGCTCGAAATTCCAACTAAAATCATTTAACTAAAGGTCGGGACCTACAACCGCCTAAACGTCGTGATTGTGTCAATAAAGACGCGGACAACAGTCCGAACAATATGAATCGTGTAAATCATGGTTGTCCAACCTTTTTTTTTTTTTTTGCCAAATGGGCTAAATTAGAAATTGAGATATATTCATAGGGCCTCAAAAGTACTGCGTCCTGGGTATGACGATAAACTACGTCCAACAACAAGGCCTCAGATAATGTTTTCGGAAAAATAATGTTGCCAGCTATACGTTTTTGAAACAATAATATTGCCAGCTATACGTTTTTGAAACAATAATGTTGCCAGCTATACGTTTTTTGGAAAAAATAATGTTGCCAGCTATACTTTTTTGAAACAATAATGTTGCCAGCTATGCGTTTTTAAACAACAATGTTGCCAGCTATATGTTTTTGGAAACAATAATGTTGCCAGCTATACGTTTTTGAAACAATAATGTTTCCAGGTATGCATTTTTGAAACAATAATGTTGCCAGGTATACGTTTTTGAAACAATAATGTTGCCAGCTATACGTTTTTGAAACAATAATGTTGCCAGCTATATGTTTTTAAAACAATAATGTTGCCAGGTATGCGTTTTTGAAACAATGTTGCCAGCTATACGTTTTTGGGAAAAAATAATGTTGCCAGCTATACGTTTTTGAAACAACAATGTTACCAGCTGTATGTTTTTGAAACAATAATGTTGCCAGCTATACGTTTTTTGGTAAAAATAATGTTGCCAGCTATACGATTTTGAAAAGATAATGTTGCCAGCTATACGTTTTTTGGAAAAAATAGTGTTGCCAGCTGTACTTTTTTTTTTAAATAATGTTGCCAGCTATACGTCTTTTGGAAAAAGTGATGTTGCCAGCTGTGTTTTTTGGAAAGAATAATGTTGCCAGCTATACGCTTTTGAAAAAATAATGTTGCCAGCTATATGTTTAATAGTACTGTATATTTAATATAAGTATAGGTATATGTGTGTGTATGTATATGAGTATATATATAAATATATATATATATGTGTGTGTGTGTGTGTGTGTGTGTACCTTAATTTGGCATTAAATGACCCACAGTGGTTGATATGCCATAAAACCCAACCAACCAACCATCAAAAGTACTTTATAGAAATATGCTTTTCAAAAGTTCAAAACGTTGTAAATATCAAATTTAAATAAAAATATATATAATTACAAAAAAAATGCTGTCTTATTTGACAGTAAGAAACAGAACTTATACATGCGCGAAATAAAATAAATTCAATGTGATTTTTGACATTGTTTTCCTTTTATAATATTATCAATATCTGCTTTTATTGTCCTAGTCATTAATCTAAGAATGTTAGTTAAATGGAAATCATACAACCGATTTTTTTTCAGCAGGTTAGTTTTTTATTTTTCATGCACTGAATTGTTCACAGCAGTATATATGTTGTGGAGTGATTTTGCAGTGGAGGCTTGTATTTGAACTAAAACGGTCCTAAAATAGGGTCGACGTACAAAACGTTAGGAACTTGATATAATAGGTATAACGCAGAGTAATCTAGTTGTGGTCGCTGATACTTTCGTATTCGACTAACTGTCGTCCGACATCGACTCACTGACTGACTGACAGTATTTAGTCACCCACCCCCACGCGGACATCATGTGGCACAAGGCCGGTTTAACGTGGGATCTCCGAGCCCATGGGATCTCCGAGCCCGTGGGATCTCCGAGCCCGTGGGATCTCCGAGCCCGTGGGATCTCCGAGCCCGTGGACTCGGCCAAAAATATGCCCATTTGAACCCGTATAAACGGGTTCAGGGTCGGTTTACCTCCCCGAAAGATAATCCGCCCTTCGGCGTAGCCTCTTTCGGGTTCCTCCCCGCCCGAAGGCAGAGAGTTCAACCGATCAGCCGGTCGTCCGACATCGACTGACGCTATTTAGTCACTGCCCCACGCAGTCACATGTGGCACAAGGCCGAGTTTGAACAGGTTCAGGGTCGGTTTACCGCCCCGAACGAGACCCCCCCACCACCTTCGGCGTAGCCTCGTTCGGGTTCCTCCCCGCCCGAAGGCAGAGAGTTCAACCGTTCAGCCGGTCATCTGACATCGACTGACGAACTACTGACTGCTCGACGATATTCAGTCACCCACCCCCCACGAGGGCGTCATGTGGCACAAGGCCTTTTTAACGTGAGATCTCCGAGCCCGTGGGATCTCCGAGCCCGTGGGATCTACGAGCCCGTGGACTTGGCCAAAAAATATGCCCATTGAACCCGTATAAACTGGTTCAGGGCCGGTTTACCTCCCCGAAAGAGAGTCCGCCCTTCGGCATAGCCTCCTTCGGGTTCCTCCCGCTCGAAGGCAGAGAGTTCAACCGAACAGCCAGTCGACTGACTGCTCGACCCCCGTTTCTCTTACTACTCCTACTTATATCAGGTGGGAGAGTCTATTAACTATAGAATAGGTGTGTTTCACTCTGACAATATACTACCCTCCCCTATGCATAACAGTTTTCTAGATAAGCGAAATAATTTTTATTTAGCTCTGGCTCTTGCCCCGCGCACCAGCCGATGTTTTCTCGGCAAAGGCCTTTGCTACCTTCCCCTTTTAGTGCAATGAAGAAGTGAACCTATTTGCACAATCTGAGAGTCATTTTCTCGATATACGTTACTTATGTAAAGGAAAATATACCTAAAGTTTTTTTTTTTTAGTGTGCAGTGGGCCGCATTAAAATATTAAATGGGTCGCGGGTTAGAGATCAACTGAGATCAACTATTGTAACTATTTACACAGTACTCGTAAATATTAGGTTGGTGCAAAAATAATGACGTAATAATGTCGTTTTTTGACGTATATTTTAACGTCAAAAAACGACGTTATTATGCCATTATTGTTGCACCAACCTAAAAGTTACAATAGCTTATCTCAGAAATATAGACAGATCTAATCTAATTATTGAAAACACGGGACGTCAAAAATCATCCTATATAAAAAAAAAATAATATCTACCAGCACACCACAAATGACCAAAACACAACTATCAACATGAGATAAATATTAGTGGCTGTCTATATCTCAGAGATGATGTATTATGATTACATGCATTATTTATATTACTCGGACTTATCCTCATCTTCATTGTCATATTCGCAACGTTTCGATGGTGTACGCCCCGGTCTTCTTCAGGTGATTGGAATTTCGAACCGAACCCTTTGTTCTAGTTCCACGTGCCATGCCTCAAGGACAAATTGGCCCAGTGGATAAAGACGTTGGTTAGATCCAGTGACCAGACCCAAAGAGTTGCGAGTTCAATACCAGGCCACAGCAGTGGTGAACCAAACAATTTGGAGAGTTGAGTTAAAGGGAAATAACTGAGACATCCAGAAGAGGCATGGCACGTGGAAATAGAACAATCTACCCTGGTGGATGAAATAAAGGGTTTGGTTTGAAATTCCAATCACCTGAAGAAGGCCGGAGCGCACAACGGCCGAAACGTAAAATATCATTCACCACGGAATCTTGACGTGCATATGATATATTTAATATACGCATATATTATAACATTATAATTGTATTTTTTTTAGGCAGCAATTATTAATCCAAACAAGTTTGATTAAAAAGTACCCACAAGGTCTGTCTGTTTAATTTTTTAGTGTATTTTCCCAATTTTCGAACAATCTGTTGAGTATGGCGTGTTTGCGTGTCTGTGTGTGTTTGTGTGTGTGTGTTTGTGTGTTTGTTTGTGTGTGTGTTTGTGTATGTGTGTATGTAAACAAATCGGAAAATAATAATTCAACAACAACATTAATAACATTTACTTGCTTTCGTTTATTAAGCATTAAATTGTATCACTTAACGCCTCCCATAGCTTACCTTTGTTTACATGCTTCAAGAATATTTTAGAGCCTTCTTAGATTTAAGATTTCGAAAGCTTAAAGATATTTTTCCTCCACGTCTGTTCATAAGTATATGTTGCGAAGCAAAATTCTTACATTTACCTTGATAAAGTCCTCCAGGGAATGAAACGTGTTGGCAAAGAAACGTTTTCATTTTGTCATTATTCATATACAAGGTGACCCAAAACGTCCTTGCCGTTTTTTTATTTATTAGAAAAAAAAAAGGTACACAGCAAATTTGGCATACCGTTAGTCCTCCAAGTAATCCCCATTGGCATCCAGTACCTTTTGCTAACGTACATTCAGCTGCGCAAAGAAGTCTATGAGTGCCTTTCGCAAGTCTGCCTCGTTTGCAAAGGATTTCTACAAAAAGTGGTTGTCCAGCAAATGGAAGAAGTGGTAAGCTGTTGGCGCAATGTCCGGGAAGTAAGGAGACCACAGTGTTTACCACCTAAGTCGTCATATGGTATCCTTGGCCACACGCCCCACATGAGGCCTGGAGTTGTCATGGAGGAACAGTACACACTTGGGATTAACCAATGCTATCTCCTTCTGCTTCAGTGCCTGTTACCGAGGTTTCAACTGTACAGGTCGTCAGTGATGGTTTGGCACCACTTGGTGACTAGTCCACCAGATAAAAAGTATGTTCTTAAGTGGGTGTAATGTAGAAGGGTTCTTGTGGTATGGTACACTCGGTTCCGGGGTAACAACCAATGTATGGAACGCTTGAGCGTGTCATACAGGACCCACTTTTTGTCGCTGGTGGGGACTTGGTCAAATATGAGAAATCAACGAGAAATAGGCTGTTATTCATTGTTGCTTCTTGGTGTGTGGTGTACCTACTTGCTCAACTTGTACGCCTTTTTCATCCGGTGTAAATCTGACTGCTTCATCAGAAACCTGTAAGCGTTTGGCAAGCCGCACCAATGGTCATCTTGAGGACCTCATCATTCAGGCCCTGTGGCCAGCGATTGCGGGGTTCATCACAAAGGGATAGATCTCCCGACCCGAACTTCTGGAATCAATGACTGGCGGTGTGTGCATTCGCAACATTATCCCCAATGGCTTGACGTATTAGGCAACTTGATCCGGTTGCGGACAAGCTCCACCTTAAAGCAGACACCCTTGAAAAAGCTGCTTCGACACCGCCGTGTTTCCTCGCCGCTGCTCGAGATATGACTGATATGTGTGCGCATTGTACCTTCATTGGTCAAGAGCAATGCCTCCAGACCCATTTCTACCGCCTTCCTGGAATTGCAATGAAAACAGTGATGGCACTTGGATTGGGGGTGGGGAATTAGTAAATACTAAACTTTTCAAATTCGATTTTATGGATCAGCTTCAACAAATTTAGCATTGGAGATGAATATTTAGTATGGGCTGCACAAGTAGTTTCGCTCAATACCGCAAGTTCCTACAAAACCAATTTTTTAAACTAAAAACTCGAGTTATGTTCTTAAATAATCTCGTCAAATCGAGACTTTCATGTGCATGCCATTCATGGCGCCAAATTCGTTCATAAATACCTAAACTCTCCACTGTATACAACCCCTTTTTCAGATCGATGGTTCAAAACGGTGTCGAGCGAATGAGGCGCGTAAGCCCTTTTTCAAACCTTGTGAACTGATGCTAAAGAATGACGAACAACGAACGAACGATATCAAATAACAGAAACCACATCACTTGAGGACTTTCAACAACAGCAACAACTAAAATGTATAGCTCATGTGACACAAAGAGAAAATAATGAGATAATCAAGATGCTGACATTCCATGCTACATTAAACAAAAGGTGAGGAAGGAAATCCAGATTGATACTAGAGAGAGAGAGAGGTCGATAACTGTTTTCGGATGCTAACTGATAAATGTCGCATGTTTCCCTGTAAGACAACGGCTGATCATACCATTCTTCTTCTATATGCCGCATCCCATCAGGAATTTAACGGTGATAGCTCTCCACAATTTCCTGTCCTTTGTAGCTCTTAATAACTTTTATTGTTGCCATCTTTCCCAAACTCTGCACCGCTATTTATTCCGTCAAGATCGCTAAGTAGGTTATCCGTTGCTTTCCTCCAACAATTCCATGCTGTATGCAGTTAACACCTGTGCCTCCAACAATTTTCTACTCAATGCAATTAACACCTGCATCTCAAACAATTCCTTGCTCCATGCATTTAACACCTGCATCTCAAACAATTCCTTGCTCCATGCAATTAACACCTGCGTCTCAAACAATTCCTTACTCCGTGTAGGTAATACCTGCATCTTAAACAATTCCTTGCTCCATGCAGTTAACACCTGCATCTCAAATAACTCCTTGCTCCATGCAGTTAACACCTGCATCTCAGATAATTCCATTTTCCATTCAGTTGACACCTGCACTTCCAACAGTAAGATGCTTATTATGCTTTGCACGTTCAGCTTGAGTGTTATTCTAATGACATTTTGACCCTTGTATCTTCCTTGTTTTTTCAGTTGTCTGCCATTGGATAATCTTCTTAGAATCTCAAAACATTTATTTAAATCATGATGCGAACACAGTCACCTATTGCCATTTATATTACGAGCAATGATTAAAAATGGCTTTAAGTGAATGAAACTTGTAGATCTTAGCGAGGATCATCTTTTGAACCTGGTGGACTGACATAACAGAATGGCAAACAAAGAACTTTACCGAGAACAAAACAGAAACCACATCACCTGAGGACTTTCAACAGCAGCAGCAACTAAAATGGATAGCACATGTAACTCAAATAGAAAATAATGATATAATCAAGATGCTGACGTTCCACATGACTTCAAACAAAATGTTAGGAAGGAAACTCCCATCAGTAATAGAAAGAGCAGTAATGGAGACTGGATTTGGGAAACCTATTGTCATAAAAATTGTTTTATTAGATTTTATAAATTTCAAGCGAGGGTATCAATAGAAAAGACGAGATATAGGACAAGGATGGGTCATCTCGCTGGATTTATTCAACTTACACAGTGAGATGATTCTGAGACAATTAGACATCCTACCAGGATTTATTACTGGCGGACACAATCTTAACAACATGAGTTATGCAGATGACAGTGTTGATACCAGATACGGAAAGGAAACTACAAAAACTTCTACAGAATGTATTGAAGGAAAGCAAGAAAAAAGAAATACAAATCAACTTCTAGAAGACAAAATGCGTGGATGTTAGCAAAAGGGTGAGCCCAAAATGCAAATTACAAATTGGAGATGCCAAAATCAAACAAGATATATGGGAAGCATTTTAACAGACGATGGAAAGTGCGACACTGAAATCCGAAGGTGCATTGGGATAGCGAAAGATGATTTCCAGAAGCTATGAAATATATTAAGAAACAGGAAAATCAAACAAATACCAAAATTTATATATCTAGGAAGTGTTTCAACAGAGGATGGAAAGTGCGACAAGGAAATCCGAAGTTGCATTGTGATATCCAAACAAAGATGGAATTTCAAAAGCTAAGCAGTGTATTAAGAAACAGAGAAAAAAAATTAGTTAGAAACAAAGAAAAGAGTACTGAACTGTTATGTAATATCTGTCTTCCTGTATGGCCGTTACCATGGAAATTTTGATTTCAATAATGAATATGCTATTAAAACATGTAAATTTCAGAAATAAGTTATTCCAAAAAAAATTTCGCTTGAAGATGGAACAGAGCTTACTTTAATTCAATTTAAGTCAAATAATTATATTAAAGTTTTCGGCTCATGTTTGGAAACATGAGAACTCTTATGTAGCGTGTTGGAATCATATTTTTAAATAAATAATGATATATATATATGACTATTACTGCTAACATTACAAGGCTCTTCCCTCTACCTGAACTGAAGACACTCGGTCTTTGGCGTGCTCATTCACAGAATGAGTACGTAAAGATTTGCCTTTCTTTCAATCGTGCGCCGATGGCTTAGGATGAAATCTCCGACTGTTGCCGAATCAGTCGGGTTTCGATTGAAGGAATCGGATGTCTAGTCACGTAGATGAGCTGTGATACATCGAAACATTCTATCTGTGGATGACAGTATATATATATATGTTACTATATGAGAAAACGAAATTATTTTTGCACCAACCTAATATATAGATGAGTATATATATATATATATATATATATATATATATATATATAGATGAGTATATATATATATATAGATGAGTATATATATATATATATATATATATATATATATATATATATATAGATAGATATAGATGAGTATATATATATATATATATATATATATATATAGATGAGTATATATATATAGATGAGTATATATATATATATAGAGAGAGAGATGAGTATATATATATAGAGAGAGAGATGAGTATATATATATATATATATATATATATAGATGAGTATATATATATATATATATATATATATATATATATATATATATGATTATAAAATATACAATTGAATAAAAATAAGTTGCGTGTTTTTATACGTCTAGACTGTTTTTTTTAAGGTTGTTCTAATGTTTTCCATGTTAACAATTTGAAAATGTTGAAGAATTTATAATTTAGTTGGCATGCAATCCTATTTTAATAATAAATGTCTAACGTTAATAGCTTCTTGTATTTTGTATATGATATCGAAAACGCCAAAAATATCGAAACGCGCGTGTCACTCAAAAACCTGTGTTTGAACTAAAGAGTATTCACCATAAGCTAGTTGAAATATTTCGAGAGTCAAGAAGATTTACCAAGATGCAAGATTTGACACAGACATGTTGCTCGAATTTTTCAGCATTCGTAGAGGTTGCAGAACTGTTCCAATACAACAATCTCTTCTCATAACCGAACACGTTTAGATAACACGAAGCCTACTGGCAGAGTAACTAAGCAGAATGGATACCAGTAAACCCTAACTGCGAACGAATTTCCTTTCGACGCTATATTCACAGCACCTAAAGTCCGGGAAATATCCGATACCAGCCGTTACAGACGTAAAACTGCTGTTGAAAAAATCCCACACACACATATTCTCACATTTTGACGCTCTCTTTCACATTTTCTTTTTATATTAATTTATAAATACCAACAATGGTCCACAAATATGCGCCAGTAATAGACGTATTCAAATGAAACCAATTTTCACAGATCATTTTTCCAATTACTTTTTGTTTTCTTTTTTTTAACCGAAATTCACTCATTCATTCGTTTTCCTTTCGCACTTGTCGAGTTGTCATCCATTTCGTCCCCTCCTTTTCGAACTTTTAGATTGTAGCCTTTTTTATATCGGAATAAAGGAAATCAAAACTAAAATAAACAGAATTATTTCATTTTTACACATCGGCGGGTGGGAATGAGCTGTTTATTCAAGAAACGCGTTTAAATTAATTTTTAATTGATTTCTTTTTTATTCTGCTTCTTTTTTTCTTTTTCTTTTTTTACTTTTTTTTTAAGTGTTTTTTTCCCCCCATCTCCATCTCTTTTTTTTTTAAGAATCTCGGTTTTTAATTTTTTTCTTCCGCCATTTGAAATTATTACTCATATTGCTTTGCCTACGCATCTTTATTTAAATTTTATGATGTCCCCGTTTGGCTTTGTAATTCCTAAAAATCAAGTGAAATGAATGAAGATCGAGGACGCCGGAAATGATGACGGTGAAAGATAACAAAAATTAGGATTTCTGTGGGGGGTACTTAGCTGGAAATATGATCCAAATATTGGCGGATATATCGCTCTTTTCAATTGTTATGCTTCCGATGATATTAGGAAAGAGAAAATAAAAATTTAAATCGTTATTGAAGAAAGAAAGAAAGAAAGAAAGATCGTGGAAGAAAGAACGAAAGATCGTGAAAGAAAGAAAGAACGAAAGATCGTGAAAGAAAGAAAGAACGAAAGATCGTGAAAGAAAGAAAGAACGAAAGATCGTGAAAGAAAGAAAGAAAAGTTCGGTAAAAGTAGACAGGGCAAAAATGAAAAAAAGAAAGAAAGAAAGGACGTGAAAGAAAGAAAGAAAAAAGATCGTGAAAGAAAGAAAGAAACAAAGAAAAGATCGTGAAAGAAAGAAAAAAAGATCGTTGAAGAAAGAAAGAAAGAAAGAATTAATGAATGAATGAAAGAAGGGAGGAAAGGTTGAGCAAAAGTAGATAGGTCAAGAAGGAAGGAAGGAAGGATTCAGCAAAAGTATGTAGAGACAGAAAGAAGGGAAGAGAGGTTCTGAAAAAGTAGAAAAGGAAGGAAGGAAGGAGAGAGAATTTCAGCAAAAGCAGATAGGGCAAAAAAGGAAAAAAATCCAGCAATGAACGAAAGCAAAAAGAAATGAGACAATGATATCTTGCGAGTCGATGGGGCATGGAATGAAAGAAGACAGCCACTAATGAAAAAAAAAAAAAAAAGAGGGAAAGAAAGAAAGAAATTACAAGTACATGAAAGGAAAGGAAGCAACAAGAATTACAAACAATAACTTGAGAGAGGGAAGGAAGGAAGGAAGGAAGGAAGGAAGGAAGGAAGGAAGGAAGGAAAGCGCCTAGATCCTACAAAAGTGTACAGAGCATGAAAGGAAGAAATGCAGTAAGAATGAAAATGAAAGAGAGGGGATTGAAAGAAAGAAAGAAAGAAAGAGGGAAAGAGAGAAAGACCGAGATAATACAAGTGTAGAGAGTATGAAAGGAAAGAACTTAATAATAATGAAACAAAGAAAAACAGAATAATTTATAGAAAGAAAGAAAGAAAGAAACCGCTAGATTCTACAAAAGTGTATAGAGCATGAAAGTAAGAAATGCAGTAAAATGAAAGAGAAAGAGAGGGGATGAGTGAAAGAAAGAAAGAAAGAAAGAAAGAAAGAAAAGAATAAAAGTGCGCCGAGCATAAAAGGGATGAATACACCAAGAAGACAGGAAAAGGAAAGAGAGTATCAAAAACAAAGAAAGAAAAACTTTATAGAAAAAAGTCATCACTCAGACAATGAAACAGAAAATTATAGGATTTTTTTTCTATTTTATAATTAATGAAAGAATCAATTGAAATTTTGAAAAAGAAAGATGAAAATTTTATCATGCAAGGAAGGAAAAATGAATGAAAAGATCAACTCATTTTTAAATGATTTTTTGTGCAAATTTATTTCTTCAAAAAACAATTTTTATCAATATTTTAGTTATTTATTTCACATTATACCTAATATTTAATCTGCTTTGAATATTTTTTTCGATGACAATATTTTTCAGACGATACTTTTTTTTTCTATTTACATAGAGTTCCCCTCAATGTGCATTTAAGTTTTTCCCCCCCACCCATCAACATTTGTTAAATGTGAACTGTTTTGTTGATATGCCCAGTTAAGTCAATAATGCAATCTTTTAAAGAAAACAAAATCTAAAGAAAGCACAAGTCCATTCGTTTCTTTTAAAAAAAAAAATGAATAAATAAAAGACTCCATTTTTTTTTTATGAGACATTAATAGTCATTTTACACAATCGTTGAACCGTCAACCATTTTTTGTCACATATTTTTATGAACTTTTCCTTCTCAATACGCTTTAGGACTTGTTTTTTTTTTTACTTTAGGAATTTCTATGAATTAAAAAAAAATAATTTTATTTTTTTTAATTTTTTAATTGATTAGAACGAAGGGAATGGATAATAGCCGATGACAACATTTTGATGGACAGTCGTTTGTAATGAAGTTTGCTTTTAAAATACCTCCATTTTTCTCTTTCTTCTTTTTCTCTTCTACTTCCGGTAAATATGATGGAATAGTTGCTCCCGACACACTTGTTATTATATGGTTATTATTAGTCGTATTTAGTAACTGTTGGATATTCATTAAATGGATCTAAATTTCTTCGGTTCTCTTATAAAAGCAACATGAGGAAATGTCGAACTGAATGACGTGCGTATACACTGGCGCATGCGTACTTGTACGCCATCGTGCGCATGCGCATGTAGAATTAATAGAAGAAAGAAAAGAACAACAGATACTTAACGTGTGGGCCATAATAAAATATGTGGTACGAAAAGAAACAAAGAGAGAGATTAAAAGAGGACATAAACAATAGGAGGATATAAAACGAGAACAGGAAAGAAAATAGAATACAAAAAAGAGAGAGTGGTAGAAACAGAGTTTTAATAGGAGGTGTAGTAATTAATATTTCCTGTGTTAATTATATCATTAGGTTTTGTTTTGTTAATTATTAGACAATTCTTCGTGAGGTTAATTTACTTTTTGGTCATAATGTTTTTGTCATTTGATCAGACAAAAAGAAAATATAAACGTGTTCACACACACACACACACACACACACACACACATATATATATATATATATATATATATATATATATATATATATTGTTGTATAGTCAATATGTCGGATTGGCATAATGTAATCGATGCACACGTGGTCGAATGAGAGCAGAAAACGTCATTAAATTATATGAATTATGTATACGTATATTCAAACTGTGGCAGCGAGCAGTTGCCTATAATAGTCAGCGTCGGGATTTGTTTTAAACCAAGTAAAATTCTTCGGGGGCATTTGTTATTTGCTGATCATAATTTTTCGACCATTTGTACTGACAACGAAATAAAACGAACATTGTTTCCATTTGAATTTATTTCGCGACCTAAGTTTCGCAAAACAATTTAAATTAATTTGGAAAATTCAGTTGATTCCTTTAATTGCTGATGAGAGAAATAAACTCTGAAAAAACATGGATTCAGGATATAACATTTTCTTTTAATTTACTTAATGCACACACACAGAGACACGCAAACACACACACACACACACACACGCACACAAACACACACACACACACACACACATATATATATATATATATATATATATATATCTGTAACTTTTACTATATAGTTAAAGATGTAGAATTGAATGGATTAATATTAACATCTTTTTATAAAAGTATTAATTTTAAATTCTTACACCTATTCTATAATAATTTTAAGCTCTATCTATCTATCTATCTATCTATCCACGTCTACTTCATATCTATCTATCTATCTATCTATCTATCTATCTATCTATCTCAGTCTATTCATATCTATCTATCTATCTATCTATCTATCTATCTATCTAATTCTTTTCATTCTTCTTGTACAGGTGTTAATAGGTTACATTTATGTCAATGTCCATTTTCAAGCTTTGCGTTTATCTGTACCCGACTCCACCATAAGCACTTTCCCCTCTATATCTATATATCTCCTTCCTCTAAAAAAGGCCAATTCTTACTCCTTCTTTTATTCTTTCCTTTTTTTTTTTTTTTTCCTTCTTTCCTTCCTTTGCCTTTTAAATTTCCTGTAAAGAAACTTGAAATTTTATTCATTTGCATTGATAAATCCAGGGAAAACTATTTTCCCTTGGACAAAATGATCATCTGTATGAGGTAAATTGTTTGAGTCTCATTAATTCACTTATATGCTCGATAATAAAAATTATATTGAGCTCTCTTTTGTGGATCAGTTTTAATATTTTATATTAACAGGATCTACTTGGATTACGTACCCACGGACTTTTTTACATATATATATATATATATATTTATATAAGACATTTTTTATGTTTATACGTTCTTTTTATAGATACAAATATTTAAGTAAATGGTCTGTTTATAATAAACAGTATTAACAACATTTACCGGCCTGAATGTCCGAGAAATTTTCATAGAAAATATGCGTACTCCGACAGGAATCGAACCTGTATCCTATACGGAACCGTTGTATAGCCTGGCGTGCTTTTACCGACTGAGTCACAGAGAAGCGTTTCGGCTAGCAAGGTGGATTTTACTGTTTTTAAACTATAATTCTCCATGATTTTCTCGCGTACATTCATATCTGCTCGATGCGTATCCAAATGTAAACAAATGATGTCACACATTATATATATATATATATATATGTGTGTGTGTGTGTGCGTGTGTGTGCAGAATCTATCTTACATACCTCTCCAGAATATATCATGCATATCTATAGAATTACAATTCGTCCATGCATAGACTATTGCTGCCACATATAGTCCATTGTCCCTGCTATTTACCTTGGGCTCCTTCATAATAAGAATCAGCAGTATTACTGGTCCAGATCTGGCGGTTAGGCTTCAATCACTTTCTCACGCCGTAAAGTTGCTTCCCTCTGCTTTTTCTATAAATGCTTTCATGAAAAGTATTCGGACGAGCTCTTCGCTATGATACCGAGACTTTTTGAATTGAAGCGCTGCACTAGACAGGCGTCGATATCTCATCAATTTATAGTTGAGCTGGTTAGACGTGGCCATAAGTTATATGCTAACAGTTTCTTTTCTCGCACTTTTCGCTTGAGGAAATCACATCTGTCTCTTTCCAGCCAACTTTAATCTGCAAAAAACTTTAATGCAATGTCTATCGCTATCTACTGTCCTCCTGGTTACTCTTTTCTCTCCCCGCTCATTATTAATGCTTTCGTTCCTAATTCTTCCACAGCCTGTATCCCATGTGTCCTATTGGCTTTACTACCTTACATTGGGTGATACCGATTATATATATATATATATATTAAAAAATCTGCATTTCTATTTGCAAAAAACAACAGAAAGCCTGGCATATTTCTACGCATGCGTAATTTCGTTGCATTGCGAAACTTACAATATACAGTGTAACCAGAATATAAGAGACCCGGATATAAGAGAAACCCGGATATAAGAGATATTTTCTCTGGTCCCAAATTAGAGCAATACTTACTTAAACAAAATAGAACACAACCCGGATATAAGATAAACCCGGATATAAGATACTTCTTCTCCGGTCCCGACAACTCTCTTATATCCGGGTTACACTGTAACACATTTTTCGGCCAGTTACTTCACTTTCTCTGGCTTCCTAACGTCTCACACTCAAGCAACCTGGGCAGAAATTAATAGATCATTTTCAGTCTGTTCCTATTAGTGTGAATTCGGGTTTGGTTAGGGTCAGCACTTCCGCCAGAGGTTGCTGAAGCGATTCTACCTGACCTCTGATTTTAAAGAGTTATTCCTCTTCTTTTTACACTCGTTACATCCATCTGAGAGAGTTATTTCATTTTTTCCCCCGCCTTTTCTCTTTTTTTTCTCGCTTCTCTCTTATTCTCTTTCTCTTTTCACTCATGTTCTTGTTTTTTTTCTCGGTCTTTTTTCTATTCTACATGCTCTCTCTCTCTCTCTCTCTCTCTCTCTCTCTCTCTCTCTCTCTCTC
>OZ010600.1:65438727-65553727 GCA_963932145.1 Acanthosepion lycidas | reverse complement strand
TATCTAGTCTATGCTTTAAAAGAAATCATCATATCCGTTTGTTCTTTATTTAATAGAAATATTTTTATGACCCCACCCAATTTTTTTTTTTTCGTACGCAAATCAGATAAACCAAATAACTTAAGGTCAGTAAGATATTTTTCGATTTTTAAAAATGTCACGGATTAAGGGAGGTCTAACGATGGTCAGTTACAAAAATCATTTCCCTAATTTTTGCAAGGGGACCAGTATATCTAAGTAGTACTGTCTTGATTAAATTCTGCCAACAAAATGTTTTGTTTTGTTTTTTGTTTGTTTTTGTTTTTTTACCCCTATGTTTTTTGGGTTTTTTTTTTTTTTTTTTGTTTACGACAACCATTCGTCCGTGCATTGAATATTGCTGTCATATCTCGTGCTCCTACTATATATCTCGACATTCTTGACAAAATTCAAAGAAGGGTCTGTAATGTTATCGGTCCTGACCTGGCATCTCGGCTTCAGTCAATTTCTCACAGACGTCACGTGGTTTCCCGCCTGTCTTTTCTACCAATATTTTCACGGCAAGTGTTCTAATGAGCGTTCGTCCTTGGTGTCTCGACTGCAAGAATTAGCAACTAGTTTCCGTCGTTTTACTGTTGAACTAGATAGATGCAAGCGTATGTTCTATTCTGCTAGTTTCTTTTCTCGCACTTCTCACCTGTGGAACACCATTCTGATTTCTTGCTTGCCTGCCACCTACAATCTTCAACTATTTAAATGAAACACCAGTCGCCATCTTCTGTCTTCTCGAATCTTGTCCTATGCTGTTCTTTCTGTTCATTACCCTTCGCTAAAGTTTTCTCATTCCATTTCACTCCCGGTAACCCCCTTACGTCTTAGTGGCATTATCGCCTTGCTCACGATTAAAATGATTTTTAAAAAAAAAAAAAAAAAAAAAAGAAAGAAGCATAGATGGGAAATAAAGACGGTTCCTACACGAATTAAATTAACGTCTCTTACCAGGTCTCGCCTTACGGATCAAGCCTAACTAAAAGGCAGCATTCATATTTAATCACATGGCTTCATTATCCATTATCTGATAATGACATCTTAACATGTGAAATAAACATTTCGATGATATAATTTGCTGCCATTAAAAAAAAATGGTTATTGGTTATCCATTGGGCAAGTTGCCAACCAGCCGATGGTAAACAAAAAGGTTACTGCAATTCGATATTTTCGTTGCCATGTTACCCCCCTCTCTATCCAATGTGATCTCTTTCTTTCTTTTTTCTTTCCTTCTTTTTTCTTTCCTTCTTTTTTCTTTGCCTTGCTCTTTTCTATTCCAAATCATCTGCACTTTGCTTCTTTCTTTCATCACCTTCTCCCCCCAAAGCATCTCTTACTTTATTTCTTTCTTTTTACTTTATGTTACTTTGTCTTGATACATAATTTCCAAAAATATCTTTCTTTCTTTCGTTCTTTCTTTCTTTCTTATATTCCATCCAAATACATCTCTTACTTTCTTTTTTATTTTTATTTCTTTATTTATTCATTTATTTATTTATTTAACTTGATATCTTCTCTCCAAGGACTTAATTATTTAATAGAAGAAGAAGAAGAAGTCGAAGAAGAAGAAGAAGAAGAAGAAGAAGAAGAAGAAGAACAACAACACCAATAATAATAATAAGTGCCTCCTTATTGATATAGCCGTCCCTGCTGACTGCAATGTATCTTTGAAGATATTCAAAAAGCTGTCAAAATACAAGGACCTTGAAATAGAAATCTCGAAAATGTGGTATATGGGAACATCAACAATCCCTGTTGTAGTTGTAGCCCTAGGACTGGTTGGAAAAGATTGCAGTAGACTAATTGCAGGGATTCCTGGAAGCCCATGCCTCAAGGAGATACAAAAAATTGTTCTGACAAGTACAGCCCACACTTTACGAAGGGCTTTATCTATATTTATCTATATTTTTTTTTTCTTTGTCATTGGAAAGTGTCATGATACCATTTCTAACCTTATATCCCTGGGCGGGATCCGGAAAGAAATGTGTAAACTCCAGAAATCAAAGAAAATAATAATAATAATAATAATAATAATAATAATAATAATAATAATAATAATAATAATAATAATTGAAACAATGATTCGAAGGTCCTTCCATCCTTTTTCTTAGAAAGGGAAAATAATTAACCGGAATGCTTGGTCAGAGGCATAGGACGACTTGAGGGAACTTATATTTCTAGTTATTTATTTAATTTGAAAGCTCTTTTACTTTTCGACAAAAGGAAAGGAAATTTCTTCAGCTTTTTCTTAAGTTTCGCACGAAAGGGCAAATATTGGTAACTGATCACGTGGCTTCATCGAGCCAGTTACACGGATACATACATACATACATATATATATATATATATATATATATATATATATATATATATATATATATATATATATATAATAAAAAGGCTTAAATATTAATATTCCATGGTCATAATTTATTCCATTCGAATCGTAAATAAGATCCAATTCATCAGACCTACAAATTCAAAAAGAAATCAGAAAAAATAACTTCGGGAATAAAAATAAAAATTTAGTGAGACTGTATGTATGAGAGTGAGGGAGGAAAGTGAGAGGTAAATGAAAGCTCTAGCGAGGGGTAACAGACGAGAGAAGAACAGGAAGGCCTAAAAGTGAAGGTGGGAATTAATATTTAACAGAGAGAAGTTTTAAATAGAAGACCTAAATGACAGTTTTTCATGAGTGAGATACAGATAAATATGAATTATTTTCCGATAGATAATTCATTACTGAATCGTTGACCTAAATTAAATTAAAAACCGACAACGGAAATGGGTGTATACATTTATGGTGACACTACGCACAATAAAGATAAAGGACGATATAATCTAAACTTAAAAATCAGAAGATGAGAGTGAGAGAAAAAAAAAGAAAAGAAAAAAGAGTTAAGATGTGGGGGCAACTAAAACCGAAGGGTAGTTATAAAAGAGCCGCTGTACAATCAATAAAATTTGACAAAAGTAATATCACCTACAGGTTACAAATTTAAAATAAATATATTAAAAATAACGAATATTTAATCTAGTAAGGACCTACTATTTCTATGCCCCAAAACACATACGTATATACACATATACAACGACATATTTATATTTACACGTACATACATATCTACACGAAACATAAGAAGAAACAGCGGATAGGAGAAGCCAATTTCAAGCGAAATTTATCCTACCATAGATCTCTGGCAGTTTTTTGTATCTGCACACAGTTTCGTATCCAAATTTAAACAAAGAGAATTTCAAAATTAATTTGTATTAATCCGACAGATATTTTTAACCCTTTATATATACACCCTTGTGCAGATTAATTGAAACAAAACGAATAATTCCATTATTATTTACATTTTTTCGTATTTTCCCAATGAAACATGACCCAGCGTATGTCCATTCTACGAAGTTGTTTCTTGCAGATTTACCACAGATTCTGGATTGGATTTAAATCAGGAAAGTTTCCTGGCCAGTGTATAGTACTTTGATTTGCTCACTGGTAAGTCTTGCCAGTGAATTCGTGCAGCGTTACAATTTCCCTAAGCTTACTTAGAATAACGTCCATCGCAGACAATGCCCGTAGGACAACTAATCGACAGTCGAGACAGTAGTGTATGGGCGAGATGAAAATCTGATGCCATCACAGATGATGTTAGATTTTTCAAGGCCAAATGTATAGACAGTCTGCATCAGCCATTGGATGATGCATGTTTTGCTTAGAAAGAAGCTTTCTTGTCTTGGAATCCATTCAGCTGATATCATTTAGAGTCCAGTTCAAGGCATTGAAACTATATTGAACCACTGGGATGGCAAGGCTATAAATGGTCGGTGTTCTGTTCTGAGAATTCGGTTCAATTCTTAACGCCGGTTAATTATTATTATTATTATTATTATTATTATTATTATTATTATTATTATTATTATTATTATTATTCACCTCAGCCTTTTCCTTCTTCTTTATCCTCATCTTCTTCATTTTCTACTTCCCCATCCCATTCACCATCATCATCATCTTCCCATTATTATTATTATTATTATTATTATTATTATTATTATTATTATTATTCACCTCTGCCTTTTCCTTTTTCTTTATCCTCATCTTCTTCATTTTCTACTTCTCCATCCTATTCACCATCATCTTCTTCTTCCCATTATTATTATTATTAATATTATTATTATTATTATTATTATACACCACTGCCTTTTCTTTCTTCTTTATCCTCATCTTCTTCATCTTCTACTTCTCCATCCTATTCACCATCATCTTCTTCTTCTCATTATTATTATTATTATTATTATTATTATTATTATTATTATTCACCTCTGCCTTTTCCTTTTTCTTTATCCTCATCTTCTTCATTTTCTACTTCTCCATCCTATTCACCATCATCTTCTTCCCATTATTATTATTATTATTATTATTATTATTATTATTATTATTCACCTCTGCCTTTTCCTTTTTCTTTATCCTCAAATTCTTTATTTTCTACTTCTCCATCCTATTCATCAACATCATCATCATCATCATCTTCCTATTATTATTATTATTTGTATATTCTATGTTTCCTGCTTTGTATCCTGCAGAGCCGGATGCAAACTATGGTCCTTAGGCCCTAAAGAAGAATTGTCATTTAATTGGTAGCACTTTTCTTAGTATATGGGATGTTCCGAGTAGAGCGATCTTCTGGGCAACTTGTATGTTGATGTTACCTGCGACACTGTTAGTAAAATTGTCCATTCCTTTTCTCACGAAGCCCAGTGCTCTGATTACTACTGGTACAGTCCCAGTCTTCATTCACCACATCTCGTTAACCTCAATCTTCTCCAGGTCCTTGTATTTGGACAATTTCTCCATAATTTTATGGAGTTGTTTCTCTCAGATGGTACTGCTATGTCAATAAGCATACACTTTCTAAATTTCTTGTCTTTTATGATAATATCAGGTCTATTGGCTTTTATCTCCCTGTTAGTTTGAATTGACATGTCCCAGACAAAAGTTACATCGTTATTTTGGGTAACTGTGTCTGGTTGGGGGTCATACCATCTCTCAGTGGGCTTTCTGCATATCTTCCAGTGCACATATTATTATTCACCTATGCCTTTTTGGTCTTCTTTTTCTTCATCTTTTTCATTTTCTACTTTACCATCCTATTCATTTTCTTCTTCTTCTTCTTCTTCTTCTTCATCTTCTTCTTCTTCTTCTTCTTCTTCTTCTTCTTATTATTATTATTATTATTATTATTATTGTTATTATTGTTATTATTATTATTATTGTCGTTCATTTGTATTTTACAAATTTTATTTTAAAACTAAATCTGGGAAATTTGACAGATGCATTTAAAAAATATTTAAAGAACGGCTATCGCAAAAATTTTTAAAAAGCGGGAAGAAATGGTTGCACTTTCTAAAGTTAAATTATTTTGCTTTACAATTTAAAATAAATAAATTAACCATGTAAAACATTTAAATATGTTTTCAAAAAGTAAAAATAAAAAGACAAGAACACTGACAAAGGAGTTGACAGCGAGTCGTTGACACGGATGGGAACAATGTAAGATGTGAAAAGGCGGGAACGAAAAGGATCGCGAATCCGTGAAATGTTTGAACTGGACAAAACTTGTGCATCTTTGTTTAAAGAATCGAAATGCTGTAGAGTGATATGGAACAAAAGACGAACGTGCATACACACCTACTTGTATAAGGCATAAACGTCTATATAGACGAATAGTCGTGTGTGTGTGTGCGCGCGCTTGACTCTGGTTCCAGTAGGAGAAGGCGAAGGAAAAAGGCATCCAATGTAGGATTTTAATAGAGAAAAATAATGATTTTTATCTTCACAAGTGAGTACCCGAGGGGCGTCAAAATTTGCCTCGGGCAGAGTACGAATGACAATAAGAGTGGCTATTAAAAACAAAAGAAAATATTTTATAATTGTTGTTGTTGTTGTTACTGTTGTTGTTGTTGTTGTTGTTTCAAATTTTGATGCTTAAAGGAAGAAATAAAATTTAGAAGAATCAAGGACTGTGAGAAATTTAAAGGAGAAGTGAAGTGATTTTATGAATTGATAAATTTCCCAACATACAAATGAAGAATAAAGGAAACAAAAGAGACAAGACGTATTTCTGATGTTTCGTTCCGTCCTCTCGACTGAGCCAATGAATTGTTTGCGTGTTAGTTTTTAATTGTTTGGTAACAAAACAATCAGCAGTGGTACTGAAAAACGGAATAGCGGAAAAGAGACGAAACTCGTAATTAGCAAATAAATAATTGAATGAAAGAACGAATTGGTGAGAAAGAGAAGGAGAAGACAAAAAAAAAATTAGAGATAATTTGAAGCGTGTGGTAAATAAAAATGCGACAGACTGGGTTTGACGACATAGATTTTTAATTGCCTCTTTCTTCATCCTTTGTTTTTCATATTCTCATCACTGATTGTGTTATCGTCAGCGCCATCTTAATTACAAGTGTTGTTTATGCTTGGTAAAGTTTTGCTTCGGACGACAAAAGACCAATTTGGAGGAGATGTTAAATGGAATTAGAAAGATTGTATTTGGTAAATTAATCGAAGCGAATTGAATCTGTTTACATGCCTTGAAAATCAGCCGTCCAAATCTTATTTATTTTAGTTTGAATATCGTTCACTGGCATCATAAGACTTTTTTTTCTTCCTTATGTGCCATGTCCGCCTAGGATGTAAGCGATCATGGCTCTCCACAACTTCATGTCCCTTGTAGCTCTTAACACACTTTATCTTTCTGTTACTTAACCTAAGCCCTGTTCCGCCATCCATTTACTCAAGCTCACTAAGTATTTACTCTATTTACATTGTTCGGACTATTGTCCTCATCTTTATTGTCTTACTAGCAGCATGGCCCGGCGTTGCCCGTGCTTGATTCAAAAATCGTACGATTCATACAGCAATCGCTTTCACGACTTAAAATATTTTTGCCCTTCCTTGCCTTTAAAGGAGTGCCCTTTGCCGTGCTGATGTTGCTACATGCCTTACTTCTTGCCTATCTAACACTGCGAATTTTTTCTAAGCTCTATACTAAACATTAAATCTATTACGAAAAAAGAACTAAACAAAATGAACACAAAACGATCAGCTTTAAAAAAAGGACTCGTAACGGGAAAAACCGAATGAAAAAAGAATGTTAACAACAAATACTTTTTCACACCCAAACCCAGTTCTGCGGAATCAGAATCAACGTTGAGTTTAAGCAAGCGAATGAGCCAATTGGAGTAAAGTGCCATGCAGATTTAAATTTTTTCCACTTGTGACGAATGCAACTATCGATTATTTTTTTTTTTTTTTTGCATGCTAGCATGCTAGTTAACATTCGTGTCAGTCAGCTGTTGGCTCTCACAATGGCCAATAGAATCTTCCTGCCTATTCGTGGCAGCCAGCTATAGGCTCTCACTCTGACCAGTAGAAAATGAACGCAAACTATATGAAAACTGCCGTAGAAGCATGTAAAATCGATTATTTCCACTATCGCTGGGAGTTGGGGAATGCAAAGTCGGTCTTGGCCTTCCCGCTAACTTGGAGCATGGACATGTAAATTTTGGTGCAAATCCGTCGAAAATTGCTGCCGTGCATTCGTTACACACACACACACACACACAAACACATCCTGCCTTTTATAGATAGAGATTAGCGATTTTTCAACCGTTCTCAACAGTCTACTAAGTTTAATTGTTCTGCTGGCCTCATCTATCCCGAATACTAAAACCCATGAATATTCCCGCGAATAATTTGGATTTCAGCTGGCTGACTGCTTCTCATGCGGGCAGTCTCGCAAAGTTACTTTTAGAAATTGCTTCAGATTTCAATGACTGATGCTAACCTCCAGGAAATTGATCCGTTTCGCCTTCTCGGGCTAACATTCTCAGTGGACATGAAGTGGAAAGACAATATTGAATCCATTGCTAGGTCAGCTGCTAAGAAAGTTGGTTCAGTGTGTCGTGCGAGACAATATTTCTCTCCAGAATCTATCATACATATCTATATTTATCATTCGTCCATGCATAGAATATTGTTGCCACATATGATTCGTTGCACCTGCTATTTACCTTGAGCTTCTTGATACAATCCAAAGAAAAATCAACAATATTATTGGTCCTGATCTGGCAACTCGGCTTCAATCACTTTCCCACCACCGCGTATTTTCTATAAATTATTTCATGGTAATTGTTCGGATGAGTGGCAGAAGAAGACCATTCTTCCGTCCCCACCCCACATTCTCCATTTTGGCTTTGTGTGCATAATGCGGAATGAATATCGCTATGGTACCTAGATTTTTTTTTAAATTAAAAAGCGGTACTAGACTGGCGTCGAGATCGCATCAATTTACAGTTGAGCTGGTTAGATCTAGCCGTAAGCTCTATGCTAACAGTTTCTTCTCTCGCTTGTGGAACTTTTTTCCGGCTCCATGCTTTTCAGCCAACTTGAATCTGACACTATTTAAATGCAATGTCAATCGATATCTACTGTCCTCCTGATTACTCTTTCCTCTTTCCGCTCATTATTAATTATTCTGTTCCCAATTCTTCTACACCCAGTAATCCCTTATTTCTTAGTGGCTTTACTGCCTTGCATGGAGTGAAACAGATTAAAAAAATATATAGAAAATTAATAGAATTCTACCTAATTAGAACCCCTCTAGTAAAACAAAATAGTGATATACCAATCCGCAGGCATATTACTGCTGAAATATTCGGGTAAGATTGGTTTTTGAATCCGGCATTTCCTTTTTAACGCTTGTGCAGGTTGCTTGACTGTTTCGGTTACACTTTCTTTTAAAACGTTTTCTAAAGACTTTTTAAAGTGAAAATGTCTCATTAACAAGCGTGACGGTTATCGGCGCGGAGAATGGAATCGACGAACTGAGATCAAGTCTCTCGGCTATCGATCAAGAGTAGACTAACCTTGAGTCACAGCCAAGTCTAGAAGAAGGACAAATCTGAGTTCAAAACAATGGAAATGACAATGGGGAAACTAATCCACTGCCTTAACCAAGAATCCTTGCAATCCATACACATGAAAGAAAACGAAACTGTGGAGAGCCAGGATCGTCGACCTAAAGAGACATAACATTTAAAGAAAAAAACTTGTATTATTTCCATCATTTATTTATATTTATTTCTAGCTTCAAAAAATATTAATACATTAAAGTCATTTCAAAGAACGAAAACTAAATTTAAAGTTTTCTTTGAGCTTTTAATCACTTTATTTTAGCAAGACAGATATGTGAATAATCTTTTCAGATAAGTTAAAATTATGTTTCTTTTAATGAGAAACGTTTAGTAATATAAAAAAAAAGAGAAAGATTTTAAACATAGGAAAAAATGAAATCTGAATATTTTTACATTCTTCGAAAACAGCATCTGGGTTTGTCTACATCAGCTTGTTTGGTACGGGCAGAGTATTCACCACGAAGAGGTTTATCTTGTCATCGTTTCTGTATTTGGCACATTGCATTTGCTTTCTTTTTTTAGGTTATTTGACGCCGCAATAGATGTATTATGGTTTACTTGTACTTCTTCACCCACTTGAAATTCCCTTTTGAATTGGCTTTCTTTATTACTGAATAAAGTTTCTTATTTCTTTCATGTTCTTTGAGATAGATCATCATCCAGTCTTCTGTAGTTCCCAGGTATCTTGGAAGACCGATTGCTTTGGATTTGTAAAACAGTTCTAGTTGAACTAATCCTCTGCCTCGTTCGGATCTGGGCACATACAGAGGATCAACATTAGCCTTAGGATGATGCATGCGGTGGGTAATGAGCAGTTTTCTCGTTTTGACATCCATTCGTTTAATGTCATCCATTCGTTTAATGTCAGCTATGATCCAATTAAATATGTCGAAACAGTACTGCCCCTCAGGGTTAGCCAAAATGTTTATGGCTGAAATTCTGTTTTGTGAATTCAACTCGGTATTTAATATTTATATTTCGAGTATGTTGTATTCCATCTCTTTGGCTGACTCCAAGACTTTTTCTTGTCCCACTTCCCTAAACTTTATGACAAAAAAACTAAATCTCTTGGGTGTGTATCTGTAATTCTCCCTTTCTTGAATGTTACTTTTACACATTTATCTAATCCGAAATCCATACCGACGTCATCACTGAAACATTTTACAGTATTGAGGATAACCTTCAAATCATTGTTGTCCTTGGCGGAAGGGAGGACAGGGAATCTCCTTGAAACAATTCTTGTCGGATTTTCAAACAACTGGATGTGGCAGTACCTTCGGTGTGATTTAGGTATAATGTGATTTTTCACAATTCAGTGCTATATTTAAGGAAATTTACTATCATCATGGCGTCTCTGTACATTTCCAAATCCTTAAGAATCCAATAGTACGGCACACTATCAAAGGCTTTACTGTAATCTATCCAAGATGTGCTGGGATTTCGACCTTTTCTCCTGCAATTTTCCAGGATCATTTTGTTTATTAATAGTTGATCCTTGCAGCGATATGAATCTATTCGACATCCCTTCTGTTCTAGGGGAATAAATTTGTTTTCATCGAGAAAAGAGTAAGTACAGTTCGTCAGAAGAGACGTGATCAATTTATATGTGGAGGACAGACATGTTATTATTGGCCTGTAATTTTTTTGGATCGTTTATTTCATCCGTTTTTCGCAAGAGATGTGTAATACCTTCAGTAATCCATTCTGGAATTTCATTGGGGTTATAAATTAACATAGATAAAGTTTTTGAAAGATTTTTAAGAATCTATGACAGATGATAGAGCCAAAAGTAGGGTACCGTGTAATTTGCTGAGAATTTCATTTTTGGGGATTTTGTTAGAGCTTATCTAAAACTATTCTTGGTTACATTTTTCAATTGTTGCACAGGTTTGTCCTTCATTCATTCATTCATTCATTTATTTATTTATTTATTATTATTATTAGTAGTAGTAGTAGTATTCCCTTCTTTTTTTCCTTCTTCTTTATCCTCATCTTCTTCGTTTTCTACTTCTCCATCCTATTCACCATCATCTTCTTCTTCCCATTATTATTATTGTTATTATTCACCTCTGCATTTTCCTGCTTCTTTATCCTCATCTTCTTCATTTTCTACTTCTCCATCCTATTCACCATCATCTTCTTCTTTCCGTTATTTTTATTATTATTATTATTATTATTATTATTATTATTATTATTATTATTATTATTCACTTCTGCCTTTTCCTTCTTCTTTATCCTCATCTTCTTCATTTTCTACTTCTCCATCCTATTCACCATCATCTTCTTCTTCCCATTATTATTATTATTATTATTATTATTAATATTATTATTATTATTATTATTCACCTCTGCCTTTTCCTTCTTCTTTATCCTCATCTTCTTCATTTTCTACTTTTCCATCCTATTCACCATCATCTTCTTCTTCCCATTATTATTATTATTATTATTATTATTATTATTATTATTATTATTATTATTCACCTCTGCCTTTTCCTTCTTCTTTATCCTCATCTTCTTCATTTTCTACTTCTCCATCCTATTCACCATCATCTTCTTCTTCCCATTATTATTATTATTATTATTATTATTATTATTATTATTATTCACCTCTGCCTTTTCCTTTTTCTTTATCCTCATCTTCTTCATTTTCCACTTCTCCATCCTATTCACCATCATCTTCTTCTTCCCATTATTATTATTATTATTATTATTATTATTATTATTATTATTATTATTCACCTCTGCCTTTTCCTTCTTCTTTATCCTCATCTTCTTCATTTTCTACTTCTCCATCCTATTCACCATCATCTTCTTCTTCCCATTATTATTATTATTATTATTATTATTATTATTATTATTATTCACCTCTGCCTTTTCCTTTTTCTTTATCCTCATCTTCTTCATTTTCCACTTCTCCATCCTATTCACCATCATCTTCTTCTTCCCATTATTATTATTATTATTATTATTATTATTATTATTATTATTATTCACCTCTGCCTTTTCCTTTTTCTTTATCCTCATCTTCTTCATTTTCTACTTCTCCATCCTATTCACCATCATCTTCTTCTTCCCATTATTATTATTATTATTATTATTATTATTATTATTATTATTATTCACCTCTGCCTTTTCCTTCTTCTTTATCCTCATCTTCTTCATTTTCTACTTTTCCATCCTATTCACCATCATCTTCTTCTTCCCATTATTATTATTATTATTATTATTATTATTATTATTATTATTATTCACCTCTGCCTTTTCCTTCTTCTTTATCCTCATCTTCTTCATTTTCTACTTCTCCATCCTATTCACCATCATCTTCTTCTTCCCATTATTATTATTATTATTATTATTATTATTATTATTATTATTATTCACCTCTGCCTTTTCCTTTTTCTTTATCCTCATCTTCTTCATTTTCCACTTCTCCATCCTATTCACCATCATCTTCTTCTTCCCATTATTATTATTATTATTATTATTATTATTATTATTCACCTCTGCCTTTTCCTTCTTCTTTATCCTCATCTTCTTCATTTTCTACTTCTCCATCCTATTCACCATCATCTTCTTCTTCCCATTATTATTATTATTATTATTATTATTATTATTATTATTATTATTCACCTCTGCCTTTTCCTTCTTCTTTATCCTCATCTTCTTCATTTTCTACTTTTCCATCCTATTCACCATCATCTTCTTCTTCCCATTATTATTATTATTATTATTATTATTATTATTATTATTATTATTATTATTCACCTCTGCCTTTTCCTTTTTCTTTATCCTCATCTTCTTCATTTTCCACTTCTCCATCCTATTCACCATCATCTTCTTCTTCCCATTATTATTATTATTATTATTATTATTATTATTATTCACCTCTGCCTTTTCCTTCTTCTTTATCCTCATCTTCTTCCTTTTCTACTTCTCCATCTTCTGCTATTCATCCCTGATTGTTGCTCTTTTTATCTTTTTCTGATAGTGTTGTTGTCAATGGTAACGTTGATTATACGTATTCTCCTCGCTTTTCTCACATTCCTCCCCATCAGCATCAGCATCATCATCATAACCATCATTATTATAGTTATCTTATTTTTTCGATTTATTGGTATCATTCTATTATTCCTAATTTAGTCAGTAACCATTATTTACTCTTGTATCATTATTATTATTATTATTATTATTATTATTATTATTATTATTGACTAGTCATCGTTTTTTTTTTTTCGTTTTATATTCTTTTTAAAATTGTAAATATTTCCTGATTTTCTCGAAATGCTTGAACCACTTGAACCAAAATTTCAATTCCTAGCTGTTGTTCCAAATATTTAGATTGACATTTTCCCAGACCCATAGAAATACAAGTGCCCGGATGCGACGTCCGACATATCAATGACAAAAACGACTCATCATATAATTGGTATTTGCATTATTTCCATGTTTCTCTCTTTGTTTCTTGAGAAGCGAGAGCTAAAACTACTCAACTTAAGATTCCCCCCCACCACCACCACCACGCGAACATCTTCGCTGAGCAAACTTCTGGTGCCAAAAAGCGAATAGTGAAATTGTTCGAAATTAGCGGTTGTTCGAGAGTCTCCTTGTTTCCGAGGAGGATTAAAATAAACATTGAAATATTAACAAAATTTAACACCACTTCTACCTTTGAAATATGTTTTAATCATTGCATATAGTTTTGTTCAAACTAATTTCCTCGTCATTGTCACACTCAAGGAAGACAACATGGCTGAAACATCGTGGGAAAATTGTTTATAAAATTATGCCGTAATTAGCCTGAAAAAAACACAAATACAAATTTTGATTATATATATATATATATATATATATATATATATATATATATATATATATATATATATATATATATATCATCTCGATTAGTTTTCGTTGTGATCCTTTCAAGTTCGCGAATTAATTTTGTGGTAGACTGAAATGTTTTAAATTCACAGAAAGGTAGATGCATACTCACAGACAACTTAACACCCTAAAGGTGCTCTCAGATGATATTGAAAGTACTTGGGAGAATAAAAATTATTCGAAAGAAAATTTTGGTATTTTTCTTAATCAATTTTCTAAGTCTACCAAAAAATTAATCCGCGAAATTGAAAGGATCACAACGAAAATTAATCGACATAATATATCTAAATTATTTAACCAAACCTGTTTGAATATATATATATATATATATATATATATATATATATATATATATATATATATCATCTCGATTAGTTTTCGTTGTAATCCTTTCAAGTTCGCGGATTAATTTTGTGGTAGACTTAGAAAATTGATTAAGAAAAATACAAAAATGCAAAATTTTTCCCACGTACTTCAATCTTATCTGAGATCATCTTCAGGGGGTTAAGTTGTCTGTGAGTATGTATATGTGTTTCTGTCAATTTAAAAATTTTCAACGGCTCATTTTTTTTAATTTTTTTTTTTTTGTTTTGGCTTTTTTTATTGGAAATGTTTTAAATTCACAGAAACACATATATTAGGTTGGTGCAAAAATAATGATGTAATAATGTCGTTTTTTGACGTTAAAAAATACGTCAAAAAACGACATTATTACATCATTATTTTTGCACCAACCTAATACATTATTTATTTTACAGTTTTATTAAAAAAAAAATTCGGGATTAGTTATTATTTGTTTAGTTTAAAGTCTTGGATTTGTCTCTCGCACTCTCTACTTCTCTCTGTCTCTCTGTCTGTCTCTCTCTTTCACACTCTCTCAACCAAATCTTTACATCATCTTACATCAACTTAATACTACCCCTCAAAAGTGTTTAAAAATATATATGTAAAATTAAATTAATTTTTTCACCCTTGGAAGTGTGGTCTGATGAGCCAGGGAAAAAGAAATTCCCCGCGGAAATAGATTATAACCAATGGACCCTTAAAATTGTCTGTTTTCATTGAATTAATCGCTCTGATTTAACATTGAGCTCTATGGATTTCATCCTCCTTGGAATTATCCATACGGATTACCAAGATTTTCATTACTTAAATATATATATATATATATATATATATATATATATATATATATATATTGTTACGAACCCCGATCTAAATTTATTATAAAAACTACACCATTGCTTATATTTTAGAAGCATTCTAAAATAAAGAGCCCAGTACTTGCAGAAAATGTAAAGTAAACCCAAAGAGATAGCTAGACTTAGTGGCGACAAGGATTGACCAGAGTGTCCCCTTTCCTTCTCTTTTGGTCAAGGTGTTGACAGCATGATTTACGCAGATAGAATCCGGTTGGGAGAAGTTGAAACACTTTAAACTAAACTTTCTCTGACCCTGAAGATGAGAGAGGGAGTCGATGACCTCATTCCACCCATAATGGGAAAAAGTTAGTATTTTGAAAATTGACCACGTGACAAGAAGAAAACGGAAACGAATAGTGAAACGGAAAAGTGAGTTTTGACCGGGCCTGCGGGCCGGTAGGATGTCTGGCAAATGTCTCGGCATACGGGCCGAAAAGATGTGTTTGCAAAATTGTGAGGAGAATTGGTCTCCCAGTCGAATGGATGGACCCGTTTTGACGATGTATGCAGAACGCCGCTATATCGAAGGGATAGAAAGCAGTTTCAACTGTCACCAAGCCCTTAAACAAAGCACGAGAGGGAAAAGAAAGAAAAAAAGAATGAAAGAAAAAGAATAGACCATCTCGAGCGAGAATGTTGTCATACCAAGACGAAAGAGAGAGGGAACGCATTTTCTGCTTGATCGTCAGCCAAGCCCCTAGACGACGAAAAGAGAAAGAGAGGAAGTAAGAAAAAACCCAAAAAGAGACCCTTATAAAAAGAAATAGAAAAGGAAAAAGAAAAAGAAAAGAAGTAGATAAGACTAAGAGACATTATTAGTGAAAAAGGTCTTTATTCTGAGTTAAGTTTATTGTTTTTCTTGTGCTCCGTTTTTTGTTTAAATGTACTTCTTTTTCATGTTTGTACTTTCATGCAAATTTAGCATGAAATCGTTTATTACATGTTCCTGTCCACATTGTCTTAAAATGTTGATTTTTTTTGTGAATCCGTGCAGGTATGGCACGTGTTCTATAAATTCGTGGCAGTATGGCACAAGGCCATACGCTTATTTTTATTTTTACCTTTCTTAGAGGACGCTCTCCTCCCACTATTTTGTCCACAATGTTTAAATGTTTATTCTTGGCGTATCGTCATTTTTGCTTTGGCCATTTTTTTTTATTTTTTATCTTTTCTATGATTCCATGTTTGTTAATAAATTTATATTTCCTGTCTCCATTGTTGTTTGTCACCCATCATGTTTGTTCCTTAATCGATTCCGCTCGTCCATGTCTGATCAATCAAAAATAGACCCTTGGGAAAGAAATATATTTTACAAAAAAAATGTAAAATGTTAAAAAACAAAATAACACAGATTACGATCCTCCTCTACCTTCGCTATCGGTAAGGTTGGAGAAAGGAAGGAAGGAGGAGGGTTCGTAATAATAATATATATATATATATATATATATATATATATATGGAAAAAAAAAATATATATATAATGTATTGTCTAATTTTCGGTCCACTCGTCAGGAGATATCAACAATTTTCTTAATTTTTTATTAAGTTTAGAAACTAACTTGTGTACTTTTTTTTTATTTTGGGGTTGATTTTTCTTCTTTACGTGCATGTGTATGTTTGTGTGCATTCGCGTGTCCATGCCTATGTATGGGTTTTTGTGTGCCTGTACGTGTGCCTATGCGCACATGTGTATGATTTCATGGCCATCTCTTCTTTTCATAATTTACTTGTCCTCTTATACTCTCTCGTTATTCCCTTTCTTTCTTTTCTTTATTTTCGGATCTGTTCGTTAAAAGATAATGTAACAAAAGTTATTGTCTGTATCGGAGATTTCTTAAAATTAAGTTAATATTCCAGAATATTCTGCGGTTTTCTAAGGTTTTCAAAATATAGATGGATTCCGTTTTTTGGTTCATGTCTAGCTTAAATATTTTGCTTTATTATTTGCTTAATGCTTAACTAGCAAAGAAAATCTTTGTTTATCTCTTCGCTTGTCTATTTTTTAGTTTTCCTCGTTTAGTAGTTGATAGTTTTTTATTGTTTTTTTGTTTTTTTTTTAACTGCTTTGGTGTTACCTGGCTTGGTGTTTAATTATGGAAGGTTGGATTTATCGTCCCATTTTATTTATTGATATTTGAATAAACACACACACACACACACAAAAAAAAACAAAAAAAAACTCTTCGTTACGACGAATCGAGTTCACCAGTCACTGGCATGCTTATTAATTTTAACAAGTTTATTATTTATTTGTCTAAATTCACCCGCCGATTTGATTTCGATCCCGGCTTGAGTGAAACAGCGAAACAATCTGTCTGTGAATGACAATATATTACATTGGTGCAAAAATAATGACGTAATAATGTCGTTTTTGACGTTAAAAAATAGGTCAAAAAACGTCATTATTACGTCATTATTTTTGCACCAACCTAATATATATATATGTGTGTGTGTGTGTTTGTGTGTGTGTGTGTGTTACATATATATGTGTGTGTGCGTGCGTACGCACGCACATAAAACATACATACATATGCATATATGCATATACATTAATATATTAATGTTTAGAAACGTTGATGCCTGTTGGATAATATACTAAAGTTTTCTCAATATATGCCTCGAGTGTCACTGAAGGTAGAGTGTCATTGTTAAATAGTTTATAGTGCATGAGGTATGTGATATGAATGAAAGAGAAAATTGGTTGGAAATGGAGATTATGAGAACTAGGAAGTTAGATAGCAATTGGTACTTGAAGTATTTAACATTGTAGTGTTTAGGGAAGCATCTATGCGGGAGTTTGTTTCACAAAGTAGCAATACTTATAGAAAAATTGGAGTGAAATTTTCTCCTTACATTTAAAATACGGAAGTAATGAGGATGTTTCGACTCTTCATTGGTTCTTCTTCCTTGATTGGCAACTAAGTCTCATCTTTTGACTGTTCGAGTGGCTATATGTAATCGTCAATTCTATTCTAATAGCTTCTTTTCTTGCACTTCTCGCCCGTGAAATACTTTTCCAGTTCCTTGTTTCCTTGGCACCTACTATCTTCAAAATTTTAAATATTTCCATCACCATCTTTTGTCTTCCTGAATCTGTTCTTTTATTGTCCTTTCTTATCAATAAACTCTTCTTGTTTTTATTCTCTCTTAGTACCCCCCACTTACATCTTAGTAACTTTATCGCCTTGCTTGGGGTGAAATGATTACAAAAAAGCAATCACAAAACCTAATGACAAAAACTGTATGTGGTTCCCGTCGGCCAACTTTGCGCCATGGGTTTTAGATATTCGCCCGGTTTAAAGAGCCATATTCCAGCAGAATTAAACTTTACAATATTTTTTGAAGGCAACCATCATGCATTATTATTATTATTATTATTATTATAATTATTATTATTATTATTATTATTATTATTATAAAGTTATTACTTCTTTTTTAATCGAATTCATCCCAAGCAAGGCAGGTAGGCCACTAAGACACAAGGGGTTACTAGGTTTAGAAAACCTTCCACTGAAGTTCAAGTACACTGCCAGGGGATTGAACTCACAATTACTATTTCACCAAATTCACAACTGGCCTTAATTCACTAGGCTATCGTCCTCATCTTTGTTGTTGTTATCAAAACGCTTCGGTCGGTGTGCGATCCGCCCTTCATCAGGTGTGGATACAACTCAGCTCAATACCGTTATCGCAGACTGAGATCAAGAAACAAAATTAGACTTCCATTTTGTTCTCAGTTCCAACAAAAATATATCGGAGGTGGGGACGGAGCGTCCGGGACCTCCTCATAGCCCTGGGGGAGCAGTAAGAGATAATTCATACATCTGGTCACTTAATCTTTGAAAGAAGATCGCCTGTTGTTGCTGTCAGTTTTATGACGAAATGGTGGAGGCAATGGTTTTTCAGGGTCAGGCTAGAAAAGTTACCATGACCTTCAGCGGGGAAGGTTGGAATTTAATGAGTTTACCAAAAATTCTGAAAACAAGGAACCTGATGAATAATATTAGTATTGCACATTCCGAGTTTGTATTACCAATCTTTCAATTTCACGCCTCCGTGGATAACCAAAAACCATCACTCGGTGGACTTATAACTGTTTTTTCGATCTCACACACACGCACACACACACACACACACACACACACATATATATATATATATATATATATAAAGTGAACATAGAAGTCAACACTTAGAGGCGACAGTCTGTTTCATGCTGGATGCAATCGTCAGGCCACAAGATTGCATATAGCATGAAACAGACTGTCGCCTGTTGACTTCTATGTTCACTTTTATATTTACACACGCTCTATCTCTGATATTGAGTACTTTATCCCATAAATATAGCACATCTTAAGACTATATTTCTTCATATATATATATATATATATATATATATATATATATATATATTCGATCACTCATCTCTCTCTCTCTCTCTCTCTCTCTCTCTCTCTCTCTAAATATATATATATATATATATATATATATATATTGTGGAGGAATTAATTTGTGCTCGGTTAATTAAACTCTGTATAAGTGCTATTTTGTCGTAATCTGGACATTCACTCTCATATTCGAGAGTGCAAGAGTTTTTGCTGGTTGTATAAAAAAACGTGGCGATAGTAAATGTGTTGTTATTTGTGTCTATTAAAAAGTCAAGGAAAGGGATTTTGTTGTCTTTGTTAAGTTAGTACGTGAACTTGAGGACGGAATTTTTTTAGAAAGATTTTTTAAGTTCCATTATTTCTTCTATGTTTTTAACTAAAATAAGAATATCGTCTGCATATCTTAGGTAGATGGAGGGTTTCTTGGTGATATTAAATATATTATTTTCTAGGTTGGCCGTATAGAAGTTATTGAAGGTTGAACCCAAAACTGAACCCAGTGAAACGCCATCACGTTTCACATATACGTTATTTCTATGGGCATGAAATAGGACTTCTGTGGTACAGGTTGAAAGTAATTTTCTTAATAATTTTGGCTTAATTTTCAATGATGGTAAAGATGAATTACTATATATATTTTTAATTACAGTGTAACCCGGATATAAGAGAAAGCGGGATATAAGAGAGATTTTCTCTGGTCCCAAATTAGAGCCATACTTACTTAAAGAAAATAGACCAAACCCGGATATAAGAGAAACCCGGATATAAGAGACTTCTTCTCCGGTCCCGACAACTCTCTTTTATCCGGGTTACACTGTATAATGTCAATCGTTTCTCTAACTGAAACGTTAATGAACAGATTTTCAACGTCAGGTGATGCTATGGTTTCATTGTTAGTTTTTTTCGGTTTTTAATATTTGCATAAGTTCAAGGGTTGATTTAATTCTATATTTGTTAGGTATATATGGTGTAATCAGTTGATTAAGCGTCTTAGTTGATAGACAGGAGTGGTAATTTGGGGTATAATAGGGCGGAGTGTGGAGTTAGGTTTGTGTTTTTTGATAGAAACATAAATCTATCCTGGTTTATAGTCTCTGATTATTTTAGGTAAGTCTAATATTGTCTTCTTACGCATTGTTACCTACGATGATACAGAATTTAACTAACCGAGCACAAATTAATTAATTGTCGGACTTTCATAATTTGTGTCGTCATTTGTTTACATTTGGATACGCATTGAGCAGATATGAATGTATGATAGAAAATCATGGAGAATTGTGGTTTAAAAACAGTAAAATCGAAACGCTCCTATGTAGCTCAACCGGTAAAAGCACGTCAGGCTATATGATGGTTCCGTATAGGATACAGGTTCAATTCCTGTCGGAGGACGCATATTTTCTATGAAAATTTCTAGGATATTCAGGCTGGTAAAAGTTGTTAATACTGTTTATTATAAACAGAGCATTTACATAAATATTTGTATCTATAAAAACATAAACAGATAAAACAGAAAAAATGTCTTTATATATATATATATATATATATGTGTGTGTGTGTGTGTGTGTGTGTGTGTGTGTGTGTGCATTTGGAATAAGTGGAGGGCTTTGATCTGGATCAATTATTAACACTGTAAGAGACGACATTTATCCTGTTTGTGTTCCTATCAAAATGTACATTAACTTTATCGTCAAATATAATGTTATATAAAATAAAATATAAAAAGTCATAACACAGTACGGCAACAGACCTGACCTAGAATGAAGTCCTGCTCCCATATTTGGGCAAGAGCTACCCAGTTTTCAATGTGCAGTCGCGATAGCGTCCAAAAACGTCTGTGTGTCCTTGTGAGTGACAAATTATTTTTCATTGTGCAACCCCTCTCTTACAGATGAGATTTAGAAAGCCTTTTACTGAGGGCCGGATTAATAGCCATAGGAGCCCTGAGCACTTAAAGATTTTGGGGACCCCCCCCCCATAAATCTTCGAGTTACGTATACTAGCATGTAGTCTTGGTGAGTAGTGTCCATAAAGGATTTCAATGTGCATTGTAGAAACACTAACTGGAAATAAATATAGAAGGAACTGAAGGCACATATGACCATCGAGAGAGGCTGATCATCAGTTTGAACTCAGAACAATATCAACCAAGAAAGAACCAATCACAGCTGAGAAGCCACTGTCACATGAGCCACAGGAAGATTCTAACAGAACTGTGACCAGAAGCGGTCGTGTAATCAATAAACCAGCGTGTTACGGAATCACATAAAAATATGGCCAGAATAATGCCAAACGAATATGATGTTAGTCTACCACTGTTCACAAAAATTAAACCCCATTAAGTTAATTAGTAATATTAAATTTTTTAAGAGAGTAGATGTGATGTATTCAGTAAATAAAAACCTCATTATCTCCCTTAGCTTATTCCCTTATTAACCAATCAAAATGTCAATAAAGTTTCGTTGCAGGTCAGTTATCTCCCAATTCATAATGGTGCCGGTTGATTCAAATGTTAATCATGTTTGACTTATTTCTTTACACGTGTACGCCAACATTATATCATTACTATTTTTGTGGTACTCCTTTTCCCTTGATGCCCTAATCACATGCTTATTTTTTCTTAATGATTAATCCAGCCTTACTCTCACTACACTACTTGCCTGGAAAGTGTTCAGGCGAATTACATTCCTTACTTCCGCCAGTTCTAATCTTCACGGTTAGGACCTGCCATGCCAATCACATTGCACCGAACCACCCTGCTTCAATCCATACTCCACTGGTAAGAAATAAGTTCCACTTGAACAACTTCTTCCCGCGAACCACTGCTCGTTGGAACCGACTTCCAAGATGATGATTTTCTGATCACTACAATGTTAACCCGTCCAAATCTAGAGTTAACTGTTATCTTCCCGAACTATCCATATAAACTGTGCTGCTTACTCTAACCCTCTACCTCGAGTGGCTCCCGGGCCTTGTACAGGGTGAACCTCACTGTAAAAAAAAGACACGGTGATGGGGCAACTCACTATATTATTTATGGTCTGTGAAAATAGCGTATTACCATTTCTCTACGACGAGGTTAAAGTTAGTCTGGCACAAGAGCATGAATCTGGTGTTCGGAATTAGGATGAAATTCACTACAGCCATCGTCTTATGATAAATGCCTTTATTTTTCTCAAGGAAATTTTAACATCCAGGACAACAAAAAGAGTAAACTCAGTGACACGATGCGAATAATTTCAAGGGAGACAACTTCTAACTGGAGTAGCTTCCCCTGAATTGAATTTTTTTAAATTCTATATTTATTTATCCAATATTTACAGTGAAGCAATCTTTTAATAATGAGAATCATACCAAGATTATTGTCGGCCACAATCTTGACAACATTAGCTATACAAATGACACAATATTGATAGCAGACACAAAAAGGAAACTCCAGAAACTCTTTCAGAAAATAGTAAAAGAAAGTGAGGACTAAAAGAAAACATGGTTGTCAGTAAGAGAAACAACCTATCATGCATATTACAAATTGAAAATGTTCAGGTCAGCTTTGTTGAAGTGACCTCTCAAATTTATATATTACGCAAAATACCACAAAATATGAAATGACAGAAGCAACACAAAACTGTTTTTAACAATAACATTCTTCATTTTATATACTGTAAATGACATACAAACAATTGTGTGATTAATCAATAGGAAAAGTTAAGTACCTTTAACCTGAAATTCTTAAAGTCCTTTACGAAGTAAATATTTTATCTGTGCTCACAGAAAGTTGAATGAACTTACTTGCCGCTCTAAATTTTCACCGTGAGAGAGTTGAAAGAATTCTCTTAACTTATAGTTGAAAGAGTGAATGTTCTTTAATATTTGTAGATGCGCGAGTTCGTAGAAATTGTTGAATGTAAGTATGTTTGAGTGAATTCGTGTACATGAATGTTCCGTACGTTCGTATGTGCATGCGTAGAATCAGATTTCTACATTTATTGTTTTAAATCTCAAATCTGTGCAAGTTAAAAACACAGAGGCTCCAAGCCAAGTTTATAACAACTGGTGCATTCTGGTTGGTCGAAAAATATCAATTTAGGTGTCATCAACTACGTCCGAAGGTACCGACCCAAATTTTGACCTCGAGTTGACGCCACAAAATGTAAACAATAAAGATGTTCTCGAGCCCCCACGTGACCAAGAGAACTAATAAAATGCGAAATTTCAACGCGACTTAGTCAGTGGGCCCTTTAAAATATTCAACTCATTCACTTGACTTCATTGGAGATCGACACAACAATAGTCAAAGTGAGACGAACCAAGTTCTTCACCTAATTCCAGGCTTAACGTTAATTACTTAAATTAACATAAACCCAGCTTGCGAAAGAACGCTCACTCCAACAATTTACTTATTCCACTACAAACATCTCCGGTAAAAGAGCGACAACTCTGTAGAAATCACAGTGAGTCAAGAACAATACTATTTTTTTAATACAAAAAACAGAACTATTTAATTTTTCTACAACAATAATAATACTTAAGCACACCTTCTCATTTTCATACATACAGATCAACAACTCCAAATCTTTCAATATTAAACAATCAAGAACTCTAAAATGTTTTAACAACTTTAGCATATATTTTGTATTTGTTGTGTTTTATAAAATATTTATTGTTGAACAAATTATGTCTCCTTGATTATTTCTCTTGTTTTTTTTTGCATTTGCTTACACATTCGTAAAGTAAAATTGTATGGGTTGATTTAGGCCGTCAATACCGCTACATATGTTACTACATCTTGTACGTCAGAGAAGGCAAGAGAGGCCAAAAGAGAAAGAACGAACTTGTGTCAAAGTTTTTATGATAAACGTAGTCACGTGATAGGCTCCTGAAAACATTTCTGATTTGGGGCTGAAAAAATTGTTTTGAATAACGCGTAGGCGTTGATGCCAACTTGAACAGGTGAACCGCAGAACATGATTCTAATAATAATACTTAAGCACACCTTCTCATTTTCATACATACAGTTCAACAACTCCAAATCTTTCAATATTACACACAATCAAGAACTCTAAAGTGTTTTAACAACTTTAGCATATATTTTGTATTTGTTGTGTTTTATAAAATATTTATTGTTGAACAAATTCTGTCTCCTTGATTATTTCTCTTGTTTTTTGCATTTGCTTACACATTCGTAAAGTAAAATTGTATGGGTTGATTTAGGCCGTCAATACCGCTACATATGTTACTACATCTTGTACGTCAGAGAAGGCAAGAGAGGCCAAAATGAGAAAGAACGAACTTGTGTCAAAGTATTTATGATAAACGTAGTCACGTGATAGGCTCCAGAAAACATTTCTGATTTGGGGCTGAAAAAATGGTTTTGAATAACGCGTAGGCGTTGTTGCCAACTTGAACAGGTGAACCGCAGAACATGATTCTAGTATTAACTGACCAATGAGAAGAAAAATATCAAGGTTCTGTAATCCATTTGTTGTGTTTAATTTGCGCAAAAATCGACATTGAAAGAAAGTGGTAGCAGAATGCTAAAAAAAAATACAAAGTTAATTAATAGTAAATAATACATACGATCCTTCAAAGGAAAGGGGGAAGGAAAGCGTTTTCATTCTATATCCTATTCTACTTATTTTTATTTTATTTTACTTACCTTTTTTTTTTTTTTTTTTAACATAACCATTATTATCCCGTTACTCCAGCATCGGAAATTGTTGCATAATGTCGTAACGTTCAAAAGATGTCCATTTTCGTCTTTTAGTCTTTTCCCCATTTTCGTTCTTTATTTATTACTGATTAGAAATCTTCTGTGTTTATCCAAAGCATGATTGATCACGAATTTCTCACCAATAGTTTTTTTTTTTTTTTTTTTTTTTTACCCCCCTTCTCGTTTCGTTTCTAACGAAAAACAAATTTAATTTTATATTCTATAGATCAGGGTTTTTACTCGGCAACATGTTTTAAACGTTTTAAGATATTTATTAGCATTCTTGTTTTAATTCGCTGTATTTATTCATTTTAATCGCATCAACGAGATTATATATATATATATATATTTTTTTTTTTTACTCATTAACATGGTTTTAACTCGCTGTAACTTATTAATTGTTTATTTTTATGTTAATTTATTTTATTTTTTTATTCGTGGTTCTACAAAAGGATACTGAGAATACTATGGATTGAACACGGGAGCCATCACGAGGTTTCAGAAAAAATGAAAACAAAAAGGATACTTATACGTTGCATCAGAGAGAGACTTGAAATTTTTAGTGTACATAATGAGGAAAGAGGGCTTAGAAAATTTGACACTCACAAGAAATATTGACAGCAAAAGTGACAATGGAAAGTATCGCATAATCTATCTAAAGAGCTTGCGTAAACGGTTGGCAGAACAGGGATTAGAAGAGATAGCAATAAGAAAAATTATACTGAGAGCTACAAAGGTATGAGGTATCCACTAACACTATATAATGGGATGAATTTTAAGCTTGTTTTCACGATATAAAAACAGGAAAATAAACGTACACAATACAGAAAAGCATGGTAAATTGTATGTTAATTTCATGCAATTTTATTTATGTATTAGTGTCCATTGGTGTGTGTATTTTTTTAATGTTGCAATTGTGTTAATGAACATATAAAAGGGAACAATTTACTCCGTAATATTACAAATCATATCACAGAGGATATTTACACACGTGTTGTCATCCTGTTGGTTCTTGGGTGAAGTGATTGAATATAACGTTTTTTATCGGGATGTATTTCTGTATTTCCGGCAAGAACAGTCCTTGTTGCATGCTGGGAGTAATTTTATTATTTTTATTTAATTGATTTTAAACAAGGTTTAAATAATATTCTTTTATTTTATTTTATTTATAATTTTCATTATTATTTTATATTTAGTTTTTTTTTTATTATCATTATTATTTATAATAATGATATCCCTACAAAGGACAGGAAATTGTGGAGAGACATGGTCACTAACGTCATGAAGGGACATGGTACACAGAATGAAAAGTAGCAGTAGATATAATAGTCTTTGATTATAACCCATCTCCCAAATGGAGACGGCGCATAAAAGAAGACATTTTTTAATTAACATCAAGTAAAATTACTGTAGCCATGGGAAACCTAAGAGTATTGAACTGTTACGTTATATCTGTCCTCATATATGGCAGTGAATGCTGAACAGTCTTCTCAATGATGAAGAGACTTGAAGCAACAGTAATGTGGCTCTTCAGAAGATAATTGTCGAGAGCTATGATCGCCTACGTCCTGAATGGATATGGCATGTAAAGAAGATTAGCATCAGATCATTTTAGCTGAACCTGACAATGCTTAGTAAATTCTCACCTTTGGGATTTATTTCATGCTTATTTCATACTTAAAACAGAAATTTCGAGTATTTTCCATAATTTGTGTTAAAAGTTAAACTACATTTATTAATAATAAATGGTAAAGCTTGACTGGTTAGCTCCTCCTAATTTTCGAAACTGCTCCTAGGACTATAAATACTCTACGATAATTGTTTGTACCCTTTTCTTACTTTTTCCGCTTGCACGTCAACATGTAAACCTTTTGCGGGAAACGCATTTCTTTTGGGAAACGCATAAACAAATGCACACACACACACACACACACACACACACACACACACACACACACACACTTTGAACCATAAAGGATTTCACATTCATTTGATAAACATATCTTTGTCTTTGTCACTTATATACCTTTGTTGTTAATACATTATCATTTGGTTGTACATATATATTGGTTCTTGTCGTTTTTTTACATTTTTTCACGTGGACTCACATCCCGAGTCCACCATTTTTGTTGTAGGTGTTTTCAGGAGATACGTGTTTATTTCTCAACTCATACACCGGCTTGCAACAAGCGACACTCAGCATTTCAAAAAGATTTTTTTTTTGTTGTCCGTGTATAAACGTGCCAATTTTTGCAAATACGGATGTCCATACACGATATTATCAGAAAATAAGAACGGTAACTATCGTAAATTTAAAATCAAAGTACCTAAAATTCAATAAAACATTAGATTAAGGAGAATGTTTTCTTAAATTTTGAAGATTACTGGGTAGTTAAAAAAATGTCCCCCATAGAAAAATTCCAAACATATCGAGATAGTTGTGAGCATCTCATAAAAATAGCCATCTCCGTCTTAAAAATGCTTTTCTGTTATATTTTAAACTAAAAGTAAGGAATGTCTGTTTCAAGTCAGAAATTAAAGTTTAAATCAACTAATTTCTTCAAATAAAGTTTCAGAAATGTATATTTTACTTTTGAAAGATTTTTTAACGAAGAGAATTATGTTGTACTGAGAGAATTGTAAATATGGCTAAAATCAGCTATTCTTAACGATTTCAAGAAACAAACTCTTTCCAATCAATTTCAGTTCGGTTTGAAATACAGCAAAGTATTTTGCTTATTGGAAATATTAAAATTTAATTTACTAGCTTGAAATTAAAACTAAAATAAAAGGTTCAAGAAAGATTTTTCATTTTTCATCTTGCTTAGTGAATAATAAACAATTGTCATTTTTGTGTTGCTATTAAAATATACATTGATTTTTTTTTCGTCAAATACAATCATACTTATTATAAAACCCAGGTTGTGTGTGTGTCTGTACGTTTATATATTGGATCGGATTTCCTACATTTTTCAACAAAACTTCACAGGACTACGTAAAATTACCTTGCGGTGGTTCTGACAGCACCAAAAAATTGGAAAAATACAATTGTTTTTGTACAAAATCAGTTTGAAAACACGATTAAGAGGCATCGCGAGAATGAAAGGAGGACAACTCATATCGAGTTATACTTATTATTATAAAACCCAGGTTGTTTGTGTGTGTGTTCGTTTATATATGGGATCGGATTTCCTACATTTTTTTAACCGATTTCAACAAAACTTCACTTTTTTTTTTTTTTTAGCAGGTAGTTTTTCTTATTGTCTTGCACACCTTTTTCTTTATTTTTACATTCAAAATGCTTTAAAAATTCCATTTACGAGACAATTGTTTATAATAAAATTCTATTCAATCGGTAGAGTCATAACGATTGAAAACAATGTTTTGTTTGAGTTTGGGTTTGACCAATTCGTAAAAAAAACAAAAACAAAAAAAAAAAAAAAAACTAATTAAGACATGCGTGTCCGTCAACCTAAAACAATAATCTTTGTCAATTTTATTTTTCAGTCTTTATGATGGTCGATACTTGATCTATCTCTTACTGTTACATCCCCGGGCAACGCCGGGCGCTACTGCTAGTCTTATATACAATAAAATACAAAAAAAGGTTAATTTTTGGATTCATCTGAGATTTTCACTCTTATCAAATTTCGTGAGAATAAAAAACTAAATAAATAGAAACAATCTCTTCTCTTTTTTTTTCTTTTTTTTTTTTCTTTTTTTTTTTCTTTTTTTTTTTTGATGGAAAAAAACAACTTTCCTTGAATTGCAATGATGTTTGGATGCCTCACAATTTACCAGGAAAAATGGATAGACCCCCTTTTCCATTTAGGGTTCTCTGCTCAAACGCAATATGAAGCTTTTTTATTTAATCATATCACCAAGTAAGGCAACAAAGCCGCTAACATGCAGGGGTTACTGGGTCTGAAATAATATAAGAAAAACATTATTAAGGAGAGAGGACAATAAAAGAACAGGAATTAAGAAGACAGAAGATAACGATTGACATTGCATTTAAATTTTTGAAGATCTAACTTGACTGAAAAGCAAGATGCAAGAAGAGAGTTCTACAAGTGAGAAGATCTATACAAGAAACCCTTAGCATAGAACTTACGGTTACATCGACCCATTTCAACTGTAAAACGTTGAGATCTAGCTGCCAATTTAATATTGAGCTTAGATTCATAGAGTCTCGGTACCATAGAGAATAGTCCTGAGTATGACGATATACTATTAAGTTGGTGCAAAAATAATGACGTAATAATGTCGTTTTTTGACGTATTTTTTAACGTCAAAAACGACATTATTACGTCATTATTTTTACACCAACCTAATAAAGCAATTTTTCATGTGGGTGCAATCGCTAGAATTTTACCAAACTGTCCCTCATATTTATCTTCTTCCCTAATCCCTTTTAGAGAGTCAGCAGAGTCCAAAAAATTCACCTGTGGAATTCTGCCCTTAAAAAGCTTAAAGTATTGCTAATGACTTGGAATACAAACAGCAGAGGAGATTCCACAGTATTAATGACATATGGAGAGAAAATAAAATTTCCTTCATAGAAATTACTGGAATATAGAATGAGGCAGCATGTGACTCTAATACTAAATCAGCAAGTCACCATAACCAAAACCAGTCAATTTGTTATTGAACCTGATTTTGCAGAACATGTGTTCTGTGGTGATGTGGAAATTAATATTATCGGGGAGTATCAGATTCCTCATCATATAAGTGATACAAATACTATAGAAATTATTATTGAAAACCTGAAAAAAATAGACATAGAGGAATGTCAAACCAAACCTCAAAGAGTGATTCCTACATTTGGTAATCCCCTTCCTGCTATGAGTGCAAGACGAGTTATTTAGATATGTTATGCAGTTAAACTTATAGATGAGCAGCTAAAATTAATGACACCGAGTAAGTTTGATTATTCAGCAAAAATTATTTTTTCTTCATTGTTACATAATTATTCTAGAGGTTTTAGGCCAAAATATAAAATCTTGGTTTCTTTCTTTCCTAAATGTAATTGTAATATAAAAAAATGTTCTGTGTCAGTAGAGTTTATGGAATAATCATAAAATAAAAATGGATTTTAATCTATTGTTTGTTATGTAAAGTGTTGACTAGTACCTCGGGTTGATCAATTATAGAATGTACTGCTTCTCGAGTGTTGTGGTCACCAATGTTGAATGGGTTAATGCGGCTGCGTGTTGAGAAGGTAATCAACATTCATACATAATACTTAAAACATCAAGGAAAAATAACAATGAGAACCAATTTTGTTTAACGAAGAAATATGTATATTAAATTCAACAATAATACAAAGTAGTTGCAATATGAGTGAAAAAGGGAGAAAAAAGTACCTTCCCCTTGACTGTAAGGAAATGTCTTAAAGAAGATTTGTCTGAGTAAATGTTCAGAGTTCAGTGTTGAAAATAGAATATTTCTTTCAGAAAATTGTTCAGTATTTGCAACTTACAAAGGTGATTTAACTTGATGTGTCCACTGAGAACTGGTGGTGTGTCACATAAAGTTCTGTAGTGTGTATGTACGTGCGGAGTGAGTAGGATGAAATACACGAGCGAGTAAATGAGAACTATTGTCTCTGGGTACCTCGACTGTGGTTCTGAAATTTCTACTACTGGTTTTTTGGAATGCATCCAATATTTATACTATCTGGGGTGGCTCCCAGCAGAGACGCTATAGTACATTTTTGAATATACATGAAAAATATCCGATTGGACGGAAAATGGACCAATGAGCGATTTTGTAGCAAAGCTTGTTTTGAACAAAGTGTAGGAAAAAATTTACTATGGTGGAATGCGATAGATAAATTGTCTTGTTATTTTTAAAGTATGTATTTATTGACCAATTAGAATTGGAGAAAATGTAGGCGTGGCACTACAGTAAAGCTGTAAGTAGAAAACGAACTCTGGTTTGCTTTTCTTCGTAAAAATTATTCTGTCAATTTCAATTGTCAATATCGTAATTTTACGTAATAAAACGTTTTTATAATATTGTTTGCTTGTTTGTTTTTTCTTTAATTTTATAAATTAATAATATTGAATAATGTTCTAAGATGAAATTCGAACGTTGGTTTACTTTTTTTAATTGTAATTTTAAAAATATTCTAAAAAAAGCCTACAATCATTTATTTTTACTCAGCAGCTTCACTTCGTTCGGCTTATACAACTTGTAGTGACATCACGTTTTTTAATCGAACAGGCCTTCTATCTCGATGGTGTTGCTCTTAGGCGTAATTTGGAGTGAATGTTAACAAAATAAAAAATTAAATCGTAAAAAAAAATCAGGAATATCGTAGTTCGAATTCCAACCGAATCCATTATATTCACTTACGTACTGATACCCTTGGGAAAGGTATGAATCCTCCTATCTCCGCCCAGCTATCGGTAAATAGCAAGATAGAACGAGTTCTATAGCTTTGGGTGACAACTGGTCTCCTGCAAAAAGAAATGGAAAGTAATTTAATAAAGAGTTACCTCCCTTGAACGAATTTGTAAACCACAGTTACTTCCCTTTTCGAGTGTATTGTTATTTCGAGAAGACCACAACACAAGCATGGCTACTTTGGCTCAGAGGCGAATCGGTGCTGTTATGGGTGGATTAGTTGCCGATGCTGCTGGTATGTTTTAAAGTTATATTTTTGTCCTTTATAAAGAAAAATGGAATAAATTTCTTTTTTGTTGTAAAAAAACAAAAATTGTCCTGTACCGACGTTTTTTCTAGTTTCAATTTTCTCCTTTGAATAATAATAATCTTAGCTTTTTTTTTTTTCGTTTTTAAAAATGTTGGCGAATTTTAAATCTGAATAAAATTCTGTCGAAAAGAAAACCTGCATTTTTATTTGTTGCAAGTTTTTTTTTTTATTGATAAATGGTCGACCCTCAGGTCTTTCTTTTCCGTTACTTGAAAAAAGTTTAGTTATGTATGGAACAGGGAAGATTCTAAGAAAGATTGTGTTGCGCCAATCTTCAAGACGACAATGGCAATTATTACACTTGAAGCAACAACAACAACAACAACCACATAAAAAAAATAGCATTTCCTTTATTTATCGTTCAAATTTTGATAAGTTTTTTAGTTTGGCACTTCCGCACGAGGCCACGTATTTTGGTGGTACCCAGTACGAGGCGAAGTCCTTACTCTCTAATTTCATAATGATTACTACGAGACCAGAGTGCTAACCATTTTTACTACACCAGCTGATTTGCTATTTAGCGGATATGTATGGGACAAAATTAAAAATTATTAATTTAAAAAAGATATTAACATTTTTCTCACTCTTCTGTTGAAAAAGAAAAGTGACTTCAGTTCAGTCAGTGTGTTTCAGAAACATAAAATAAATGTTAGTAAATAAAGTTTTTTAAAAATTCATGTTCTTAATCGAGCCGAAGAAAATATCGGTAATTTTTTTCATTTTTAAAATAATTGCAATAATGTTTTACTTTCTTTATTTATTATTGCATATTTTAAATGTGTGAGAGAACGTGTTGGTTCTTAGCTGAATTTGTAATAAAATAAGAAAGTGAGAAAATGTAAAAAAAAAAAAAAAAAAGTCACTCAAGAAAATGTGGCGCTATTACACTTTTGCCCCACCCCTCCTCTCCCCGTTGTTCCCTGTCATCCAGCAATGGGTTGCCCCAGGTACGACAGTCTGGACACAGATCTGTTTGTTATTGTTTAATTATAATATTTAAATTAAAATATAAATCTCGAGAAACAAAAAAAAAATCAATGTTTGTAAAATGTAAAAAATACCTTCAATTTTTGTGAGGTAAAACTTTAAATTTACTGGTTAACCGTTAATATCAAATTCGTGAAAATCACAAGCTTCTTAATAACTTAAATCAAAATTGAAGTGTAGATATCTTCAACAAGTATAATTCATTGCATTTATTTGCCTCAAATAAAGAGAGAAAATTAGACACAAGGCCAGTTCAATGCGCAGCCAACACACGTGTGTTATTGTAGCGGCAAAAATCAGTCTAAGACTTAAGAGAGACTGTCGTACCTGGGGCAACTTATTGCTGAATGATAAAGCAACGAGGTCAGTTGTTGCGAAAGTGTAAAAGCGCAAAATGTTACGTTTTAGTTTACAATTTAAAGTTCGGTAGACTTTTTTCTTCTATATAATAAAATTCGAATGTCAGTGTTTCTCACTTTTTCAACTTAGTCCAAGAGGACGTAGCCCAACATTCATATCATAACTAAATCTGGATCCCTCTGTAAAATCTCGTTTCTCTTAGTCTTCTTGTCTATAAAAATGGTAGGAGTGGCTCAGTAATTACTCTCGGCCGGGTTAGTGTTTTTTTTTTTTTTTTGTTTTTTTTTGTTGTTTTTTTTTTTTTTTTTTTTTTTTCCCCCCTTCTTCTTGACTGCTGTTGACTGAGCACGCTTGGGGAAAAACACTAGCGATTTATCATTAGTTTTACGAAGTAGTAAACTTCTTTTGTAACTTTTTTTTTTTTTTTTTTTTTTAAATTGAATTCACCCCAAGCAATTAAGCAACTAACAACAAACCCGCTCCCCAGCCTTGAGTGGAGAGGGGTTGTTGTGAAACAGTTAGAAACGGGAACAATTGCTAAGGAATGAGAACAAAGGAAGAGGACAGGAGATAGCGATTGACATTACATTTAAAATCTTTGCATATTAAAGTTGGCTGGAAAGCATGAATCCAGAAGGGAGCACCACGAGCGAGAAGTGCGGGAAAATAAACTGTTTGCATGGAATATATGGTTACATCAATCCAGTTTTTGTGTTTTTGTTTGTTTTTGCTTGGTGGTGGGTGGGGTCAACGAAAAAATAGGGATTTTTCTTTCTTTTTTCCTCTTTCCTTTACCCTTTCCTCTTTCTTCTCTTTTACTCTTTTCTTTCCTTTCCTATCTTTTTCTTTTTCTTTCTTCTCAACTGAAGTATAAATTTGTCGTTTAGAAAGTTAAATTTAATTTTAAGACTATTATAAGTGTATCTGGTAAACAGTAATTGCACCTCGTTTTTCTTTTTTTCTTTTTTTTTTTTTCTCTCTTTACCCACTTAGCGATTGTATAAAAAAAACAACACTTGCTGACATAATTTAACTGACCTTATTAAAAATTAGGTTACATGTAGAGATTAATCCCAACGCCCCCCACTGCAGCTACAGGTCAAGTTCAGCTTTTGAGGCAATAAAAGAACTTTGAGGAAATAATAAAGTTAGGTAAGTAAGTTGGGTGTGGGGGGGACTCGAGAGGATCTAAAAATTATTGATTTTTTTCCCTTTCTGCAACTTGTGATTTTCATGATTTAGCAGGGTAATCTATAATTGTTAAATAAAGGTTACTTAAAGATTTTTTTTTAAAAAAATTACTGAATGAATCAATGTGACTTGTACAATAACTTCTGCAAATTTAATGTATCTCCACTTTTTCAGCATAAATTTTCAATACCTAAGGTTTAGAATGAATTTTTTAAAATGAAAAAGCATTCATGAAGATTTCATTTTAGCTTCAATTGAAAGCTAAATGATTAAATTTATTATTTCCAATAAGTAAAATATTCTGGTGTATTTCAGATAGAAATTATATAGATTGGAATGTCAAACTTAATTTTGATTTAAAATTTTCTTAAAAGCGGCCATTTTCTTAATTTTAAGAAATTTGTAAACAACATATAATGGCCCAGTGGGTAGATGGACCAATACTATTTATATTATACTTTCAACGTACAGGATTCAAGTAAACAACAAAAACTCCAAATGTGAATCAACAAATATATGTTGAAATAACATACAAGAACAAACATGCAATAAAATTGTATTCAATGTATAGATTAAGGGAAATAAATTGTTCCCCTTTAATTGTATTTTGATTTGTAATTGATTGTTCGAAGAAAGTTCTTTTTGAGAGAAAAATGTTCAGGAATTAATATTAGAACAAAGTCTGTTTGTTAGAATAGATAGCACAAGAATACAATTGATCAAAAATGTGTTGTGTTATAGAATGGTTCGAAATTAACAGAGTCCTGGTTGATTCAGCTTGGCTAAAGTACAGAGAGGAATGTAAGTTTTAGAAAATTCTGTGTCTGTGTGCATTTGAAATGTTATAAGATCGTGGACTCGTTTGAACAGGCGAAATTTACTGGATCTTACTGGTGACTTGTGAAAAAGTCGTCTCTTTTAAGGAAAAAGTATAGGCTCCCACAGAAGCGCGGGAAAAGTTAATCTTACATTAGAAATGTGATTGGTTAAAAATTAATCAATCACTACATTCGTACGAACAAAACAGGCAAGCAAGCTCAAGACCGAAAGATTCAAAGAAACGACTGCGATGGCTAAATTGTCCTATAGAAAGGTAGTATTGATTTATTAGTCAATCGCAGACAAATTAAATGTGGGTGTGGAAAAACATAGCAATTGCTACAAACAAATTTATCGATTTTAAAACTCTTCCTATATATATATATATATATATATATATATATATATATATATATATATATATATGACACGTTATTTGAGTAAAATTAGAAAATTAATATAATTAATATAATTTGAAATAAAAATATTACAGCATAAGTACAGCCATTTATTATTGATCAGTTCTGTTTATGATTGATGGACAATTGAGTGACAAAACGATGACAGCTAGTATGGCTGACTAGAATTGACATAAAATTTACAAACGAATTATTTTTTTTTTTTTTAACTACCTAGTAAATTTACAAATGAACATATAATTTTCCACAATTATCTAATAACTTATTGACTTTTATTTACCTTTCGAAGATGCTTTATGCAAAAATAAAAAAATTTAAAATACTATAAAATTTTCTTAAATTTCTCTGTAAAGAGACAAACTTTTAGATCATGTGATCTTTTCATAATAATGTCATGTTTAGCCTTTCATAGATGAAATAAACGGAAAAAATTAAGTAAAAAAAAAAATAAATAAATAATTTTAAAAATAGAAAAGTGTAACTATGTTTATTAATGTTTTCAATTTTGGATTCGTAAATTTCGTTTTCACTTCATTACTATACCACATCCAGGAAATAGCCAAATACAGAATTTTACTAGTATAAGTTATTTAAATTAAAATTATTTAAAAAATGTAAAAATTCATTCAGAAAATTTTATTTCTTCAGACAATAGTATCCTTAATGTAACTTATTTCCAAAAGCAATGAAAAGCTTTTCTGATGTCATAGTTTTATTGCATTCATTATTTTTTTTAATTCAGAACAGATTTTCAGTAAGAATAGTGCAAGTTTGAAAAAAATTAGGTGATTTACATTCTCCAAGGTGTCCTACTTTTAATGAATAAAAAAAATTCAGGAAATAGGTTTTCTTGTGAAATTTTATGAAATTAAGTAAATTGGTGGTGGGGGGTAACATTAAAAAATTTCAAAAAAATATTTTTTATGAAAATTTTCTAAAGAAAAATTTCAAAAATAATTTCATTCATTTGTGAAGAAGTCCTGAAAATTTCATTAAAATCGGATAATTATTTGATTTTTATAAGAACTTCCAAATCAATGTATTTTCAACAAAAAACAAAGTCAATATAATTATTATGCCACTCAAGATTTTAAACAAAATTTCGAATGTTAGAAAGGATTTAAAAAAAAAATCAAAAAATACTTTGGTATTTCACCTTAATAATAACATAAACATTTTGCTGATAAAACTTTATTTTTATTAAGTTTGTGGCCTTTTTCATTACGTAATGCAGTTTTTCATGAAAAAGTGGAGGTACCTGTTCCCAGTAACATTTTAAAATTTAATGCGAGATTTTTTTCGTTTTTTTTTTCTTTTTTTTTTTTTTCATAATTGAGGGAAAACATTATTTTATCCAGTAATATAAAAACAAAAAAATATACCTTCATATTTTGGGGTTTTATTCAACCTTCAACCTCTGTATAGTTGGACCCTAAACCTCTTATGAGGACTTCTTTTGTTCTAAAAGGTGAGGATTAGAATTTTAATGCCAAGGGAATCAAAAGTGTATACAGTAATAGTGGTGTCAAGGGAATAACTGTCCTTTTGACAGATTTTTTTTTGGGGGGGGCGCAAAGGTTAAACATCGCTGATGCACCTTTTCAGTGCAGCATATTAATAAGTAAGAGAAAAGTGCAAATCATTTCATGCAAATCATTTCATGCACACTTGGAAAATAGGAATATTTCTGGATGCTTCCAAAGAGACATATCTTTTTTGAAATACCTTCAATGGCTTACATTGCAATTAACCCATAAAGTGCGGATGATAGGAATTTTTGTCCTTGCAGTTCTGTCACAACTGCACATAATGGAAATTTTTGCTGCAATTAACAAGGTGAATGTATCATGACAAAACTTTTTCATTGCAGCCATTCTGATTTGGAGCCTTTTTGCATTTCTTCTATGAGCTGTCTCCCTTCAGGACGTGGACGATCATGGCTCTCCACAACTTCCTCTCTTTTGTAGCTCTAAATAAGATTTGTCTTTATACCATCACCCATGTCCCTGTTCTGCCATCCATTTACATGTTAGGTAGGTTACTCATTGTTACTCTCTGCTCCTCAGTACATCTTGAGAGCATCAGATTCTCCAAGATCTCTTTCCTCATTATGTGTACATGAAATTTCTATTTCTGATTTAAAGTATAAGCGTCTTTCTTGTTTCCATTTTCCTTAAAACTTCTTTGTTACTCACATGTTCAGTCGATAGTATTATCAGCATCCTTTTGTATTTCCCTCTCCTTCTTCTCTCATAAGCGGTTTATGGTCCAACTATACAGAGGTTGAAGGTTGAACTACATCATCAAGAAGTTGAGCTTGACTTGTTCATATCTGAAACTGGACTCAACCAGTCTATTCCAATTCAAGACTTCACAATCTCTGGTTACTCACCCCTACTCACAAAAGATGACCATCTAAATAGACATAACCATGGGATTGGGAACTATCTCACAGATGGATTCCTTTGTAGCAAAGGCCAAAAGAACAAAGACCTTGAATTTCCATGCTTTCAGCTGGCCCTCATTCATAACATCTTCATTATATTCACTGTTTATCACCCTCAGGATGATGGAGTTGCAATGTTTGACAGCAGAGAAGATTGATGACATCCTCTTTGTTCATCCCTTATCTACCATTCGCATTTGTACCAAACTCACACTGCCATACTCTCTCTTCACAAGAGCCAGATCGGGCCAAAAATATCTGGGCTGATGTTCACTGTCTAGCCTCAACAGTGTTTAAAAGCACTTACACAGCCTTATGGGTTATGAATTATTCTCCTCACTGCAACTCTTACCCTACAGATGAAACCCTGGTAGCCTCTCCCAATACTGTCACTATTACTCTGGCAGATGGTCATAGGTTAGACGTTCACAGTTAGAACCCACCCTGCCATATATATGGTGACAAATCATCCCTTTGTGTCCTTTTGATAAAGAGTAAGTTCCACCGAAACATTTTCTCCATCCAGAACTGCTTTTTTGTAGAAAAAAAACCTCTGAGAGGATGCTTCTCTGACAACTACAATCTACAAGTCCTGAGTCAGCTGATATCTATCCCACATATCCTTATAACTTCTTAAACTCTCCTCTCTTACAACAATCTCGTTTAGTAACCCTCTGCCATGAGTGGCTCTTGGGCCTTGTATTTGGTGAACTAAAGGTAAAAAAAAGACAAAACATTTTTTTTTATAAGGTTTTCTTTATCAGGCAGGGACTTTTCAGCAGCTCTATGTAGGCATGTTGGTGGGTTGATTTGTTTAGTGGCACATCAATATCTCTATGGGTTATGTAATGCCAAAATCTACATATTTTGAACACAATTTTATGGTTTCAACTACAGATAAAATATGTTGCTATTTTTGTTTTAAATATGTATTATTGGTAATTTTGCTATAAATATGTATTGTTAATGGATGATTTTGTTTAGCGGCACATCAACATCTCTATGGGTTATTTAATGCCAAAATATACATATTTTGTACATAATTTTATGCTTTCAAGGAAAAGGTAATTTTTTTTGTTTTAGATATATAGTTTGTAGATCATAAAATGTATTGATGGTAATTTTACTATAAAAATGTATTTTTATATATCTTTTGCGTTGCATTGTCATTTTGCTATAAAAATGTATTGTTGCTCATTTTATTATAAGAATGTACTGCTGATTTTTGTTTCGTAGCTTACTATTTATTTATAGCTGGGACCATAACAGGTGCTACTACCCCAGTCATCAAAAAAACAAATTGTAGTTCAGTGTGACATGTTTAAGTACGAAACAGCCCTTTGGAAAAAATAAATAAATATAAAAAAAATAAATAAAAGGATAAATAAATAAAATAAAACAAAATTCTCAAGACACTTAACGACATATTATGGTGCCAAAAGCTATCTTTCGCTGTGACTGACCAGATGATGTGCGCACATTAATGCCATCATTCACCTTGAAATGGATACCCCCACCCTACCTCAGCTTGACCTCTTTCTGAAGTTGATTGATATGTGGATAAAAATTATCTCTTCGGCCCGTTACCAAAATGGTCACCCCTGCCATTTCCATAGTAATTAATTTTGCAAATGAACATGCTTGTAAAGATGGGTAAATTTCAAGATTGGTTATTCTTAAATTTTCACTTGAGGATGAAACAGGGCTTGATACTTTAACTCAATTTAATTTTAATAATTATATTGAGGTTTTCAGCTCTCGTCTTTGAAACATGAGAACTCTTATGTAGCAAAGGAATCATATTTTTTTTTTAAATAATTATAAAGATATATATATTAATGCATTACTCTTCAAGTACAAATTGAGTTCTCCAGGCCATTGGCATATTTCACATAGAAAAATGTTATAATTTCCCTTCTTCTCTGATTTGTGATGATAGGCAAGGGGTATGATCTCTGACTAATGTCAAATGGGTTGGGTTTCAATACCGGCTTGAAGCAATCCAATGTCTAGCCACACAGAAGAGCCATGATATATATATATATATATATATATATATATATATATATAATATGTATATAATATGTATATGCAAGTACATGTATATTTTTATATATATGTGCAGTACTTAATGGAAAGACAGCTGGGCCGAAAAACATCAAGACCACCCCTGCCCATTCCCTGTTAAGGGAACATTGCTGCATATGTAACAGTGAAGTCTCAACACCGAAATACAATGAGAATTGCATATATATGTGTGCGTAAACGCATGGATATGTAACTCTGTCTAACCTCAGATTATTTATATGGATGTGTTTGTATGAACTGAAATGCATAAACCTGTATGCATGTGTGTCTACGTATGTGAGAGTGTCATCCCAAACAAACACAGAAGAAAATTCCCCCCTCCACCATACACAAATAATCTAAACAAATCGACTTTTGGAAAAAATAAACCAGTTTGCCTGATGATCGCAAAAGCATGAAAGCCGGGGTTACAAACTAATATCCTTGCAACTGTATGTGTATATATATATATATATATATATATATATATATATATATATATATAACGTCATTCACAGACAGACTGTTTTGCTGTTTCACAGCTCATCAGTGTGGCTCGACATCCGGTTGCCTCTAGCTCGGATCGAAACCTGACTGAATTGGTATCAGCCGGAGATTCTACCACTAAGCCGTCGGCGCACGGCAGGGAAGCAGGTGGATTTTTAGCGTATTTATTTTAAGAAACACGCCCAGTGACTGACAGTGACTCGATTCACTATGCAAAGAGTCTCGCTATATATAAGCCATAATAGTCACTGTTTACAAACCCAAACCTACTCCCTAGAGAGCTCAACTGAAATTAATATTTATTTCAGGAGCTAATATATACACACATACATACATATGAAGAAAAATATACAGAAAAAACAACCAAAAATCCTAATATGCAATTATGCTGTTTTAATGTTAATATAATGTCAACATCAGACGTTTCGGTCTAATAGACCATCTTCAGGACATATTCATAAAACATAATTAACATTAGACCATAATCAATTCAACATGAAAAAGACCAATCCAAACGGATAACTGAAATCTTTTATAAGATCAGCGTTCCATTTAAATATGATCACATCGTCGTCACGTGGGCAATGTTGTGAAAACATTCCTAATATCTCACGCACGGTAAACACTAGACCTGGCTTCTTTAATATTTCCCCTTTTCTAAACAAACGTACGTATAAGTTTTAGATCAAAATAAAATTTTCGTTTTTCATTCAAAATACTCAAATTTTAGGAATTTTTGTTTGTTTTTTCCGTATATTTTTCTTCATACTGTTGGATCTATATCCATATATTTGCTTACATATATATATATATATATATATATAATATGCTACCATTTAGCATATTGTGACCAAGGATTTGAGTGTATGAGCATTGATCACACCAGATATTGTGCTCTCTGCCAGAAAGAAAAACTGGTTCACTCCGCATAGATTCAGTATAAACCACAGGTGTGCTTTGTGAGTGTTGAACAAATACAAATGTACCTGTTAAATTCAACCAACAATCTTTGTTTAATTTCTTTTATTGTATTTTTTGTAAATTTTTCAGTAAGATGTTGGACATCCAAATAAAAAAAACAAAAAAAAAACATACTCAACATTCCAGGGCTGTGGAGTTGGAACACAAAGCCTCCAACTCCTTTTTATGTAATTAAGTGATTATGGCCTAGAAATCTCATAAAGCTTACACTTATGCTCCTAACTTAAGTCAGCCTATATCATTATACCTGGTTTATATCAAAGAATAAAGATATTATGGCTTTTATATCATACCTATTCATTCTTCAATATTTTCTAACAGAATTAGAGACAAGATCTCTGAAAGGATATAGAAGAAATTGTTGACCATGTTTGCCATAGTCTCTGAATATGGAATCCAGTGAAGTCCATAATCTCTTCACTATCAGAGGTTGGCAGTGTAAATTCGGAGAAGGTAGCAGCTGTTAATTCTTTAAGTCTTCGATATCAGGTTGGCAGTGGAAATATTTTGGAAGAAAAAATAAAATAGCTGCCTTTATACATGTCGGATTGAATATTTTGAGCTTTCTGATTGGTTAACCCTTCTATTGGTGAACTATAAAATGAGTCGGCTCATTTTGACTGGCTCACTAGTACATACATACCCAAAAAACTGCAACAGAAATAACAATAAAAATAAAAACATTATAATGTAAGACTTATATATTTGCAAATAAGAAATAAGTACAGAAGAAAAATAAAACTACTTTATAATACAAGTTGAAATATAATCTTTTAGTGACAGTGTGGAGAAATTTGATCACTGTTGTATCTGTGTACAGAGGATTAATTTAGTCAGTTGCACATGGAAATAAATCACAATGATCAAACTATTTTGACAGGGTTTTATGAAGAACAAATTAAACTAACAGAAAAATTAAAACTTTGTAAATTCAAAAGAAAGGAAGAAATGCATTTCTAACTTAAATAAAAATGTATTCTCTTAAAAAATAAAATTAGTTGAAACATTTTAAGTTTTTTCATTTTTGTGAAGCGAGGTTCACTCAAGTTATATAAAATACAGGGCTATGGAGTCAAAACACAAAACCTTTGATTCAGGCTCTATTTTTGGCACCTCTGACTCCTCTTTATGTAATTAAGTGATTATGGCCTACAAATCTCAAAGCCTATGCATATGCTCCTAACTTGAGTAGGCTTATATCATTATAACTGGTTTATATCAAAGAATAAAGACATTGTAGCTTTCATGTCATACCTATTCATTCTTCAATATTTTCTAACAGAATTAGATAAAATCTTTGAAAGGACATACAAGAAATAAGAATAAAAATTAAATTGCTATAATGTAAGACTTTTTACATATATCTTTACAAAAGAAATAAGTACAGAACACAAAAAAATACTTTAATAGAAGTTGAAACACAATCTTTTACAGGATGCAAAAGACATAATAATAAAAATTCTATAATGTAAGATTTTTTTTTTTACATATAGTTTTGCAAATAAAAAATAAGCACAAAAAATAAAATGACTTTAGAAAAGAAGTGGAGATGAATTTCTTTAAAGGAAATAGTAAATATGCAGTAGAAGAAATAACAATAAAATTCTATGATGTAAGACTTTTTACATTACAGTGGAAATTCAACTGGAGTCAGCATCTCTATAGTTTTACCGACTTTGACTCCAGTGAACCCTTAATTGCTTTTGGCTCAATGGCTCTGCAGCATTCTTGTCTTGTCCTGTTCTTTGTGCAAGCGATTTTAAACATCTCAGTAAAAACTTTTATTCCAAAATTGAAAAGATCTGATAAAAAATGAAACAGAACTTGTTGCTTGAATTTAACAAAACTTGTTTAAATGAATTCTTGATTACTAAGAAAAATGTCATTAGAAACAAAGAAAAGTGTACTGAACTGTTACATGATATTTGTCCTTCTGTATGGCAGTGAATGCTTGATAATCCACTCAAAAATGAAGAAGAGACTTAAAGCAACCTAAAGGTGGTTTTACAGAAAGATCCTAAGAATTTCATGGACTGAACATTGAAATTTCTGGGGCACATAATGAGGAAGATGGGCTTGGAAATTCTGATACTCACAGGACAGATTAAAAAAGGGATAGAGGAAAGCCATGTGTAACATATTTGATGAGCTTGAGTAAATGGATGGCAGAACGGGGTTTGGCAGAAATAACAAAAAGACAAAACTTATTAAGAGCTACAAGGGACAGGAAGATGTGGTGGTGGGTGGAGGGCATGGTCACCTACGTCCTGAAGGGACACAACACATAAAAGAAAGAAGAAATATACAGGCTGCATCAGAAATACTTACTACATAATGGTAAGACATTCGCTAGATGAAGACACCATTGCCACTAATGTCGTACCATTATGTGGGAGGTATTTCTGCTGCACCCTGTATATAAGTTACGTGTCACATACATATCAGAGTGGTAGAACCTGTTAGGGTTCTAGTTATGAGCAAATAGTGAACTCACAAACACTATGAAAGTAAAAAATACATTTTTATAGGAAAAATACCAGAAATATATTTTTATATAAAAAAGATTACCAATAATACCTATTTATAGTAGAAATACCAACAATAAATTTTATAGCAAAATGACCAACAATACATTTTATCTGTAGTTGAAGCCATAAAACTATGTTCAAAATATTTAGATTTTCACATTAAATAACCCATAGAGGTGTTCAAAATCAACCAACCATGTTCAAATATCCTTTGGCTTTGTGCCAGATTAAGCTATATATGAACATCAATGAAAATTACCTCGGACATTGTTTTTAACAAAACAGTTGTGATTTGATACTCTAAACATTGAACAACTTTTTGTCTTTATTTTCACTTTTACTTGTTTCATTTTGTTTTTTTTTCTGCTGTGTCATGACTGAATACAGAATGTTGATTAAGCACAACTTGAATGACTACTTTTGATGCAGCTCAAATATTTGCTCTCAGAAGAAATTTGTTCAAGTTTAATGCTTCAAGAGTTTTATCCTTGAAAACAAAATCCAGGTTGAAGGTGAAATCAGAAGCAATTGGAATATTGTATAGCTTAATAGTGTGTCAGTCCTAAATAATTTTGACATGATTAGAGAAAGAATTCAGAAAGCGCAATGAACACGAGTTGTGTATTAGGGTCAGGATTGTTTTTACTGTCTTGAAATTAATAGATGTTTAAAATAATCTCTTGCACCAGGTTTATCAAGAGTTTCAATAATCACAGCTATCTATCTATCTCAGTCTATTCATATCTATCTATCTATCTATCTATCTCAGTCTATTCATATCTATCTATCTATCTATCTATCTCAGTCTATTCATATCTATCTATCTATCTATCTATCTCAGTCTATTCATATCTATCTATCTATCTATCTATCTCAGTCTATTCATATCTATCTATCTATCTATCTATCTCAGTCTATTCATATCTATCTATCTATCTATCTCAGTCTATTCATATCTATCTATCTATCTATCTCAGTCTATTCATATCTATCTATCTCAGTCTATTCATATCTATCTATCTCAGTCTATTCATATCTATCTATCTCAGTCTATTCATATCTATCTATCTCAGTCTATTCATATCTATCTATCTCAGTCTATTCATATCTATCTATCTCAGTCTATTCATATCTATCTATCTCAGTCTATTCATATCTATCTATCTCAGTCTATTCATATCTATCTATCTCAGTCTATTCATATCTATCTATCTCAGTCTATTCATATCTATCTATCTCAGTCTATTCATATCTATCTATCTCAGTCTATTCATATCTATCTATCTCAGTCTATTCATATCTATCTATCTCAGTCTATTCATATCTATCTATCTCAGTCTATTCATATCTATCTATCTCAGTCTATTCATATCTATCTATCTCAGTCTATTCATATCTATCTATCTCAGTCTATTCATATCTATCTATCTCAGTCTATTCATATCTATCTATCTCAGTCTATTCATATCTATCTATCTCAGTCTATTCATATCTATCTATCTCAGTCTATTCATATCTATCTATCTCAGTCTATTCATATCTATCTATCTCAGTCTATTCATATCTATCTATCTCAGTCTATTCATATCTATCTATCTCAGTCTATTCATATCTATCTATCTCAGTCTATTCATATCTATCTATCTCAGTCTATTCATATCTATCTATCTCAGTCTATTCATATCTATCTATCTCAGTCTATTCATATCTATCTATCTCAGTCTATTCATATCTATCTATCTCAGTCTATTCATATCTATCTATCTCAGTCTATTCATATCTATCTATCTCAGTCTATTCATATCTATCTATCTCAGTCTATTCATATCTATCTATCTCAGTCTATTCATATCTATCTATCTCAGTCTATTCATATCTATCTATCTCAGTCTATTCATATCTATCTATCTCAGTCTATTCATATCTATCTATCTCAGTCTATTCATATCTATCTATCTCAGTCTATTCATATCTATCTATCTCAGTCTATTCATATCTATCTATCTCAGTCTATTCATATCTATCTATCTCAGTCTATTCATATCTATCTATCTCAGTCTATTCATATCTATCTATCTCAGTCTATTCATATCTATCTATCTCAGTCTATTCATATCTATCTATCTCAGTCTATTCATATCTATCTATCTCAGTCTATTCATATCTATCTATCTCAGTCTATTCATATCTATCTATCTCAGTCTATTCATATCTATCTATCTCAGTCTATTCATATCTATCTATCTCAGTCTATTCATATCTATCTATCTCAGTCTATTCATATCTATCTATCTCAGTCTATTCATATCTATCTATCTCAGTCTATTCATATCTATCTATCTCAGTCTATTCATATCTATCTATCTCAGTCTATTCATATCTATCTATCTCAGTCTATTCATATCTATCTATCTCAGTCTATTCATATCTATCTATCTCAGTCTATTCATATCTATCTATCTCAGTCTATTCATATCTATCTATCTCAGTCTATTCATATCTATCTATCTCAGTCTATTCATATCTATCTATCTCAGTCTATTCATATCTATCTATCTCAGTCTATTCATATCTATCTATCTCAGTCTATTCATATCTATCTATCTCAGTCTATTCATGTCTATCTCAGTCTATTCATGTCTATCTCAGTCTATTCATGTCTATCTATCTCAGTCTATTCATGTCTATCTATCTCAGTCTATTCATATCTATCTATCTCAGTCTATTCATATCTCTATATATATATATATATATATATATATATACATAATATATATAAATGATCAAGATATATAAAATACACTGACCAAAATTACCGATGAAAACTACATATAAAATTCACTTTCTTCAGAGACAATCATTCACTCCTGTAGTTCACTGATACTAACAAACACAGATTTTTTTTACTCCTGATGATGGCCATGCTGGCTGAAACTAGTCAAGAAACCTAACTGAAAAAAAATAAAGCAAAAAATATTAATAAACAACAGTGTGTCTGAAAATTTTAATTTTCTAATATTTTTTATTGTTCGAAAAACACACATACACACACACATATATATATATATGCTGGTATATTTATTTTTATTTCTTAAAACTTTCTTTAAAATAAAAATACAGGCACTTGATAATTGCTTTGTCATAGAGTTGTGCAATCAATGTAACATATTTTTTAGCCTTAATATATATTAAATAGCTCTGTTCTTTAACATTGAGCACTGTTTTTACTTACACTGAGTATTTATATGAATTTGTATACAACACCTTGCTCATGCAGCTACCCATATTTACCCATATAATTTTATATATATATATATATATATATATATATAATTAACAATATCTAATTTTATATATCAACAAACAGTATTTACAAATTTATGGACTGCAACACAAAAAAACCTTTCCAGTTTGTCATATTTATATATATATATATATATATATATATATATATCTTAAAATACTAAAGAGAAAATTTATTCAATAAAATCATTATTGGCCTCCAGATAATTTCAGAATCTGTTGCAGTCTGGAGAGTTAGGTGGCCAGATGTAAGGGATGATATGGTGAAAGAAATTGTCTGACAGCCATGACTGGGTTCTCCTGCTTGTGTGGTATGGTACAGAGTCCTGTTGCCAGACATTGGGTTATCCAGCAGTCACCCTCTTGACTCAAGCTAGCACTGCCTCCTCAAGGAACTTGATGTAGGCCTCTGTGTTGAGACTGAAGCTCTCACCAATAAATTTGGGAGTTCTTTTCAAAGCAATCAGTATGCTGGGTAAATTTTCCAATGTTAGTCTTCGGTATTCCCAGCGAATTACCAACACTGTTCTCTGCCTCTTTGTAGTGGATTTATACATGGTGCTTAATACTAGGAAGGTATTTTCTTCAATCTGCAAGAATCATGTTTCTTTCTCTCAATAAAAGAAGAGACTTGAGTCAACGGAAATGGTACTATACAAAAAGCTGCTGAGAATACCACAGACCAAAACCTGGTGGCAGCAACAAAGTTTTAGAGAAAATGAAGACAATAAGGACACTTATACTTAGAATCAGAGACAATTGAAATTGCTAGGGCACATGATGAGGAAAGAGGGCTTGGAAAATGTAACACTCACAGCATATGTTGAAGGCAGAAGGTAAGCATAGAATAACCTACTTAATGAGCCTGTGTAAATTGTTGTCCGAACAAAGATTAGGGGAGATAACAAAAAGACAAACATTGCTAGGAGTGACAAAGGACAGGAAGTTGTGAAGAGCCATGATTGTCCACATCCTGAAGGGACATCGCACATAAAAGATAATGTTGCTTCAAAAGCCTCTTCATTATACTTGGTACAATTAACTTTTTCATATACTCTACACATTGCTGTATATTCTCTTTGATGGCATTGTGGAAGTTCAAATATGGAACCTTATTTTTGGTTATTTATATTTTTATCTGGGGTTATATCATCCACCCACAACATGTTAAAGTAACATTTGTGCACAATATTACATGGAAACATGAAATAAAATATGAACAATTTTTGCTGTGCATGCAAAAAAATATAACATTAAATAATTTAATTAAACATACAATTATTTACAGAACACACACACACACTAGCTGAGGTATCTGGCATTGGCTTGGTGTACATCACTGCAATTGTATTCCTGCACCACCCCCCCCCCCCGTGTAGAAATCTACTTTCTACTCTCATCTTTTTTACGCTATGTCCTTCGCAAGTGTTTGATTGTTTTTTAATAAAGGAATTCCATTGATAAAATATTCTTTGCTTGGGTTTAAATTGTTTCAATGTTTTAGATATTCAGTAAATCTCCTATGGCCATAATATCTTTCAAATAATATGGCATTGTTTGCAATCAGACAAAAATAGGGATGAAGCATCAGAGATTGATTCAACTGAAAGTGCAAATGAATGAACGCAAATGAATGAACGCCCCCCCCCACTCCTTCTATGTTTACTATAAAGCTGGGGTTAAAAAGAGGTTTTTCAGGAATTTTTCCTTTTTAATGTTTCAATAATCCTTTTCAAACAATCTTTATATCAAAGGTTGTCTGAATGCCAATTTAGGATGGAATCATATGAAGAAACTATTGGCTAAATGCCAAAAGCTGATTTTGGACCTCGTTTGTCGCAGATTTCTTTCACTTAACTGAAATAATCTAAATCAAACATTCTCACAAGACAATCTATGTGTTATATGTAATTTACATGGCAAATTTGGAAGCCATCGGAAGAAAAACCAAAGAGTTTTTAAACAGTTTTTCATGGATTTTTGTTATATGCAAAGAAGCAAGCAAGACTAAAACCACATTATCTTATTTCTTGCATAATGGAAAATTTTTTGGGACATGGAGATTGAAAAAGTTGGGCTTCACCTATTTTAATAAATCTGCAATATGTGCATACAATTTAATTGAAATCAGTTGAGAAATGTCACCGTGGGTTTATTTAAAATTTAATATGCTTAAATTCACTTTCATCCCTACCGTGCACCAATGGCTTAGTGGTAGAATCCCCGACTGACACCAATTCAGTCAGGTTTCGATCCTAGCTAGAGGCAACCGGACGTCTGGCCACACTGATGAGTTGTGATGCAGCAAAACAGTCTGTCTGTGGATGACATGTATGTATGTATATGTATATATATATATATATATATATATATATATATATATATATATATATATATATATATATATATATATATGAATGAGATAAATTTCAGATAGTGTATCTGTAAAAAGACAATATGAATAAAAACTAAAGGAAAACTTAGCCAATGTTTCGTCCTATGAGGGACTTTATCAAGGTAAATGTAAGGATTTTAATAATCTGAAATATTAATTTACCTTATTTATATATATATATATATATATATATATATATATATTATTATATTACATTATCTATCTATATAATATTTTGCATTTTACATACATCTTACTTATTATAAAACGCAGATTGTGTGTGTGTGTATATGTACGTTTATATATTGGATCGGATTTCCTACATTTTTCAACCGATTTCAACAAAACTTCACAGGACTACGTAAAATTACCTTGCGGTGGTTCTGACAGCACCAAAAATTGGAAAAACACAATTTTTTTTGTACAAAATCAATTTGAAAACATGATAAAACACGATTCTGTTGCCAGAATGAAAGGGGGCCGACAACTCTTATCAAGTTATACTTATTATAAAACCCAGGTTGTTTGTGTGTGTGTGTTCGTTTATATATGGAATCAGATTTCCTACATTTTTCAACCAATTTCAACAAAACTTCACTTTTTTTTTTTTTTTTTTTTTTTTTTGGCAGGTAGTGTTTCTTATTGTCTTGCACACTTTTTTCTTTATTTTTACATTCAGAATGCTTTAAAAATTCCATTTACAAGAAAATTGTTTATAATAAAATTTTATTCAATCGGTAGACTCATAACGATTGAAAACAATGTTTTTGTTTGAGTTTGGGTTGAAACTAATTCGTAAAAAAAACAAAAAAAAACTAAGACATACATGTCCGTCAGCCTTAAACAATAATCTTTGTCAATTTTATTTTTCAGTCTTTATGATGGTCGATACTTGATCTATCTCTTACTGTTACATCCCCGGGCAACACCGGGCTCTTCTGCTTGTATATATATAAAGCCATCACATTTTTGCTCTTTTATATAAATACTTTTCACAAAATAAAATCCTTACATTTGCCTTGATAAAGTCCATCAGATGACAAAACATATCGACTAAGATAACTTTTCCTTTTGTCTTTATTCATATATATATATATATATCTGTATCAAGAGACGTCTTTCTTGTGCATTATGGGAATTCTACTTCCCTTCCTTTTACTATAACCTAACAATGCAGGGGATGCAACTCCTGCTTCTTATTTATGAATCACTACAATGGAATTTTTCTTTTTTTTTTTTTTTTTTATAGTGCAACCAATTCATTGGAATTACAATCTGGATAAACTAAATGCTTTACTGAAAAGCAGAGATAATTGGGAATTCTGGGAAACCTCTCAGAATCCTTTTTACTGCCAGAAAACAGGAAAGCAGACATGTTATGGTGACCAGGGATTTCTGGTTCTGAAGAGTTTGGTAGAGAATTCAGGTCTGTAGTCTTTTCCTTCTTTCTCACTTGATTTTACTTCTTGGCTTTTTGTAATGTACATAATATGGCAGTAGTGGAAAGTTGCATGCCAATAATTAATTTCTGTCCAGCCTTGCTGCCTGCTATCAGCTTGTATTCAATTATTTCATAAGATTTTGTAACATCATATTGCAAGGGTTCTGCAATCTTTACAACGAGTTCAAACAACATACTTGTGTCAATTTTTTTTTTCAAAGTTCAGTAGATCTGTTAGCAAGACCCTTAAAATATATCCTTAGGCTTTCATAAACATTCTTCAGATCAAACTCTTCAACGTATGCTTCAAAGTTGGTTATGAGTTTAAGATGTTAAGAATTGATGGTAATATTAACTGTTTCCTTATAAGGAAACAGTTAACATTCATTGACCAAGCAGCTGTGTTCAGGATGGTGGATCAACAGAAAAAGGCCATAAAATGTGGGAAAAAAAATTGTTAACTCATCCATGAAAACTATTAGAATTTTTGAAAAAAAATATTGATGTAAAACTCAAAAATGCATTATGCTGCTATTAAATTTATCTCCTGGCTTAAATTTTATATATATATATATATATATATATATATATATATATATATATGACGCTATTGGAAAGGTACTACTAAACTTGTATTAAAATCTATTCTTAAAGAATTTAACGGATGTTTATCTACGACAACTGGTATTTATGTAAAAAACATCCCCAAATCAACGTGCAGACAAGACCAAACATAAATAGTGCCTACAAGATGCACGCCCGCACATATTTGTGAATATACATTACCATCTGAATCCTACATAGGCAAACTAGAATTATGATATACTTAAAATGATATGTTTTTTTTTTTTCAGCTAGGATTAGAATCTGTTAATTTTTTTTTTTTTTTTTTTTTTTTTTTTTTTTTTTTTTGAGTTTCAAAAGACATGTAATCTCTCCTTGAGTTCAACACACCATAATTATACTAATGCTGCTTAGCAAATCAAATTCACATGAAGCTTGCTTAACCAATTAAAATCAAACAATACAAAAATAACACTACCAGAATTTCTTTATTTATTTTTTTTTTTTCATAATTATTTTACCCCAAGCAAGGCAGAGTGAGACTAATACACAAGGGATTATAGAAAGTGAAATTAAGAGAAAAGACTGAGTATAGGGGGAGCTTGAGGGAAGGATGAAAAGAAGAACAGGGATCAAGACATAAGAAGATGTCGATTGACATTACATTTAAATTTTTGAAGATTATAGTTATCAGGGAAGCAAGTAAGCGGAAGGGAGTTCCACTGTCAGGAAGTGTGAGAAGAAGTTGTTGGAGTAGATGAGGTGGTTACATTTAACTGTTTCAACAGTAAATGGGTGGGACTGAAATGCCAACCTAGTAGCACGCTTAAATTCATGCAGTTGGGGTACCAGTGAAAATAGTTCATCAGAGCAGTTGCTATGAAAATATTTGTAAAAAAGACAGAGAGAAACCACATCATATCTGTGAGAAAGTGACTTGAGTCGAGATGCCAAGTCAGTACCGATCACATTGCATATCCATCTTTGGATTTTTTCAAGAACCTTGAGATGAACAGCAGAGGCACTGGACTATATGGGACAGATTCAGACAAGAAAATCCTTCTGGTGTGACACAGAGAACCAACTTTCCTTGCAGTAGATGCAGCTATTGATTCAATGTAGTTGTTCCACCTTAGGTCAGTGGAAAATGTGAGAACAAGACACAGTATATTTCTTATATATTTACAATGCAGAGAAAATATAACACATATCTGCACAACAACCAGTATGAAAAGGGGATGAAAATGGTCTTATGTGTAGTAATTTCCAAAGGGAATCTGCTAGAGATTCTTCTGTGTTTCTGGAGAAGCTATATTTAGAATTCCAACACACTCGAATCTGGAATTCTAAATATAGCTTCTCCAGAAACAGATGTAAACTACATTAAGTCTGTTGTGGCTAATATCAACAATTACATTACAGAAGTGATCAGAATAATATAGTGCTGTACATTTAACCAAAGTACACATTATCCAATGTGACCTTGTAAAATACCTGTACACTTTACTGTCTTACCATTAAAAATTATGCTTTTTTGCTCTTTTACTCTTCCTCCAGACAAAATGGTAGAGAAAATGTTGAATATAAAGCCACTTAAACTGGAAAATAAAAAAGAGGAAAAGCCATGGAGCAATAAGCTACACATGTGGTTACACTGATGTAAGCAAAGTGACGTCCAACTAACTAGTGGTCAGCTCATGAAGTAGCGGCTTATATCCAGGTTTGCTATACTCCGTCCATTGCATGTGGTGACTTACAAACTGAGTCAGCTGCTCCAGATTTTGTCGGTTGCTTCCAATATCCATTAAAGATTGGTCTGTAATACTGAGGTATGCGTGTAATTAAAAAGAAATCCTCAGAAGACACAAAACAAAATTTGAAATTTCTCAGTCTTAGAAATAAAGGATATCTCCCATCTTAGCTTCTGAAAACAGTTTTGGTATATCTATTAATGAATTACCTTCCTGACATTTATTTGTTTAATTTCAAAAAAAAAAAGAAAAAGAAAAAACTGGTTGGTTAAGGCAGACAAGACCTCAACCCTTATCCAAATCATGACTGTTGATATAAACCAGCACCCAGATATAGCCTATTTCTGGTTTTGTTACCACTTGATCTGCAAAAATCCCTCCTCCACACCTTTACTCCTGCATTACCCTACAGTCAAAATGGATGCTACTTAGAATGATTGAACCTCAAAAGGAACAATCTGCTGGTCCATCAAACAAAAACACTTGAGATTAAGATAAAACCACCTCTTCCCCTTTTCTGTGGATATTGATAGTATCACACATAGTCTTTCATGAAATAAACTGTGTAATATTATAGGTCAGTCCAAAAGAAAATTCCTTTCGACATGCCCTAATAATGCCAAAACTTCCCTACGTAAAGGTAGGTACCTCCACGAAATCACTAAAAAAGAGCATAGCTTGATGAAAAAGACGACAACCTTGCCGAAAATAAAATTTTATCATCTAAATGCTTATGTTATTATTAAGAGAAAAGACCAAAGTTTTTTTTAATTATTTTTTAAAATTTTTCCTTCTTTTTAGAACATTCTAAATTTTGATTAAAAAAACATTGTTTCTATTTGTATCACCAGAACTAGTAAAATAGACAATTTTTAGCACATTTTTTTTGGTATGAGACACATTAATTTGGAAAATCTTGCAAAAATAAAAATAATTGTCGGATGTTAATGAAACTTTCACAAAGGATCGAAATTATGTTTTTTTTATAAAATTTATGGCAGAAATATTTTTTTATATTTATTATCCCACTCCATAACTAATTTTATGAAAACGCTAGAAATTCGATCACGTCAGGTTTAGTGATTACAATAGTTAAAAGAATAAGTCTTTGAGGAATGCAAATCATGTGTTTTTTTTTTTTTGTTTTTTTTTTGTTTTTAATTGGACCCCCCCCCCCCAACTGAAAATCGGCTCTGAATTGTAACATACAAAACTCAATAAAACAAAGATATTATTTAATTTCAAATGCTTTTATTTGCTTTTAGTTGTTTTAATGAATATGGACAATATTTTCTGAAAGCAAAAAATTTTTTCGATGAAAAATGAATTTTTAATACGATTATTTGTTATTTCTTTAATTATAATAGATTTTTACATTTAAGTTGTTAAAATATTATAAAATTAGTTAAAAGCCGCATCGGGTTTCCTAAGTCTCCTTATGAGATCTTTTTTAGCGCGTTGTAAATTGTATCATTTTGACTAATCAGAAGATCCGCAGTAATTAAGAAATGTAATTTTGTGCTTATAATCGGGCTGTAATTATAAAGTATGGAAGACCAACCAGAATACAATTAAGTTGCATTATTTGAGTTAAGCATTGTTCTCTGCTGTTAAGTCCTTTACTTTTGTGAAACATGTGTGGAGAAGTTAATTTGATTCTTCAATTTCAACTGAGAATGGTACCTACAAATATCAGTATCATTTTATGAAATTTATATGATCTTATTTTAATATTAATCTCAGTTATGACATTTTTCCATAAATGAAACATCAAAATTAATGGAAATACAAATAACACAGTAAAATGTAATAAATGTACATAAAATTATAGTATTTTATGTACACTTCCTATAAAATTTCATAAGAAAGGTACCTATAAATTAATTAGATGCCTTTCTTATGAAATATGAAATTTAATGTCACTCTTAACAGTCTTATTTTAATTTCTTTATAATATATTTTGCATAAAGCATCGTAAACATAAAAGTGAAAGTTAAATACAAAAAAACAATTAAATCGATGAAAGTTTTCCTTAAAAATAATGAGGTAAATAATTTGTTCACTTAAATGTAAATTATTTCACTTTTCTCCTTCCATAGAACAAATTAGCCTTATGAAATCCCTCAGTATATCATTCATCACCTGTCAATTGACAGGAAAGTTTATGACCTGCTTAGTTTTATTTTCAAATTACATCTTTTCGGTGCAGAAGCTAAGTTAAGCTTGGTTCAAAATATTTTAAATAAATATTATAATTTCTGATTTTCTTAAAATAAGTTTTGAAAAAATGATAATTGATATTTAAAAGAATTTGAAAGTGAGATTTTCAGTTTTTTATAAAATGGAAAAAAATGGTCAATTTTGCTGACTCCAAAAGAACAAGATTTTTAACGAAAATTTTGGACGTGTCAGGAACGATTAAAAAAATGTAAAAAAAAATACCCCCAAAATACTTTGATCTTTCCTCTTAATAATAACATAAACATTTAGATGATAAAATTTTGTTTTCGTCAAGTTTGGCGTCTTTTTCATCATGCTATGCTCTTTTTTTAGCGATCTCGTGGAGGTACCTACGTAAAGGATATTAGCACAGATATGATTTATTAAATGTCAAAAACTTTGATTCACTCTATTAATCACACATAGGAGGACAGGACAAATTACGGATGCAAGAAAAAATAAAATAATGTGGAAGAAAGATGGTCTATATACAGTGACAAGTTGGGAGCAAAAGAAAAAAAGAAAAAAATAATATTAAATGTGGAGGTGACCAAAAGTCATGACCCACAGAGGTCAAACACCACAAGTAAAAATTTGGATTCATCAGACAATTCTCAAATTCAGCTAACATGTTGCAAGCAATAAAAAAAGAAAAAATAGAAAAAAAATAACCCGTACATCTAAAAAAACAAAAGTTTATATCACCTTCAAATGCCCATGATCGGTCAAACAAAATTTGCATGATCCTCCAGGCTTTATTAATAGTGATTTTCTAAGTCTAGCTTCGATGTGTCACATGGCCAAAAGTGTGGGGTTCCCAGTGAGGATCAAACTAACTCAGTCTTTTTTGATCTCTCAACACAAGCTTGCTAACCATTACACCATGTTGAAATGCAAGCCAGGCTTAATAAATAAGAGTTTGCCCAGATTACTTGTTTGTCCCAAAAGTATACATGACATGCTGGTATTCTGTTTGCCAAGCCACTACTTTCTTCTTTGCTCCAAATACTACTCTCAGTTGCACTTTATCATCAAGTGCACTTGAACTTTGTATATGCCTGCAACATTTTGGCTTATTGTTACTGTTACCCACTTACTTGACTACTACTCCACCATTCATTTGGTTTAGCTCTTGTCAGCATCAACAAAGGGAACAATTTGAGCAGGATGGAATAAAGAAAAATTGGATTAAATGCTGAATTTTGCAGATTTCAGTACTTGCAATGAAAATCAGTTAAGGGATTGTCAATGATCAGGAATCAATGCAAGTTTTGTTGAAATCTAATATAGTCAAACTAGATGTATTGTTAATGATTTTAACATAGAATTTGCTTATTTAACTCAAATGTTTGCAGTTTATAATGCAAAATTTAGTGCTCAATCTGTGTGTTCTTTGAAAATCAGGAAGAAAGGGGTTATTCTGTGGTCAGGAATTAATGCAAGCATTACTGATACAAAATACAGCAAAGTAATTTTTCGTAAATTTTATTTTTTTCTATTATTTTTTCATTCAGATTACTCCATGAAAGGTGTTAAAGTCACTGAGACACAAGGGGTTCCTGGGTGCAGAAGAATTAGAAAGAGAAACATTACTCTTTTGTTTTTACTCTTTAGCAATCAGGAGGACAGTAAATAGCGATTGACATAGCTTTTAAATTTTTGCAAATTAAAATATGCCAAAAAGCAAGGAGTTCCAGAACTGAAAAGTGTGAAAAAAGAAACTGTTAGCATAGAATTTATGGTTACATTTAGCCAACTCAACTGTCAATTGGTGAGACCTCATCACTATTCTAGTCAGTCAGTGATGTGTCATATGTGATACATGCTTAGGTGATCATGTATCTTTCAATACATAACTGACGAGGCAGATTTTTTCCCGCAGTAGATTGCCATTTCTTTCTGAGGTAGACCAGATGCCATCTAAGGCTATAGAACCCGGTCTGTCCTGCTATTTGCCCATAGCTGGGGGGAGAAGAAGAGGATTCATACCTTTCCCAAAAGTATTAGCACATCAGTCAGTCAGTTATATGCCATGCATGTTACATGCTTAGGCAATCATGTATCTTTCAATACATGACTGACGAGGCAGATTTTTTCCCGTAGTAGGTTGCTATTTTTTTCTGAGGTAGACCAGATGCCATCTAAGGCTATAGAACCCAGTCTCTCCTGCTATTTATCCATATCTGCGGGGTGATGAGGAGGATTCATACCTTTCCCAAGGGTATTAGCATGTAAGTGAATGTAATGGATTCAACTGAAACTTGGCACTCTGATTCCTCAATCCAAACCTCTATCCATTACTCCACTGTTAAATTCAAAGAGTCTAGGCACTATAGCATATTGCTCATCAGAACAATTACCGTATAAGTATTTATAGATTTTATATATTTTACAGTATAATTGGGAAATGGTTGCATTCTGCTTGTGTTTTCAAATTGTCTAGATTAGTCATTAATTAATTTATTTATTTCTTGTTTCAGGTGTCAATATTGAACACCTGAAGAAAAGTTTCTATGAATTCTTTGGACCTTCTTCCGTGTATGACAATCCTATCTGGTCAGGTAAGTTTCTATTGATTTACAGTAGATAGCATACAATTGACAACTTAAATGAAGTTTCACCTACTGATTCTGCAACAATAATACAAGAAATTATTACATTTCATCTCCTTAAGATGTTAGAAAAATAATGTGCTGAATTTCTTTCACTTTATTTATGGCAACAATTAAGAAGTAGAAATGATTGCAAAAATACTTTCCTCTCCCCAACTTGTAGGCAAAGTCACACAAATGCATGCTGGGATTTCTTCCAAGCCAATAAAATAGGCCAGTTCTCGGTTTCATCTGACTCTGTCCCAGTCTGTCTTACCTTGAAATCAGAACGCTGCATTCGTTCATCTAAATTTGATTTTGTGTCAACCCGGATTAGTTTGTGAACTTTTTGCCTTATTACTGTTGCTTTGCCTTACATACATTGTTTGCTTGCTTTATCTTATTTTTTGCCCTGTTTTTTCCTTTTCCTTATCTCGTAATTGTTTATAGCAAACTTTGTCAAATCTGTTTGTTGGGCAGTTCTGCCATTCATTTACGTTTAAGTTAACCATGGCCATTCACTGTACAGCAGTGGTTACCAACAGATTTTGGGCCATGCCCCACTTTAGTATTTCTAAAATTCTGGTGCCCCCCCCCCCTGTAATATTTAATTCTTACATAGTCAAAATTTTACTGCAATTCATGTGAAGGAAGCAAACTGAATGCTCACACGCACTGATTGGCCAACAAAACATGGGCTCTTCCAGCAACATGCATCCCACCCTCTCCTTTGTTGGCCGAGACGGGGAAATACCCTATATGCCTCAGTGGAAATACATAGACCAAGAAAAGCATGAGTTGTTAATTTCCAATTTTACATTATATTGTCAGAGCTTATTTCTACATAAAAACTAATTGAATCTATAATTATTTCAAAGGGATGAGACTAAGAAAAATAAAGGACACAGTTTAACCCTTTGATTCTAATGAAACATGTATGTCCCAAAATAATATAAGCTGTTAATTTCTGTAAATAATATGCTGTTTAGGAGTTTTGGTCTCTCCTCTAAATAAATTTACTTTATGCTTAAAAATACATTGTATCATTGCATTTATTGAAGATCAAATTAATTAATATAAAAACCCATTGGACCTAAAGAGAAGTGTTCATTGCAGGTCCCGTAAAATTATTAATATAAAAAAAATACGAAAATATCTGTAGAGGGTGCAAAGAAGTCCCTCAAACAAATAATAAAAAGAAAATACACTACAAATAAAGTAAAATAAACTTTTGTTTATTTTTGTAAAAAAAAATATATATAAGAATTATTTTTTTGTACACAATAGAATTGTCCGTAAAGCTGTGATGTCAGCTTGCCGCTGTACTCCTTCTGGTCTGATGAGAGTTTCTATCTTCCTTATATCTGAATGATGAGGCTCCGGGGAGATTAAGAAATGGGTTTCTTATGTCGAGCCCTGATTGGTCAATAAATCATATTTTTGATCACGTGGTGTGCTTTCCACTACGTCCGAACTTTTGGGTGCGCCGTCCTTGTTTTTGACCCCACAGGGTATGGTAAGGAGAGAGTTCCTGCGCAATTGTATTTTTTTGGATACACGTGGTGTGAATTAATTTTTATTGTGTGTATGTGTGTGTGGAAAGTAAAATAAGAAACAGCACATGTCTTTGTGAAATCCAATTTTAAAACTGTTAAATGCTATAAAGATGGGGACAAGAGATCAAATGATACCCAATCTCAGAAATATAGACAGATGTTAAATGCTAGTATTTTGTTTTTGTTTTCTTATATTGTTGTATTATTTGTTAACAGTCTCAAAATAAGTTTATCCATATTGTTTTGTCTAACTTATAAGAATTTGGTGTTTGAAAGTAAATTGTGTGTGAAGGCATCCTGAACCAAAGTGATGTTTCATTTTTAAAACAAACTTTTAAACAGACTTTTTTAAACTAGATAACATTTTTATTGATGGAATTATTTATATGTAGGTGGCAGGAACAAAATACAACAAATGTCGATTACAATTATACACTGAGAAAAACACTGCATCGAATGTGAGAAATTTTAAAGTTAAGAGACGGCATCTTCAGTTTTTCTCTTGTTGTATAATGGCATTTATTTATATTTTGTTTTCTCGTACTATATATATATATATATATATAATTCCATCAATAAGCACACATTGTCTGAAGAAGTCCTTTCAAAGGATGAAGCACATCATATAGATTGTCTTTCTTTTTGTCAAAACATTTTATCATTCACTTACTCAAAATCAGGTAAATAAAGAAATATATTTAGTGTTGGGGACTCTCCTCAAAGTTAAGGTTAAAAAGAAAAGATTTTATTTTGATAAATATGTATATATATTTTTTTTTTTTTTTTTATTTTTTTTTTTTTACCTATACGTTTTCGAAAATTTATGAAAGATAAGATTTAAAAGTTTCATTTAGGGCATCTTTTCTGTTAATTCACCCCAAATAATGAAAAGTTACTTATCACAAATATTAATTCACCCCAAGAAATTATAAGTTTTAAATCAAAATTTGTTTTTTGTTTTTTTTTATTAAATTTTGGTACTCTTTTGAAAGTATAAATTTTAAAACAAAATTTGTTTAGTTTGACTCTCAACAACTCCAGCCATCAGAATAAAATTATCAAAAATCAGGGAGTTATTCACATTTCGTAAATGCCGATATTAGTCAAGGTACTTACAAGGAATTTTTTACAATTTAAAAAAAGAAAAATATCTTTTTGCCTTGTTTATCAGGAACATAGACCCCCACAATTAGAAATAGTGCACTCATGTCGACCATATTTGGAACGATTACAAGGGTCAACCCAACCGCAGTACAATGGAAGGGCCTCACTCTGGGAGAATTTGGTGTGAACTTTAGTAAATATAAATTCTTTATATTTTCGGGTGAGTTAACAGAAAAGATCCAATTTAGAGGATGTGCAGTTCACTAGTGTCACAGTTTTCTGGTGCATTCACTTTCAATCTCCTTGATAAAAACATGAATTCATCTTTTCTCGAAAGATGGTTAGGTAAATGGGAAATCCATAGCCTTGTGTGGCAACTAGTATAAGAAAATGAAAACTCTAAATTTCAAGATGAGGAGATGGCAACAGAAAACTACTACACTAGCTTTCTCAAGAACTCATGGCAAATCACAGACAATAAAAATAAAGGTATCTGTGGAAAGCTATGTTCGCTGACGACCTGAAATTAACATATTTGGCGGCGTCTTAAACAAGGGGAATAAATCTTGAAAAAATTAAAGAGTTACTTCCCTTGATGATTCACGGCCTGTAACTGGGAGAAAATTATTTATTGTATTATCGGAAACACTTTTCGCATTGCGAGTTCTGAATTGCCCCTTTTTTCAATTTAATTTTATAGCCTCGTATTCATATATTTTTTACTCCAAATTAAAATAAAATTCATCGTTGATGACCACTTAAACTTCCACGATTTAAACAAAAATAACTAGGATAAAAATAAAATTATCAAACCTACAACAATCATTGGGTTTGTTGCGTTTGAAATAAATGCAATATTTTTATTTCTTCTATATTTTAATTCTTGAAAATATTCAGGAAAAATATTTGAATTCATACAGAATTAAATTTGTGACCAATAAGCCCAGAGAAACAAGAAAAAAGTCTCATCTCATGTTTAGATTTTTGGAAGCATTTTTACATGTTTTCTTCATTCATATGGGATGGAAATGATTCTTGGCTAGTCCCACTTTAATTTCGTAGCTTCAAAGCTTTAAAGATAGGATACTTTATAGTTGGACTGATGTGAGTTTGTAACCCTGGGTTTCACACTATTTGTGATCGTCAGACAAACTGATTAATTTTTAAATTTTGGATTTATGGTTGCATATATTGGTGTTTTTATGGAAGTGGGACTAAAAATTGTTGTCAGGACGACACTCATGCTTACGCAAACATACATACATACGCACAAGTACATTCATTGACATATGCAGACACACGCACACACACGCACATATCTATATATATATATATATATATATATATATATAAGTTGGACATTGAGATCAACACCCAACTGTGAGTTTCTTTCATCCTTAAACACAATCGTCAGGCCATGTGTGTTGTGTTTTGGCTTGATAATTTATATATATGCATAGGGTAGTATGGTAGGTCTATATTCTAATGGTTAGTGTTGTAGCATACCTACTGACGATAATGGGTATGTCCCCATTCACATAAATACAGCAGTAAATACTGTATGTTAGTCTGCAGTTGGAGATTCATTGTGGAAATCACTTCTAGCAGTTGACTATTTTTTCTACATGCTCCTGGCGAAACTTGTATATGTTGTTCTTGTCCTAAGTATTATTGTTCATTAGTAACCTTCCCTAGGTTACAACAGTTAGTGAATGGGTGGTCATGATTAGGTCTCAAATTATTCTAAGGGCTATCGAATAGAAATAATCGTGTATCCAAATGCAGTTTTGTGACTATTGTGTCGTTTGTTAACTTTATTAATAATTGTTATTACATAATAAACAAAATAATAACATTCAATAACAAAGCAATCAATAATAATGTTAACAAATAATGCTGGTTCGAATCCTGGTGATGAGCGCATGTATTTCTTGAATATTTAGGCCAGTGGATGAAAAATAAATAAATATACTGTTTAATAAATAGATGAAGTGTCTACTCAAATACAAATATCCATGAAAAATAATGTAAAGTAATAAAATCTGTCAGACAAATAAATTAAAAAATCCCTCCCTTTCTTTAGAAATTGCTTTGTTTACATTAGGATACAAAACTAAGAAGATATGTCTGTTTCAAGTGTCAGAGAAAAATTTGTGTTTAAAGGCACTATTCAACATTGCTTGACTATCAACACACTATTTTGCCAAGAAGTCCAAAGCACATCCAATCTAATGACTGTTTTCCCCAGGTGAACACAAGTTCAAATCCTGCCGAAGAGCACATATTTTTCTATAATAAGATTTCTCTAATATTCAGACTGGTAGACAAAAATAAATAAGTAAATAAAGATTCACATTCTTCTGATCATTTTATATATATATATATATATATATATATATATATATATATATATATATAAAGAGAAAAACTGCAAACATTTTGGGTATAATGTGGACTTGTTTTAGCGTATATATTATATTTTATTCTCCATATTTTTGCTACACGGGTTTTCTGTCTTGTGACCATCTTCAGACAAATTGCAGGAATTTGCATGTATATATGTGTGTATGCTGATTCATGTGCAAGCTAAAAGGGACATACACACACACACGATACACAAAAATGGAAATGGATCTGACGGTCTCAGGGGTGATGTAGGGATAGGGGAGCATCTATCATCAACCCATCGGTCATTGCCACAGCTAAGACCAAACCTAATGATTTTATTACCACTTAGGCAAAAAGTCACTTTTGCCAACAGTCAAAAAAAACGAGATCAAGGCTCACTACAAATACACAAAATGAACAATGAAACATTAAAAGAACATAAGGAAATTTTATTCCTTTAAAAATTGATTCCTTTAAGTAAAGTTAATGGTATAAAATAGTAAAAACCCTTCACTAACAAAATTTTAAAGATGCATTAACCCATTAATCACTCAATGAATGTTATATTTCCTGTTTTTTAAAATTATAAACTGTATTAGGTCTTCCTTAAATACACTAGTACTTCCCACAGTTCTACCAGTCATCTTCAGGCATGGAAACTATTTTGTTTTTGGTAAAATTCAGGTAGCATCCAAGACAAAAAAATACAATCCAAATGAATATATATATATTTTTTTTTTTTTTTTTTTTTTTTTTAAATGTGTTATTGATAACGTATACAAACTTGCAGAGCATGCAGTCGCAACACTAAGGTTGAATTTTTTTTAAATTTAAGTGAGTGCATTTTTCTACAAATACAGCAATTTAATTTAATTATCCGACATGTAAATTTTCGGGATAACAACTGAAACATTACTCTATTTATTGAACAATTTAGTTCATGCCATGTTGACTGATAAACTCCCACAACAAAAAATTCTTGAATGATTCATTGTAATATATATATATATATATATATATATATATATGTGTGTGTGTATATATATATATATATATATATATATAAGAAAAAGAAAGAACAGTAAGATATATAATCCAGTGTTCTCATAGATATTTTTATAAAATAGTGCTCAATGTAAATTTACAGAGCATTAATATTATAAATTAATTGATTTAAAATATGGTTTTTCCACTACACAGTTCTAACCATGTTTCAAAAATGGAAGATCTGAATTTAATTTTGTAATTAAATTAAAGACATTAGTTCCATTTCATCCTCAAGCAAATTTTGGAGTAACTTTTAAGATTACTGGGTTTTAAAGACAGCAAAAATCATAATTCACGTTTCCAAGGATACAGAGAACCTCATTTCAACCAGACGAGGGGTGTTTGCGTGTTCATTATGTCTGTATTTTGATGTATCAGTTTTTAGTTATGTTTTGGTAGGGGTAGGGATGGATTTTTCAATGAAATCTGACATCCGTTAAATGCATGTCGTCTGGATATTTTTTTAAATTTTATTGTTACGGCATTTTTTTAAATTTTATTCTTACGGCATTTTTTCTATTTGTATATTTTTTCTATTTGTATATTTAAAATATATATATATATATATATATAAAAGAAAAGGATTTTTTTTTTTATTTATTAATCTGACATATTTGAGTAAACACCCATTTTATTTATTAAAAAAAATTTCAAAAATAAATTTCAGTGATTGTGCAGGTCAGTGTTGCCAACTTTGTGTGAATTGATTGGGCGGTTTTTGAAATATTAGAAAAAAGTTATCTCGATAATAATTTGGCACGCAGTGTGTATATATATATATATATATAGATGCACACACATCCATATATATATATATATATATATATAAAAAATGATCAGAAGATGGGAGTAGTATGTATAGAAATGTAAAGGATGTAATCCAGTTTTTGGAATGTGAATCTTATTTCAAACATTAGACACAAGAATGGTAACGGTAACATTAGTTGTTTCACTGTAAGGAAACATTTGACATTCCTTGACTGAGCTGCCAGTACTACTATCAGTTAAAATTTATAGTCTTTCTGATTTTTTTTTTCGGAAAATAGGTTTTTCAAGTCTAGTATCTGTTATCACTCTTTCCAGTATTGACAGCAGTTTTCTTCCTAACCTTTTGTTTGAAATAATGTGGAAAATCAACATCTTGATTATGACATTATTTTCTCTTCCAGTTACATGTGGTATCCATTTTTTAGTTGTTGCTGTTGTTGAATGTGCTCAGCTGATGTGGTTTCTGTTATTTGATAAATTTCTTTGTGATTCTCTAGTGCCAGTCCAGAAGGATGGTCCTCAATAAGACCTACTAGGTTCATTCACTCAGTCATTTTTAATCATTGATCAGAGAATAAACCTTCAATAAGTACAATCAAATTTCACCTAAAATTCTCACAGTCTTATTTGTACATGTTCAAATTTTAGGCATCCCTGTTTTTGTTATTAAAAAAGTATTTAATTTTCTTCTTTTAGTGCAATATCCCTTCTTTGGTTCCACAAAAATTTTTTCACCAAGAATGACTACTTTGCGGAAAAAACTCTGACATGCATGTTTCCCTGGACACTGCAATCTTGTCCTTTTCAAGGGTCAATCATTACCTATCCTCCTTATTATCATAATCTTCACCTGCTATCACTTCTTTTATTCGTATTACACACCTCATTGATCATCACTATATTAACCTTAACCCTCTATCTTGATTGGCTCTTAAGCTCTGTAATGGGTGAAAAAAATCCCTGACATGAAATTTAAACCAATATAAATATTAGCCTCTATTCAAAGAGAGGAGAGATTGAAATTCAGATACCTATATGCAAACACACACACATACTTGACCTAAAAAGGAACCTCATCTCCTGTGGTACCGACTACCATTATTAGTAGCAGACACTGTTAACAGGCCTTCTTGGTGATATAGGATTTTCCAGGAGGCCACCCTCATTGAATCAATCCAGATTTAGGATAGCAGATATGTTTTTAATGCTGTTGTTCACTCAATACAAAGCACAAGAGGGTTATCAAATGAGGATTTTGTAAGGACATACCAATTGGGACTAAAAGGTGCATATTATGAGGATATGTAATATAGATAACAGTTGACCCTAAACTTGAAGAGATTAAGATTGTAGGGATCAGGGAAGCATCTTTGTATTGTTTCTTCTATTAGGTTGGTGCAAAAATAATGACGGTTTTTGAGGTTAAAAAATACGTCAAAAACCGTCATTATTTTTGCACCAACCTAATATAATGTAAGTTCTGGGTAAGAAACTAAGTGGAACTTCCTCCTTACCAATGGAATACATAAGTAATGTAGATAAGTCAACTTATATATGTATGTATATGTGTGTGTGTGTGTGGTATGGTGGGTCCTAGATATGAATGTCTGGACTGGTAGACCTAAGGACTGTCGCTTGTCGGAACATCTGCTATGAAACATATGAACAGTAGCAAGAGACTAGTAATATTTCATCTGTGGGATAGAGGTTGTAGGGTTAAAAATAATTCATCACCCACAAGGCCGTGAAAATGCTTTTGAATTCTGGCAAGGTTGGAAAGCAAAGATCAGGTGACTAACACCCAGCAATGCTCCATTTCTTGGTCTGATCTGGCTCTTGTAGTGATAGAACCTGGCAGACAAAGTGGTACAAAGAACTAAGCATTGTTCCAACATCTTCAGTAATGGACCATATATCTCTGAGTTTGACTAAAGGTCTAAAGTGAGCTTCTGTCCCAAAAGAGATGTTCCAGGCAAGGAGCCTGATTGAAAGTACAACTGTCCATCATTAAGTATTTCTCTTTTCTGTATTTTTTATATTCCTAATCAATCTGAATGCCCAGAATGAACCCTTTTGACCCCTTCTTTCTAACCATTTCTGTCATCCATAGCTCTCACCAATTCTTCATCTCTGATATCATCCAATGTCATCTGCAGAGGTTCTTGCTGGTTTGCCTCTTGATTTTTCCTAATAATTTGGATCCCATAGTATAAAGTGATGCATAATTTTTTTTTTCCTCCAACAATGGTCACAAAACAGCACTTGCCTTTCACTGTGTCCATGATCTTTGGTAGGTTTCCATATGGTTCTTCATTGGATTTCTTTTGATCTGATGTGAACCTTGTAAAGATAAAGCATAGCCGTAAGAGTCGGGTACTTTCTGGGAACATACATGGAACCAAACATTTTCCACTATCCTTAATGATCAATCATATAGATGTTCCAGGTAAGAAGCCTCATTAAGAGTACAACCGTCCATCATGTCTGGAGAAAACTCGGGGTTTTCTCTTTTAGGATGAAATATTACTAGCTTGGTTTTGAAGGTAAAGATAAAAGGCAGTATTGTAAACTTGACACTCCTTTCAACTACCAATCCCATTCTTGCACACACTGCAAAAAAAAACAGATTGGTCTCATGCAAGATTTGCACTTTTACAGCGAGCATGTGGTATGTGGAGTACCCTCCTGAATCTTTGCTTTGAAAGCTAAGTCATGACAAACACAATATCATCAATGCCTTTTTTTTTTTTTGTTACAGAAAGCAGAGGCTGGGCCAGGATGGTAAGTGATTGGTCAGAATACCTCATGGGCATGGAATTCTGACAGCAATGGATTGCCTTTGTTTAAGTTCTGGATATAACATAAAAAACTGGGTGAAGTCAGCAGAGGGTCGCAGGAATTTCAACACGCTGACATATTTTCCACACCCAGAATCTTTAGAGAGGCTAAAGCCGCATGTGGTGGAATGCTTAGCCAATGAACGGGCATGTGCTTCCCAGAAGTTCTTTCTCCTGCTACCATCTAGAATCTATGCTACCATGTCTGTCACTCTCATATAATAAAAGGTTTACGGCCATATCACATTGAAACACTGGTTCCCATATGATCACCAAAGTTAAGCAAAGTTGAGCCTGGTCAGTAGCTAGATGAGTGACTGCTTGGGAATAACAGGTGATGTAAGCTTGGATGTGCAGATAGTATAAGGAATAATGGCTTGGAATTGTTAATGGGAGACAGTTCCAATTCCAGTTGGGTTTGTTATATTTACTTACATGCAAATACTCTTGAGAAAGGTATGAATCCACTTCTTCCCAGCTATGGGTTAATTAGTAAGACTTGTATCAATAAATTATTATCCCCCACCATCACCAAAAATTCTTAAAATCTAAAAATATTTTCTGGTTTTGAATGGCCTGCTAGAAGTTAATGGGCTTAAAAAAAAAAAAAAAAAAAATGAATCAATCAGCTGTATAATAAAATGAATAAGAAACCATCTTTCATTGATACAGTTTATGATGTGGAGTTGCAGTCTTGAAGGGCTGAAACCAGTGACAACACGTAATGCAACACTTTTGTTTTTCTTTTAAAAATGAATTATTCTTTGCTTTGCCTTTGCCTTTGTTTTTAGAGTCTCCTTTGTTTTTTTAGAGTCTCCTTTGTTTTTAGAGTCTCCTTTGTTTTTTTAGAGTCTCCTTTGTTTTTAGAGTCTCCTTTGACAAAGTGTTTCTTTTATTTCCGTAGAAAAGTTATTCCCAGCAGATGTTAACGTTTGTTTCTTCATTGAATCTTAGAAATTCCCATATATGTGAATGAAGAAATTTTTGGAATTGGATCAATATTTGCAAGCAGCAGGATTGGCAAGAAAATCATAGAAAATATTTCTCAAAGTTGCGATATACATTTCTTCCTTTTTGTTATATGAAATTGGTGATTTTTTTCTATAATTCATTTGTTTGAAAGCTTTTAAAGCTTTGTCATCTGGATTTATTAAGAACTAAGTATACAAAACAAAAAAATAGTCCAGTATGTTTTTATAAGATCTGCTAATAACTATAATTCCATTTTCTATACAAAACAACAAATTTCAACAGAATGTATTGATCAATTTTAAGAAATATATATATGAAAAGGTGACAAAATTGTTGATATGTTGTTCTTTAGTTGTCATTAGTAAAGGAAGTGATTAAGTGTAAAGGGTGTCTGTCATTGTTAAGACTGGGAGTTGGCATATTTGTTGGGTTGGCTAACTGTGGCCACAATTGGTGCCGGAGAGAGGCCTGGAGTGGATTAGTGAAGCCGTGTGGTGTCATTGACAATGAGGTGTGTGAATAGGCTGGGGGTTGTGCCATGTGGTTGAGGTATTAAGCTGAACTACCATTTTTATATCTGTGGTTTAACAGGTGCTGGCTCCCAGGCTCGTTCCCCTTTTTGTCACGGCATTTCTAATTTGTTATTCTAGTTTATATGGGGGGGGGTCTTTTATAGACCAGACTGCTCAGAAGACAACTGTTTTTATTTTAGGTTTTGCTTTCCTAATGCTCATATGATGCCAACATGTTTAGTATAATGTATGTGGGAATCAGAAAGATCTTGATTAAAGTAGTATAATAATGTAATAAAAATGACCTGAGATAGTACTTTGATGTGATGTAATGGTAAACAAACTTGTCTCGTTAGATCAAATATGACTGAGTAGTGAGTTTAATCCTCGTTCGGTACATCAATAATAATGACCTGAAGAAACAACCATGATATAACACATGCATCATTCAAAAACACATGCAGGAAATTGTAGCCTAGATGTTCTATCCCAAGTTCAAAATTTGTTTACATGTGCTTGTAAGGAATGACTTTTTTTCCACCCTACATTCTCTTTCCCCACAAATGCAATGTTGCAAGTCTCTTGCTACTCTATTGCTATTTCCACAGCAAATGTTCAGATGACCTCCACTCTTTAGTTTCATCAGAATGCTACACCCACAGAGGCAAATCACCCTCATTTCCTCTGTGTTCCAATTGCAATGAGGAAGTTCTACTCAATGTTTTTCTCAAGAACTGCTACTTCATAGAACAGATTCTTGCATGTACATCTCTCTAAGATAAAGTGTAGTATCTGTGCAGTCTGTATTAGATCAAATTACCCTCACCTCATACTATGGACAAAGTTATATGCATATCACTCAACAGAGACTCAATTCTAAGAGGGAAGTCATGTGCGGATGCTCCAGATAAGTCAAGAGTAGAGTTTGAGGAAAACTTAGGTCAAAACACTTTGCTTTATCAGCAGAAGATGTTAACACCTCAAATTGAGTGAAAAGAGGAAAAATAGAAAATTTAATCTTATTTAATACACTGTTACAGAGCCTCCAGTAGTCATGAGAACCAAAGTTGTTAGAGGCTATTCAGTGCCTCATTCTATCAGCAAAGGGGTGTGTCGAAGAAAGTCACAAAGTCAATCCCAATCAGCATGGTGGTACTAGAAGGAGGTCTTGTGTATAGGTAGTCCCTGTCTAATAGGTGACTAAAGCAAAATACCAACAGATATTACAGCTTGATCTAAATTGCCAAGAGGACAGAATTGTGAAGCTTAACAAGAGTCAGGTGAAAAAATAAGGAACAAATCAAGGAAGCATGTTCATCAGATTTATTAAGGAAACGAGTGGAGAAATCCACTATTTGCATAAGAGATCAAGCAATGGAAAATTTGAAAGTCTCAATTACCAGCAATGTTAGTAATGTTGTAAACACAATTTGTCAGTAATATATATAGGAAAAACACCAAAGCCGTCATTGACTTGGTTTTCAGGAATACAGAACAAAAACAAAGCTGACTTCATCCAATTTGATTATAATAAACTTCTACCCCTCCACCACAAAAAAAACATACTGAATGAAACAATAAAACTAGCACAACAGCATGTACAAATCACAGATGATGATGACAATAATCAAACACTGCCAGAAATCTCTGCTATTCCACAACAAACCATGATCAAAAAAAACAAGACAACAACCTGTTTGATGTAATTATGGCAAGTTTTGACAGAGCTTAAATCTTCAAACTGGTTAGTATTCTTATTCTTTCATACCTAGCCAGAATACTAGAGAAAAAAGACATGGGCCTACATAGAGACGATAGCCTAATCCTAATAAGAGAATCCAATGGCCCTAACATAGACAGATGCAGAACCTAGTGGCTTCACGCCTTGCTCGGGGCGTAATGCTTAAAAAAAAAAAATGTCCTAAAAATGATCGGATTTAAATTAAAAATAAAAAAAAATTCAAGAAAAATAAACTTCCTAGAGATCACTCTCAACCTGGACAAAGAAACTTATGAACCATACAAAAAGGATAATGACACTTCCAAATACATACACACTGTGGGTCAGTAGCCTGCTGTCTTTGGTTAGGATTGATCCTGGTATCAGAGAACAAGCTGTCAGCCCTTACTCATTGGTCGTTGGTGGCATTTGACACTGTAGCTGATCTCTTGGAGTTGACCTCTTCAACTGTGACCTCTCTTACCAACATTGTGATTTTTGATTTTAAGAGAGTCTAGTTGAATTATCACTGGGGTATCTCAACCAAGGAGTTGAATATGCTCACAAAATTGAAAATAAAATAAATGATGCTTGAATAAGTCACTAGATGATATTTATATAAAAATAAAATATTTACAGTTCTTTTTTACTTTTTCCAACAAGTTTCTAATATTTGGTGATGGAATGAAAATTTCAGCTAACTCCTCTAAGGATGGCCGTACTTGACAACTGGATTTAACTTCAAGTACTGTTGATTGTACTTTCAAGGATGGCACAAGGATATCATCAGTCTTTCTTCTTCAGCAGATAATTATTATTATCATTAGGTTGGCAAAACAGTGTAATGGCAAAAAATTTCTTAACTCCCCGTCCATGACTACTGCAACTCACTGCAACTCCAGACCACAACTCTCTTAGCCCCTATGGGCACTTGTATTTATGGTTGTCTATTCCGAACTGGTATGGGGAAAGGCGCATAAGGGGGTTTAGGCAAATATCCTAAAATTCAACCAATATCTTTCCTTCGTTCTCTGTTTCACACTTCCAATTTTGGAAGGTCCTTCCCTCCTTCGGGAGGAGTCATTATATGACATCAGTTTTCCTGATGCCCCTGCCTTCACAATTGCTCATTCTGTCTTCACAATTATAATTTTTTCTCTGGGAAATTTTGGTTGATAATTTTCTCAACACATAGACATTGACACCTTTCAACGGTCAACTTTGGCCCTGAACCTGCCAGCTGTGTCTCATCAGACAACAACAATTGTATTTTGTATTTTTTTTTTTTTTAACAGAATTAATAGATCTGTTCTCAATGTCCTGGGAAAACGAGTCTTTTTCTGACAAAAAAATAAAATCGTTTCTTTAACCCTTTTCGTCCATATGCCATATTAAATATTGTTACGCACACAACCTCTAACAACCCACCCTCAATTATCAAGCACATACCTAAATCCATCAGCAGCAGGCTATCAGACAACTCATCCAACACAGACATTTTCAACGATAAAATACACCATATAACAATCCACTAAGAAAATTGGATACAGGCAACAGCTAGAATACACACTACAACCAAAATGGAAAAACAGAAAGAAATATAATTTTGTTTAATCTACCATACAACAAAATTGGCAGAATGAGCATCGGCAGAACATACCTTAATCTAATAGAAAAGCACTTCCCCATAACAAGCTCCTTGGCAAAAATATTTAACAAAAACAACATAAAAGTTAGCTACAGCTGCACTAAGAACATAACTGAAAATAATAAAAACACAACAAAAAAGCAATAACCTGTAATAGTGCAAAGTCCCCAATGTAACTGCAGAGACAAATCCACATGTCCACTACAAGGAAACTGTCTACAAACAAACATAGTATGCAAAGCTGAAGTCAACACAAACAACACTACAATGCACTAGATTGGTGCCACAGAAGAAACATTCAAACAAAGGAAATACACACATGACCTCTCATTCTCCAACAGCACCACACTATCCACGTATATATGGCATCTAAAAGACAAATGCATGACACCAAAAATAACCTGGGAAATTATGAAAACCCACATCTGCCTACAATAACATATTAAGGAAATGTCTACTTTGCCTGCAAGAAAAAGTGATGATAAACACCCACACGCAAAAACAACATTACTAAACCAAAAAATGGAAATAATCTCAAAATGCAGACATGAAAACAAATATCTCAAACCAAACAGATAAGACCAACAACAAAAACTGAACACAAACGAGAACAAACCTACCAAAAAATTGTTGAGCACTAAAACACCAAAACACAATCACCACCAGCAATCGATAGCATTAACAACACTACCACCAACCCCACATACACAATCACTGACATAAAGAAAAATATAACCACTAATACTCCAAAATTATCATTTTGTGACTACTACTATTACTTTTGCTATTAATCTTATTGTTACCACTTAAAGAACAATACTTCATAAACACAACTACCACCATTAATAGTGCTTTTTATCATTAATCTTATCATTGTCATTATTACTATTATTATTATAAGCATTATTATCATCATTATTATGATTACCACAGCTATTATCATTATTACTGTTGTCATTATTATTTTTTCTTTTATTTATTATTTTTATTAATTCCTTATCTATTTATTGTGTATTTTATTTTTTTAATGTTGCTATCATTGTTATTATCTTGGTTGTTATTGTTTCCATCATTATTAAGAATAATTTTACTGTTCATCATAACCAATTAAACACCAATTATTATCAATAATATTATCACAGTTATTATAACCATTACCATAATTACAATTGTTAATAAAACAGCAGTTGTTATCATTGTTAAAAAATACAATCATCATCATATCTACAGACAGAACCCAACTTAATGCATATATGGTGGAAGGAGGACCCCCAGATCAGTGAGTCTACATTATGTGTGTATGTGTGAGTACATGTGAGCATGTCTGCTGGCACAAGCAGCCAACCTGAAAAATGTCAAAGCCTTCCCCCACCTGTCCCCCCCCTCTACAAGGAGAACATTACTACATATGAATCGCTGCGATCTTGACACTGAAATAGACTGAATGAAAGTTGCGTAAATACATGTGCTCGTATGTATGAATGTATAACTGAGCCTAACCCAAGATTATGGGTGTGTGTATGTATGAACTAACATGCATATGCCTGTATACATGTGTGTCTATGTATATGTGAGTGTCCTCCCTAACAAACACAGAAAAAAAATTTTCCCCCTCCACCACATACAAATAATCAAACACGAATAGAGCAGAAATAGATCCACTTTTGAAAAATTAAACCAGTTTGTCTGAAGATCACAAAAGCGTGAGACCCAGGGTTACAAACTATGATCTGTGCAGCTGCATATATATATATATATATATATATATAATATGTACCATCCTCTTTTACTGTTATGTTAGTAGTAGGATGCATTGTAGAATATAAAATCACAAATTCTTTTACTATTAGTCCTTTTCGAATTGATCAAACATGGCCAAGGTAAATGGAATCAATAAACGGACAAACAACAGAAGGCAAAAATATAGGGATAAGAAATAACCATTTTATTTCTGAAATATACAAATGGAGATTAAATATGTTGGGGTATATTAAAAGATGAAAAACGGGGGCAAAACAAAACAATTACGGGGACAAAAAAATGGGCAGAACTTATCTTTTCAGAAAAGTAAATGCTATATTAACAAACGACCTTGTGCCAAAGCTGCATGAAATTACAAAAGATAAAAAGCCATTATTTACATTATTCAGACTATTGTCCTCATCTTTGTCACCATATTTATTACAATGTTTCAGCCATTGTACAACCTGACCTTCTTCAGGTAGTTGGAATATCGAACTGAACCCTTTATTTTGCTCACTGGTGTAGACTGTTCTAGTTCCATGTGCCATATTTAATGGTTATCAGTTACCTCCTGTTAATTTCACTCTGAAAGTTCCTCACTGCCTTAACTGGGTATTGAACTCACACTCTTTGAGTCCTGTGACTGGATCTAAATAACGCCTTTATCCACTGTGCCATGTGTCCTTGAGGAAATTTATTACAATGTTTCAGCAACAAAGATGAGGACAATAGTCCAAATAATGTACATAATACCTCATCTCAGAAATATGGTCAGATAAAACAAGCAATAGAAACAAAGGACTTATCTGTTATTTGAAAAAGTCTTTCTTTTTCTTTTCCTTTTCTTTTCGTGTCCCTTATATATTTCTCTTCTTTTTTATTTCTTTTTATCTTTTATAATTTTTCTCCTTACTGGGTAGAAAGTTTATCTGTGAAATGGATTTCTTTTTGGTTTCTTTTCTTTTCCTTTTTTCATTTTGTCCGGGAGGTTGAGTGAAGAATAAGTTGAATCTTTCTTTTCCTTGGCTTTCAGGATAATGTATCCTTCTTTGTTTCATTGTATCTGCTTCTTTTAGCACACCACAGTTTGATTTCTTTGAATCAACACTTTACTGAGTCTTTTCAGCTCAGAAACGTTAATAGATTTCTATCAATTCTGGACATCCATTCCATTTGAATTCTGAAGAGGGACTGACTTGGTGGTGGTCTTTATTTACATGCCTCAATTTTGGCACATGACCCATGACTTCCAAATATGAATTTTTACATGTGTGGGTGAAAAGAGGTTACTGACCCTTTTCCTTTTTCTGTCGTATCTCAGAGAGTTCAAGGTTGCTTTACTGTCTGGATAGTATCAGTCAGATTATCACATTATCATGTGACCAAGAAGGAGAAAGTTTACTTTTCATAGAATACATAATCTTTGCTCGAATGTATGCAAGTTTGATCAAGAACTGTTAATTGTCAATTTCACTTTATTTCTCTTTCATTTCCACACTTTCTGAAAGTACTTCTAAAATATAAAATTTAAAATGCAAATGAAATTAAGATGAAAGAAATCCTATTCAAAAATCTATGATAATTATCCTCTGAGAAATTCAGAAAAATAATATTATAATGAACCCTTTATAGAAATATCGAACAGTTAGGCAAAATAGAGACAAGTGATATGGTTAGATTTACCTGCCTGCCACCAGTAGTTATTGTGACCATTTTGGTAAGGCAGCTGTCACATTAAGGCTGTCATTCTACAGTCCATGGATCAGCATTTAAAGTATTAATCAGAAAAACAGCCATATGATTATTTTAATGTTAACTCAAATTACGAACTAAATCTGGAGAAATATTGAAGATAATTCTGAGTTTGTTTTTTTTATAATAACTGCAAAAGTAAAATTGTTTGCTAACTATAAACAAAATGGCCTTCTAATAAATAGCCTTAAACAGGCTACCAACATTTTCATTCTTAGTCATATGATTTAAAATGATTGCTTTCAGCAAGAGAGCTTTGATATTAAATGCACCTTTAAGTGAAATTCAATACAATGCATTTAAAACAATACACAATTGAGAAACAAGATATCCCAAGGCTATCCTTTAGATATTTTTAACAGCATCACCAACAGCAACAACTTGATATTGAGCAAGGAATTACCCAGTTAAACTTTGCTTGTCCACTTCGTTACTATTCATTGTTATAAACTCATTCACCTAATTGTCTGTGTGGGTCAATTAGCAAACTGTCAGGTGACCTCGCCTAGCCAAATACTATGAATCATTTATGAGAAATGATCATTTAATAAAGATAGAACAAAAATCACTCTGAATAATCCACTCATCTGTACACAAAGATCCTGCTTACATGTAATGTACACCATTTGATGAATCTCTCTGCATAATTCCATGCAAAAGATTGCATACACAATGCATGCTTAAAAGTAATTTTAGATAAGGTTTACAAATGAAACCAGGTGTCTTTTGTTTTTTTTTTGTTTTGTTTTTTTTGTTTTGTTTTTTTTTTGTTTTGTTTTTTTTGTTTTGTTTTTTTTTTTTGCTATTATTTAATTTATACCATATTGCAAAAAAATTTTTAATTTAATTCTCATGCTCCTTTTAGTTTTGAGAATATCATTTGCATGGTGAAGTAAGGGATAGCAGTTCGGATTGAGGAATTGGAAAGCCAAGTTCAAATTCCAGTTGAATCCATTACATTCACTTACGTGCTAATACCCTTGGGAAAGGTATTAATCCTCTTCTTCTCCTCCCTTCCCACAGCTATGGGTAAATAGCAGGACAGACTGGGTTCTATAGCCTTGGATGGCAAGTGGTCTACTGCAAAAAGAAATGGTAACCTACTGCAGAAAAAAAATCTACCTCGTCAGTCATGTATCGAATGATACATGATCGCCTAAGCATGTATCATGCATGGCATATAACTGACTGACCCTTGGAAAAGTTATGAATCCTCTTCTTCTCCTCCCTCCCCACAGCTATGAGTAAATAGCAAGACATACTGGGTTCTATAGCCTTGGATGGCAACCTACTGTGGGGAAAAAAATCTGCCTCATCAGTCATGTATCAAAAGATACATGATCACCTAAGCATATATCACGCATGGCACATCACTGACTGAATATCATTACATCATTTTATAAGAAGTGACAAAAGGAAAGTCTTGTTTTTTAAGTAATATCAGACATTATTTTAATCATTTCACCACATACAGGACAGTAAAGCTACTAAGACTCAAGGTGTGAAAGAATAAGAATAAAGAGAAACATTATTAAGGAGCAAGAACAATAGAAGGGGACTCAAGAAGACCGTAGATAATGATTGACATTGCATTTAGATTTTTGAAGATCAAAATTGGCTGGAAAGCATGGATCCAGAAGAGAGTTCTACAAGCGAGAAGTGTGAGAAAATAAACTGTTAGCATAGATCTTACAGTTACATTCTACTAATTCAACTGTGAATTGATGTGACCTTGCTACCAATCTAGTACCGTGCTTGAATTGTTAAAGTCTGGGTGCCATAAAAACAAAGTTCATTTGACTAATTACCATTAAAGTATTTATAGAAAAGGCACAGGGAAGATAATACATATTAATAAATAACACAATTTGCAAAATAACATGATATATTCGCTGACTGTACATGTACAATTCAAGTTGTGTATTTAAGCATAAAAAAAGGTGATGTTCATATTATTGCCATGTTACAATTATATTAATAATTATTATTTACAGATTTACCCGACTTGATAATTTTAACTCTTTTGTTACATTGAAGCCCATGAGCTAATCACATTTAATCCATAACCATTTTACTGTCCTTTCTGTACTATTAGTTATGGTCCAAATTGCCTTTCTTTTGTTCGCATATACTAAGCCAATATCAGTTAGAGCTTTGCATAGGGACCTTGCAGCAAAACCCCTTACACCCACCTCAATTGGCAAACAGCTTGATTTCCATCCATTGTTTTTACAACTCATTATTAATTCATCATATTTTAGCATCTTCCGTTCATGGGCTTCCTCTGCATGCTCTTCCCAAGGCACTGTCAGTTCCCACATTATTACTTTCTTAATGATGTTTGCACAATGTAATCAGGGAATTTTAGTCTTGTTCCTAAGTCGACCCTTAATTCCCAGTCTGTTGCCAATGAGAGTATTTGCTATGTACTTGTCCTTTTTTTGGGGGGGGGGTTCTCACCAACTCTATGAAAGTCTATAGGTCTTTTATCTAGGTTTAAAGTATTAGTACTGATGGCCATACTAACTATCTTTGCTAGATCCTTAAGATTTCATCAAGCCTCCATCTATATCGACCCTCCGTTAGTGCTGTTTGTTTTGGAGTAACAAGACGCCTCACAGGTTTCACGAAAGATTTGATTTCCAAGTCTTTTTTCACTGCCCTTTGGACTGTCATAGCTGAAACTTCTCTCTCATATGCCAAAACGTCTTATGGATCATGTTTTATAAACGATGCTTATTTTGACTAGAGAAAGGAAATTGTGTCTTCTTTGGTAATTTTTTTCAAGTATGAGACTGGTAGATGAAATAAGCAATGATTAAAAACACAGAGTGTCTACTCACATGCAAGTATCCACTAATAGCAATCACTTATTGAAGTAATAAAAATATGTGCAATTAAAAAATAAAATTACATTATATGTATAGATATTATCATCCACCTTCAGGCTGTTTCACAGCCCCTAAGTGCCACTAGATGTTCAATTGCTTCAAGTTGGGATCGAAACCCAACTGATTTAGCATCAGTCAGATATCTTACCCCTAGGCCATCATCACATGGCAGAAAGGAAAAGAAATTTTAACATTTTTCTCTACACAAAATATGCCAGTGGCTTGGAAAATTATATATATAATTTTTTATTTTTTTTTAGCTGAATAGGTTTTTGTATATTACACTGGGCAATAAAGAATACTTTTTATTTTTGTAACCAACTTACTTGAGTTTGATTTCATCAGTAAGTGTTTTTATATCTAGTGGGGCCTGTTCAAATGAGAATTTCTGTCAGTATCAACATTCAGAATTGAGCTTAGGGAATTTCTCTGAGGAACTAACTTCAGGATTGAGCTTTGGTAATTTCTAGATGCTTTTTCATAGCACTGGCTTTGTATCCTGCAATTTGATCATTACACACCTGAATATATGGACATCTCCAAAATTAAATTCACCTACAAGTAATCCTGTTACACTTTCATGTAAGAATTAATATTTGATTCTGCCTTTTATGAAGGAATCAATGTGCATAAAACCATACTGACATCTTTGTTCAGCTGTATTCAAATCTCTGGGATATGTAAGATGATTAAACTAAGAACCAGCAATATAAGACAAGTTATTGATGTTTCAACTTTGACCTCTTATGATTCTAACAGTGATGAATTCTACCAGCATTGATCTATCTCCAGATCACAACTTATTTTCTCAGTGTGCTCCCTCAAATTTAATAAATAGATTCTGTACGAATTTCTTTCCAAAAAAGAAAAAAAAAAAAACCTTTTTAACCATCTGAATCTTTCCTGTTCAAATTATTCAACTGACCTTTAGAAATTAGTATACTCAAAAAAAAAAAAAGAAAATCTTTTTCTGTTCACCTTGTTCGGCTCACCTTTAGAATTTTGTACACTCAACTGTCTGATCTAGTTATTTCAATTCCTCTTTGTAAAAAAAAAAAAAAAAAAAAAAGGAGGGGAATAAAATATATATATATATATATATATATATAAAAATATAAAAGTGAACATAGAAGTCAACACTTGCATATAGCATGAAACAGACTGTCGCCTCTAAGTGTTGACTTCTATGTTCACTTTTATATTTACACACGCTCTATCTCTGATATTGAGCACTTTATTCCATAAATATAGCACACCTTAAGACTATATTTCTTTATATATATATATATACATATATATACACGTTTCATTAAATAATATAGACAAGTGTTGTCTATTTTAAGTAAATTTCTTTCGTGACTTCTGATATGTTTAATAACATTGTCATTGAAAGAATGTTTACATAGAAGATTTCTAAGCAACGATAAACACGTGCATATTTGTAGAGATTCCATAATATATATATATATATATATATATATATATATATATATATAAAAATTATTTTCAGTTGTTTTTTGACTATCAACTGTTCGTTCTATTAATAACTGATCCGAGATATAAGAACACGGTGCAAAAATTACTCACTGTTGGTTACAAACCCTGGGGATGACTGCCAAAAAATCCACCCCAAATTTATAGACAAATCCTGCAGATGCATGGTGGGATTTCTTCTTAGTCAATAAAAATGGACAATTCTTTGTCTTACATGTTTTTTTTTCTTTGCCCTGACATCAGAAAAGCTATTAACCATTTGACTTTAAGAATGTTCTTTCTTTCTTTTACTGTCTTTTAATTGTTTTACTTTGTTATTGTCTTATAGTTGCTTTATTTTACCTTGTATTACATTGGTCTTTTCTTTTTATTACTTTGATCTGTCCTTTATGTTTTCATTCTTATTATTGGGAATTTGGTTTATTCTACTTGAAAATATTTACACTATTTACATTGTTCGGACTGTTGTCCTCATCTTTGTTCTCATATTCACAACGTTTCAGCCATTTCAACGTTTCGTTCCAGCCTTCTTCAGATGATTGGAATTTCAAACTGAACCCTATATTTTATCCAGATTGATACCTGAACACCTTTATTCCACTTGAAAATATTTACACTATTTACATTGTTCGGACTGTTGTCCTCATCTTTATGATATTCACAATGTTTCGGTTGTTTCGATGTTCCACTCTGGTCTTCGTCAGATGATTAGAATTTCAAACTGAACCCTTTATTTCATCCACCAGAGTAGATTATTTTAGTTCCAAGCACACATGGCCTGGTGGATTAAAGTGTTGGTTGAAGTAATCCAATTTTTTCCAAATCCTCTGCACTGTCCTCAGATTGACACCCAAATACTCTGAAATATTTGTATCGGAGCTTCTGGTGTGAATGCCAAGTAGTATAGCATGCTATTTCCAAAATTCTATCAGAGTTAATTGCATCATGGTGCTCTTTTTATTACAGAATGTGGCATCCAACTGATCCTAATATACTGTGCAATCAACAAAATCAAAAAAAACACATATGCACAAAATTAAAATATAAAATAGTGACAATATGTGTGTGTGTGTGTGTATATGTTAGGTTGGTGCAAAAATAATGACGTAATGTCATTTTTTTTACGTATTTTTTAACGTCAAAAAACGACATTATTACGTCATTATTTTTGCACCAACCTAATATATATATATATATATATATATACACACACACTAATTTTCTTATTTTTACTGTTTGGTTAATTTTTTCTTTCTTCATAGTATTAGTCTTACCCAAAATTAATCTTATTAAAAATTTAGACTGATCAGAAAATGGTTGGCTCATTCTATCACTTCACAAAGTACCTGACTTCTTCTGCCAGGCTTTATCTCTTAAAGAGTCAGATCAGATCAAAAATGAGTTATTGTTGTCATAACTGGGCTGGAGCTTCTTAGTCTTCATATCCCAGTTTTGATATTGTTCAAAATCCTTTACACCAGGGGTCAGCAACCTTTTGCTATGTGTCATTTTAGAGTTTTAAAATCATTCAGTGTGCCAACAGCATACGTCTTTTTCAAGGTCAATATACCTGTTCTATAATATATTTTATATAGTAATATATAGTATATATACTTTAGTATATATTAAAATTGAAATGGCTAAATATCTTCTTTGCATTGGCGTGGTTATTGGTTTGAACTTTGTGATGTCATTTGCGGTTGTGTGCCACTGGAAATTGCTTGGCATGCCATGTGTGACACATGTGCCATTAGAAATTGCTTGGCATGCCATGTGTGACACATGTGCCATTAGAAATTGCTTGGCATGCCATGTGTGACACATGTGCCATTAGAAATTTTTACGATGTAAAAGAATGATGTGTTGGCTTATTTGATGAAGTATTATGTTTCTATTTGATTTATATTCAAATTTGTAATATATCGTCTTATTTGTTTATCAACAATGTAGTTTGGAAAATCATTATTAAGAGTTTGTTTAATGTCTTTTAGTTCAGCGTTGAAAATCTTTTTCTGAATGTGTTAATTTTAGCATGGCTTATTAAATTTTGTATAATATTGATATGTCCCAGAAAGGGATATATTTGATCGAAGTAGCTTAGTGGGTTTGGCTACTGTAACCAAGTAGTACACGGTAGCAGTAATCGACTGGTACTCGTCTTAGTCGCAGGTAATAGGTGTAGACCAATAGGATAGCTAATGGCGTAGTCCAATGGGCGTCGTCATAGACTTAAACTCTGTGGTACCTACACATCCGTCTGTATTTATCACGGACACCAGTCAATCATATTCCAGTGAGGGGGAACAGAGGTGTATACATATTCCATTATATCACCTTCCTCCCTTCTTTCTTCTTTCCTTCCTCCCTTCTTTCTTTCTTCTTTCCTTCCTCCCTTCTTTCTTTCTTCTTTCCTTCCTCCCTTCTTTCTTTCTTCTTTCCTTCCTCCCTTCTTTCTTTCTTCTTTCCTTCCTCCCTTCTTTCTTTCTTCTTTCCTTCCTCCCTTCTTTCTTTCTTCTTTCCTTCCTCCCTTCTTTCTTTCTTCTTTCCTTCCTCCCTTCTTTCTTTCTTCTTTCCTTCCTCCCTTCTTTCTTTCTTCTTTCCTTCCTCCCTTCTTTCTTTCTTCTTTCCTTCCTCCCTTCTTTCTTTCTTCTTTCCTTCCTCCCTTCTTTCTTTCTTCTTTCCTTCCTCCCTTCTTTCTTTCTTCTTTCCTTCCTCCCTTCTTTCTTTCTTCTTTCCTTCCTCCCTTCTTTCTTTCTTCTTTCCTTCCTCCCTTCTTTCTTTCTTCTTTCCTTCCTCCCTTCTTTCTTTCTTCTTTCCTTCCTCCCTTCTTTCTTTCTTCTTTCCTTCCTCCCTTCTTTCTTTCTTCTTTCCTTCCTCCCTTCTTTCTTTCTTCTTTCCTTCCTCCCTTCTTTCTTTCTTCTTTCCTTCCTCCCTTCTTTCTTTCTTCTTTCCTTCCTCCCTTCTTTCTTTCTTCTTTCCTTCCTCCCTTCTTTCTTTCTTCTTTCCTTCCTCCCTTCTTTCTTTCTTCTTTCCTTCCTCCCTTCTTTCTTTCTTCTTTCCTTCCTCCCTTCTTTCTTTCTTCTTTCCTTCCTCCCTTCTTTCTTTCTTTCTTTCTTTCTTTTTTCCTTCCTCCCTTCTTTCTTCCTTCCTCCCTTCTTTCTTTCTTTCTTTTTTCCTTCCTCCCTTCTTTTTTCCTTCCTCCCTTCTTTCTTCCTTCCTCCCTTCTTTTTTCCTTCCTCCCTTCTTTTTTCCTTCCTCCCTTCTTTTTTCCTTCCTCCCTTCTTTTTTCCTTCCTCCCTTCTTTTTTCCTTCCTCCCTTCTTTTTTCCTTCCTCCCTTCTTTTTTCCTTCCTCCCTTCTTTTTTCCTTCCTCCTTTCTTTCCTTCCTCCTTTCTTTCCTTCCTCCTTTCTTTCCTTCCTCCTTTCTTTCCTTCCTCCTTTCTTTCCTTCCTCCTTTCTTTCCTTCCTCCTTTCTTTCCTTCCTCCTTTCTTTCCTTCCTCCTTTCTTTCCTTCCTCCTTTCTTTCCTTCCTCCTTTCTTTCCTTCCTCCTTTCTTTCCTTCCTCCTTTCTTTCCTTCCTCCTTTCTTTCCTTCCTTCTTTCTTTCCTTCCTTCTTTCTTTCCTTCCTTCTTTCTTTCCTTCTTTCTTTCCTTCCTTCTTTCTTTCCTTCTTTCCTTCTTTCCTTCCTTCCTTCCTTCTTTCCTTCTCCCTCCTTTCTTTCTTTCTTTCCTTCCTTCCTTCTTTCCTTCTCCCTCCTTTCTTTCTTTCCTTCCTTCCTTCTTTCCTTCTCCCTCCTTCCTTCCTTCTTTCCTTCTCCCTCCTTTCTTTCTTTCTTTCCTTCCTTCCTTTCTTTCCTTCCTTCCTTCCTTTCTTTCTTTCCTTCCTTCCTTCCTTCCTTTCTTTCTTTCTTTCTTTCTTTTCTTTCTTTTCTTTCTTTCTTTCCTTTCTTTCTTTCCTTCCTCCCTTCTTTCTTTCTTTCTTTCTTTCTTTCCTTCTGATATGTCCCAGAAAGGGATATATTTGAACGAAGTAGCTAATTGGTTTGGGCTACTATAACCAAGTAGAATAGAGTAGCAGTAATCGACTGGCACACGTCATCGTCACAGGTAAGAAGTGTAGATCAATGGCATAGTTCAATCGGCGTCGTTATAGACTTAGCTCTCAGACTTAGGCTTTTTACTCTCCTACACGTCTGTCTGTATTTATGACGGACACCAGTCAATCATATTCCAGCGAGGGGGAACACAGGTGTTTGCATATTCCATTATATCAAATTTCTATTTTGTAGTATTAGGTTGGTGCAAAAATAATGTCGTTTTCTCACATAGTAACATATGTGAGAAAACGACATTATTTTTGCAACAACTTAATAGCTAAAACATTCACTTTTATGAGGGCATGAGTTTATGCTGGTAGGTTTATTTTTTTTTTTTTATATGGGGAATTAGTGAATGTATTATTATTGGTGCCTATCAATATAGGGTGTTTCAAAAAGAATATGCCAAAATCATTGCGCTATTTTTTCAGGTCTATAGCATTGTAGTGGACTCAATCAGTGGTTATTTGATAGAGTAGTTATCAAAGTTTGATTGGGTGTCAGTTTCACCACTGTCGTTAGTATAACTTCTGGTTCAGCTGAATTGTGGGAAGATCAATCAAAATGGCGACTCCTCAGCAGAAGGCGTTTTGCGTGCTTGAGTTCGCGAAAACAAACACCATTGTCACGATGCAGGCAGATTCGAATGACTTCATTTTTCAGCAAGATGGAGCACCACCCCATTGGCATCTCGGGGTTAGAGCTCATCTGAATGAAAACATGCCTCAGCGATGGATTGAGAGGAGAGGTGCTAAAGACCCTTGCTCTCTGTGTTTGGCCTGCCAGATCCCCAGACCTCACTGTGTGTGACTTTTTCTTGTGGGGGGTATGTTAAAGACCAAGTATATGTTCCAGCACTTCCAGCAAGTATCGATGACTTGAAAGATCAAATAACAGCTGTAATCAACACGGTGGACCGTGACATGCTGAGGCGTGTTTGGGGGGAATTCTCATATCGGCTTGATGTTGTCTGCGCTGCCGGTAGTGGCCACTTATAAAACATGAAATGAAACTTGAATGTATATACAACACATGTGTTTATGCTAGAGGTTTGTAATTTTTTTTCGTTATTGACACATCACATGATGATTTTGGCGTATTCTTTTTGAAACACCCTGTATATGAAGAAAAGGAATTTTATTATTATTGTTAAGTTCATATGTGAATTTAAGGACAGGTTTCATTTTTGTTCATTCTTATTGTAGTTTATGTATCTCATCAATGCTTTTTACTAAGATGAGGATATCGTCAACACATTTCATGTTGATGGAATTACAGAATATATTATTTTCAAGGTGAGCCATATTGAATAATTTAGACAAGTTATTTTTCTACTTATTTTTAATTGGATCCTTTCATATTTCAAGACAAGTTTTTGGTGACATTATTAATGGAAGAGAGAAAATGTCATGTTGATACATATTATTTTATTCTGAATACTTTCGACATTAGCACAATGTCATCATCAGGGCATTGTTTATTTCAAGACAAATATTGTAGTGTTCATCATTTTCAAAGACAAAATTGCTGTGTTCATCTGAAAGTTAAATATTTTTACTTGTGAAGAACATTGGATGAGTACTGTGAGGGGTTGACTAAAGCTTCAGGGGAGGTAACTCAGTATGATGTCTCAAGAAATAAATCTTAAAACTATTAGTGCAAATATATATATATATATATATATATATATACACACACACACACACACATGCAGTGGAGGAAAATAAATATTCATACACCAAGGAGACACAGTGGAGTAATGAATAGCAGTTCAGACTGAGGAATCACTAACTAACACCATGATTAATTAACATAGTTATAACTTACGAAAAATCTTAAAATCCATACAATATTTCTCCACCATTGCTGAAATATGCAAAAATAATTAGAAAACTTTGTTATAAATGAAATTGTGTTATTTCTAAAATTTTGAGGCAAAAAAAGTATTTGCACAAAATATCTTCAATATCAAAAGACTTACATTACCTTTATTTACATAATTCTTTGTAAGATTTTGCTAGATTCTAGAACTCCTCTTATTACCAGAATAATCTAGAACATTCCACAATTCATTTCTTATATAATGTTATCTCTGCACACAAATCCTACACAATAATTATCATCATAGGGAAAGGCAAAGAACTATTAAATTTTCAAAAAGAATTGATCATCAAACATTGGAAGGAAAGCAAAAGCTCGAGGAAAATAGCAGATATCCTGTATATACCATTTACTATTATTAGTTTCATTATTGCTAAGTATAAAAAGATGAAAACTATTGAGAACAAATCAAGATCTGGTGTACCATGCAAGATTTCTCCCAGATCAATGAGAAAGAATTGAGCAGAAAATTCAAGAAAATCCAATGACTACTCAGAGAAATACAGGAAGAATTAAAAGCATCAGGTATTATTGTTGCTAAGCAAACAACAAGCAATGAACTTCATAGAAGATCTCATTCTTCAAGAAAAACTCAGCTACTATGGAAGAAACATAGGGATTCTCAGTTAAAATTTGTTCATGAGTCTAAGAATAAACCGGAATCATTTTTGGGAAACTGATTATGATTTATTACTGATTTTTACACAGTAATTGTGGCAAAAGGTGATTTTCTAAGTATGGCTTAGATAAAATACAAGGTCGAAAGTATGGGGGCACCCAGTGAGGATTGAACTCACTACTTAGTCATAACTGTTCTAGTGAGACAAGCTTGTTAACCTCTACACCATGTCAAGATGCCTCGTTTGGGAAAATGTTTTATGGACAGATGAAGCAAAAATTAAACTATTTGGGCATAAATTCAAGAAATCATGTTTGGAGAAAAGAACACGATCCTAACAGTGAAACTTGATAGTGGCAATATCATCATTTGGGGATGTTTTTCTGCTAATGATACAGGTAATTTAGAGGTAATAGATGGTGGAATGAATTCAGCAATATACTTATATATAGATGTTTTGGACTCTAATTTGTTTGGGTCAGTCATAAAGTTTGAACTCCCAAATGAATGCATTTTGTAACATGATAATCACCCAAAACATATGGCTAAATCTATGAGAAAAATGGTTTCTTGAAACCTATATTACTACACTTAAATGGCCATCACAGTCTCCAGACTTGAATCCAATAGATAATTTGTGGTGTTTTTAAAAATCCAAGTTAATAAAAGATCTCTGAAAAAATTTTCTGGGCCTAAAGAGAATATGCAAAGAAGAATGGAGAAAAATATCAACGGAAACTTGCAAATTATTGATTAAAAAAAAACAGAAAAAGACTGATTGCTGTTGAATTGAGTAAGGGATGTGCTACAAAATATTAAATAGGTTTTATGATTCTGTACATATATTTTTTCCACCTCCAAATTTATAATTTCATTGATATAAAAAATTTTTCTGAATTATTTTTTGCATATTGCCATGGTATACAAATATTGTATGGATTATAAAACTCTCTTGTACAAATATTTTTCACTATACTATATATATATATATATACACACACACACATAATAGACATTTGTTGTCAGTTAATATACCTATATACATATAATAAAGACGTTAATGGTCAGAGATGAATTAGACCAGGAAACGTGTGTGTGTGTATGTATATATATATATATATATATATATATATATATATATATATATAAAGATATTTTTATGTTTATACATTCTTTTTATATATACATATATATATATATATCTTTAATTAATACCAGATTTTTAGAAATCAATAATTAATATAGGTTTTTTATTTTTCTATTAATCTTTGGTTTCACAATATTCTTTAATGGGGTAATTTTGCCATTTATTTATTTGTTCATCCACTTGAAATGTTCTATTTTTATTTAATATGTCTTAGTTTTCTTCTTTTTTTTTTTTTTCTATTTGCCCATTGTGCAGGTGGAGAGAAAAAAATCCCAATTTCAGGCCCATGGCGAAATGGTAGCATTCGTGATTTCCTCAAGAACCTGGAGGCAAAAATGCCAGAACCTGGTAAGTTCCCATGGAAAAATCATTTTCATTTCCATTCAGTCCAGATTTCTTTGAGAAGAATTGCTATTGTTACTAGTGTTTAAATTCTTTATAGAGTTAATTGACTCAAACAATAGTGAAAATACTTGATCTGAAAAGCAACAATAAGAACATACAGTAAAACGTACAAGCATAAACACACACACATATACATTGTCAACCACAGACAAACTATTTTGCTGTATCACAGCTCATCAGTGTGACAGACACCAGGTTGCACCTAGCTAGGATCAAAACATGGCTGAATTGGTGTCAGTCAAAGAATCTACAGAAAAGCTATTAGTACATGCCAGGAATGAAGGTGAATTTAAGCGTATTTACTTTTAGATAAACACACCAGTTACTGAGAGAACTCAATTCATTTTATTGAAGAGTATTGCATTAGTAGCAGTAATAGTCACTGTTTACAGGCTCATATATATATATATATATATATATATAAAAGAATAGATTTATTTTTAATCCTTTGTTATTTTTATTATTTCAAACATTATTTTTAGGGGATACCGATGTTTGTAGTAGATGCCCTTTTTTATTTTTAATTCTTGAGTCTGTAAGACAATAAATTTAATATACACTGTTTAAAAATAAAAACAGAGCCTCTATTTTCAAACACTGGTAACCACTAAAAAATTTTTATTTATAAACATTTACTAAATTATTAAAATAAGTGAACCAAGAAATCCTTATTATTCACCATTTTATAAAGTTTTAAATACATTGCCAACCATTCCAATATCAATATAATAAATAGTGTAAATAAAGAATGTACTATATAGTGTTTATTATTTTTTATTGTCAATACTCAAGAACAAAGAAAATGTATAAATTCACTATCATCACATGTTTAGATTTTATTCAAATTCAAATCATCATTTTTTAAAGCAAAAACATTGCTGAGGATTGAAGGTAATGAAAAAAAAAAGTGCTGTCATGGTAAAAAAATCTGTCCCTTTTGCACTCCATCTTATTGCAGGAGTTGAGGGACAAAGGTCCGTGTTTGACAATTATAAACTATATTCTTGTGCCAAACACAAAAACTGAGTAGAAAGATTATAGGTGCAAAATGACAAAACAAGACAACCACTACATAAAATTTTAAAAAGGAAAAACGCATTTTACAACTCTATTATGAAAAAGGTACAAGGATTGCACAAAAATTTTCTTTTGTGTGCCTATTACAAAAGAATAACAAATTTCTGGCATTACACAAAAGGGATTACCATCAGATACAAGGAAAAAGTGTTAAAATTTTTAGAAAAAGACATAAATTCAATGACAAAATGATTATACCTCTTAAAAATGGAAAAAAAAGGTAAAAAAACTTTAACGAAGTAAAAAATAAAAAAAAATTGCACAAGGTAGAAAATACAAAATGCACCCAGCTCCACTCTTAACTAAATACTCAAACAGGACATCTCAGCTTGAAGAGGGCTTCATGTTCTCACAGGTTGTTGTCTTGAAATTTTTTTGTAGTACTTTGCTGGTAAGTTAACTTTAATATTTATTCAGTTTAAATTCTTTTCAAGAAGGCACAAAAAGGAATGTTGTGTCCTGGAGGTAGAATCTGTCTTGAATCTGTTAGCTCATTCTTTCCCTGTGTTGATTTATGATTACCTTGTTCCCAATCTGTTAAATAGCAGCCCTTTTTATTGAACAAAAAGGCATTAATCTGAGTTTTTACAATGGCTTGAAGAGCTTGTCCTTCATTGGCCAGTAAATAGAAACCTCTAACGATGAATTCAAAAAATTATTTTGCAACAATTCAACAAATAATTTTGGCAGTATCAACCACTGAGCCAAAAGGGCCTTCAAAAAATGTAACAATTTATAAAACATAAACATCTGGCCTTCATAAACATATTTTTTTTAAATAAAATGTATTAAGAAACAATCTAGACAATTATAACATTTTTAAAATAATAAAAAATTAAATTTTTTTTATGTTTATGTCAGCTCCATCATCTTTTGTTTATATTAAGCGACAAGTCCAAATAATTTTCACATTCTATGAATAAGTCAATTCCAATTAATAAGTACATATATCAAGAAACATTAATAGAAAATTGAAAAAAGCAGACAAAATATAATTGAAATTCACACAAGAGTTGTAATTAATTAGCATTACCAATTTTTAAATACATAATATGCATAATTACTCTACTGGAATCAGAACATACTCAAATTTGGCATGCATCATCATTTGGATTACATATTTCTGAACCCCTTATAATCCAATATGTATTTCCTTTGATAGAGTGAACACCATGTCGGCAGGGCCACTGTGATAAACAAATTGGCACCCTTGGTTATAACAGCTTATGTGTATTGGTCATTTTTTTCTTTTGTAAATAGATATTTAAATAGTAGATAGATAAATACATATGGAAACATATAAAAAAGTGTTTTTCAATGATTCAAAAATGTTTGAAAGTAAAACAAATACATTATATTAAAAAGGTTGGACTAGTTAAACAGTATTTTATACAATTTGTAAAGCTTTTTCTGACCAACACGACACCATGAGAAAAGAAGGGAACTATCACTTTTCCATTAAGAGGAAAACTATTTCTTAAAACATAAATGTTTTTTTTTAGTAGCAGATACTGTTTGCAACCATGTGGTGTAAGACTATAATTTCTCTTTTGTTTTTTTCTTTTTTTTTGTCAATATCTGATGAGAAAAATATTTGTAACATTGAAAAAGTAAATTTATAGAAGAATTTTTCCTATCTTTCACAGTATTTGTTCACTAGAAACTTTACAGAAACATTTGTTTTTTTATTTTACTATACTAATTTCTATTAAGAAGTTACAAGTGGTAAATTAAGCCTGAACAAGTTTCTTAGTAACAGATACTGTTTGCAACCATGTAGCATAAGACCATAATTTCTCATTCCGATGAGTAAGTTAGAACAGGGACTAGGATTTATATTAAGAAAATATGTTTTGACACAGGCTATTCTCTGGAAGGAGTTCAGTCTTGCATAAGGGCTAAAATTGTACAGCTTCATAATTTTTTTTTTTTTTTTTTTTTTCCTGTATATCTTAGATTGTTGTGGATCGGTGAGGTTGATGTGAGATTTTCAAAACAGATCTCTACCAGTGTTAGACAAAGTTATTTTTCTACCAATTCATATATCATATTCTCTTTTTGACCAATGCTAAAATCAATTCATAAAGATGCCTTACCTACCTTTCAAACAAAGTATGAAGGTGACTACATAGGTTGAACCACTCAATTCCTCAAAAGCGAAATGCTCAGCATGTGCCCATGTGCATTTGAAAAGGTTGACTTTAAAATTTCCATAAGTGTTCCATTAGATTTGGGTCAGTAATCTCAGTACATCTTATGAAAAGTTGGGAATGGGCATCTTCTTTGCATCAGGATATGTTCTTAGTTGCACAGATCGCATACTATCACTCAAGTCCTTGACAATTTATCTATATATAAAACAGGATATCTGTGTGTCTATTTGTGTGATATCTTTTCACTCGAGATTCATACAACAAATTTTGATCAGACTTGGCACATGCATTATGCAATGTAAGAGATAGGTTCTTAGCATAAATAATCAATAATCCTGATCAAAAATCAATAAATTCAACTTTTTTCCTCAAATTTCGTTCAAAATCAGTATGTAGGTTACTTACATCATGACAAGCTCAACGATACCTCATTTTTATTTCTATGCCACTGTGTTTAGCAAAAAACCATGAAAAATGATAAATCAATATCAACACAAATTTTAAACTAAAAACTCCCTCAATTTTTAAGCAGTCTAATACTAAATTCGCTCAATTGTAGCCAACAATAAATTGATTGTTTAACAGTCATTTAACTTGATAATTGACTCCACATAATGAAAACCTGCAGAGAAAGGTGATTTTTACTGGTTTCTTTTTTATTTTTCATTAACCAATTTTCATCAAACTTAACAATTGCTTTATAAATGTATCCTCTTTTACATCCCTGGTAACACATTGACAAATTGAATTTCAAAAACTCCATAATAATTCTGGTCTTCATGTTGCCTTTTTTCCCTTCATATCCTCGGCTAACTTCAATTGAATAAATACAGACTTCTTCTGTTATATCAGTAACTGTATTAATTCAAAATGTTTTTTAATGAAAGTATTTTAAAGTAATTGAAGAAGATAGACTTGATGTTTTTGCCCCATTCTAATTGAACACTTTTTTTTGATCAACCAGACTGGTGTGGCTGCTAGTATTAAATAAAGATAACTGTCCTTATACACACAAAAAGGTCGGTTATTAGGGTTTAGTATGATCTGTCCACAGATAGACCCTCATAAATATGTTATTGATACATGTGAATTTTCTTTCCTCCTGTTTCCCTTTTTTAGTTTGTGGGTACAATATTTTCTCGTCTGAGTTCTGACTAGTAAAAAGTATTGACAGGATAGCTCATTTGATAGTATTTTTGTTTTTTTGTTTTTACCCTTTTATATTGGCAACAACTGGAATCCCTTTTTATTATGTCTGTTGGTTCCAATCTAGATTAGGAATGACTTAAAAAAACACTTTCCCCTTCGCAATTTATATAGAGAATCACACAAATGCATGCTGGGATTTCTTCTGAGCCAATAAAATGGGCCAGTTCTCAGTTCCATATGACTCAGTACCAGTCTGTTTTGACTTGAAGTCAGAACACTGTTTATATGAATTTGGTACTTTGTATCAACCCTGATTCTTAGTTTGTGAACTTTTTGCCTTATTACTGTTGCTTTGCCTTATTACTTTTTATTAACCTTTCATATATTGTTTGCTTTATATTATATTTTTTCCCTGTTCTTTTCTTCTCTTGTTATTTATTGCGAACTTTGTCAATTCAGTTTGTTGGGCAGTTCTGCTATTTATTTACATTTAACCATAGCCACTCATTCTACATTGTTTTTATTGCATTAATTGACAAAAGAAGGGTCCTTTTCTTATTGCCAGCTACTGGAGTCCATTTTTTTTTCATGTCTGTTTTGATTGCATTGACAAAAAGATTGCAAAACATACTTTTCTTATACATTACATTTCTTTCATTTTGGTATGAGAAGATATGGTGTTACTTTTCTAAACTTGTATATCTCTCAAAGGATTCTCACTGGTTTTCAAACAGTGTTTTATCATACATTGATTTCAGTTTTTGCTTTGCCATCATGCAGCAGGAGGTGCTCAAAAACTTTTTGGATATCAATGGACTCAGTCAGTCAATGATTTGCCTCATATTGTGTATGTCTCTCTCTCCTTTTCTTTCTAGGTGTTATATATAATGATAATAAGAAGACACAGACTTTAAGTATCCATTTTGGAAATGGATAATTAAAGTCTCCATCATCTTATCATTATAATGCTCTGTAGTCTACATTGAGCTCTCTCTGGATTTATATCCTCCTTAGAATTATCCCTTCTGGTCACAAACTGGTAAGACATATATATATATATATATATATATATATATATATACACACACACACCAAGTGTAAAAACAAAATTGTCTCAATCATAACAGCATAATTATCCATCCTACAAAATGTTTAATATATTAAAAAAACGCTAAATTGAGCTTCTTTTTTCCAGGTTTTCAGATAAGACATTTTGCCATCTTGACACCATTTGTCGTAAGAATCACTGAAAACCCCTTTGAGTTATTCAGTTAGAAAGAGAACAGGTTAAAATCATTTTGAGTCGAGCCCCACTATATCTTCCCGCCTGAGCAATAATGAGAAGAAAAAGATCATTCAGGCCTTCAGTAATGGTACCAAAATTTACACTATGGCTTCCAACTTCAAAGTCCATTCAAGAACCATCAAGGAAATGGTGAATACGTTTAAAAAAAGAAGGAACAGTACAGAGGAAAACTGGACCAGGAAGAGGAATCATCATTTCAACTTATAGCTAAAGAGATCAATTAGAAAAGATCCAACTGAATTCATTAGATGTTCGATGTGTGAAAGAGGAGTTTCAGCTATGACAGTCCAAAAAGCAGTGGAAAATATACTTGAAAATGAAATTGTACATGAAACCTGTTAGCCACTTTGCTAATCCAGGAGAGAAAGTTAGGTTACAGAGGGTAAAGATCATTTTGAATAAGTTGTAAAATGATCCTGGAATAATATACATGTGTGTGTGTGTATGTATGTGTATATATATATATATATATATATATATATATATATATATATATGAACTTTATTTCAATCCTTCATGTGCTTACCATCCTTGGCTATGATTAATTAAGGATGAACATGTCATTTTCATTTATGATCAATTTCATTACGATTCTTCTATTAAGCTTAGAGAGTAATCATATATTCTTATTGCTCAATGTAGAGTCCAATAGTGTTATAAAAAAAAAAACCTCAGAGAATTCAAGTAAGATATCTTTAATCATTTCTAAGATAGAACACTTCAAAAGCTTCATCTAACAATTGGACAACTTTGCTGTTACACCTTGTGTGTGTGTGTATATATATATATATATATATATATATATATATATATATATATATATATGATAGCTGTCCACTTGTTGAAGGAGACTGATCATCTCCGTAGTAAACTAATATAGTTTTCACTTTTTGGGTTTCCATCAACTTTGACTGATTTTTTTCTATCATTGCTTTTGATGGAACCAAATATCATTAGATGTCCTCTACCAAATTTTACCATTGTTGTGGTGTATCATGGATTGTTTTTTTCCTCTCACTGCTCTTAAATATTCTCTTGGATTAGAATGTAACTCTGTTTATCATTCATCACTAAAAATTACTTTTTTTAAAACTGTCCTTTTGACCACTTCAGTCTTCTATTCCAATCCTTTTTGGTTAATTGTTTTTTTGGTTTTTTTTTTTTTTTTTTTTTTTTTTGCTGCTATACATCCATTCAAGTTGTTTTTTGTGGGGACAGAGGTTGTAATACTCTGCATAGTGTATCAACTGTTAAGACAGCATTCACTCATCACTTGTCTGGCAATTTTGGAGACTTTCAGCATCTTTTTTCCTCTCTCTTGTCTAACTTTCGTCATCTTCCAGATTTTCTTTGCACTTAAAATGCTTCCAATAGCAGCATTTGGATGGTTTGAACACCGTTTCTGGAAATTCCCAGCCATCTGGCTATCTCTCGTTGAGTCATCCTCCCTTCAAAGTCACAACCTACATCTTTGTTCCAACAAATATTTTAGCCATGATTTTAGTATAAAAAAAAAATCAAACTAAAATTCAACTTGGTTGGGGTGATTCTGGTTTTAAAAAAAAAAAAAAAAAAAAAAAAAGTGTCCATTTTGTTTCAATTTTCTCTAAAACTTCATCATTACTCACATGTTCATTCCATGGTATTTTCAGCATCCTTCTGTAGAACCACATTTCTTCAAGTCTCTTCTTCATCTGTGAGGAGATTGTCCAGCATTCATTGCTATATAGAAAGACCGATATTCCATAATAGTCCAGTACTCTTTTCTTTGTTTCGTACAAAATTTTCTTGTTTCTTAGTACTATGCTTAACATTTGGAAGGCATCTTTCACTATTTTGAATATAAACTTCCAAATGTTCTGTTGTCTTTTATAATCCTTTATCAAAGAGTTTTGTTTTTAGATCTATGTCCATTTTATCAGTAAAAATTGACCAGCTCATTCTTGTTGGTAAATTTTCTGTAAACCTCAAACTGAAGTTCATTATTATTTCTATGCAGCATGATATCTACGAAGGGTAAAGTGATACAAATGTAAAGTCTGTTGGGGGGTTCAACGTTATTAAATTTGTTGACAAGTTTGGTTAAAATTATGTTTCGTTGATATATTAAGAGAGAATCATCTATCCCTCAAAAATTTCTGATGTTTGATCTTGGGTCAGCCTGCGAAATTTTCAACAATTCTTGCAGAATGTCTATTTGTATCTGTCATCTTGCTCAATAATTTGTCATTAGATGAATTATTTAAACTAATCCTAATAAAGAACTTAATCTTTTTAAGGAGCTTAAATAATTGTTAATCAGAACCCTGAAGGAGTTATGTGATTAGATTAAATTAGAGACAAGATGTTAGGGTCAGGATTAGCAATATGAATCTTATTAATTCAAATATTTAGCAGAATAAATAGTGGGTGGTGGAGGCATCATTTTTGATTTGAGCTGAGGAATATTTGTTTGATCCTGTCATCAAAGTAGTTTGAAGCAATATATTATTGAATACCAATATTTTGATGAAAATATCCAGAAATCTGCAGCATGCAATGATTATATCTTAAAGAGAAGAATGAATTTGCTTTCATTGTTTATAGAATTCCTGTGAACTAAATCCTTCTTTTGAAATTCATTTTATTGATTCATTCATTCATTTTCAACATCTTATCAGCCCATTACAGGTTATTTAAAACTAGAAAATATTTTTAGATTGTAAGAATTTTTTTTTTGTTTTTTCTTTGGGATATAATAGCAGTGATACATGTCTTACTAATTAACCCATAGCTTGGAGGAGAAAAGGTGGATTCATACCTAATCAGAATTTGATAAACAAACAAATTATAATGTGGGTATAAAGTAGGGGATCAATTCTATATTATAATCCATATATAAACTGATCCCTTACTTTTGAGCATGTCAGTTTCTATACATTTATATTCCGGAGAATGTAAATAAATCTAAAATACATGCCTGTACAGCTAATCAGTATTTTATTCATTAAATGATTTGTTTTCTATGGTTTATCAACCTTTTGCAGGTTATTTAAAGCCAGGAAACATTTTTAGAGTGTAAGAATTTTTTTTATTTTTTTCCTTTGGGAGATAATAATGGCTTAGTGATACATGTCTTGCTAATTAACCCATATCTGGAGGTAGAAGAAGTGGATCTATACCTAATCAGAATTTGATAAACAAGAAATTATATGTGGATATAAAGTGGGGGGTCAATTTTATATTACAATCAGTATATAAACTGGTCCCTTACTTTGAGGTCATGGTAGTTTCTATACATTTATATTCCAGAGAATGTAAATAAATCTAAAAAATATGCCTATGTAACTAATCAGTATATCATGAAATCATTCATTTTTTACAGCTTATCAACCCAATGCTAGTTATTTAAAATATTTTTTGATTTTAAGAATTTTTTTTGGAGATAATGATTTAGTAATACAAGTCTTACTAATTAATCTATAGATGGGGAGAATTTGTGGATTCATACGTTTCCCAAGAGTATTTGTGCATAAGTGCATATAACAAACCCAACTGGAATTGGAACTCAGCTCTCTGATTAACAATTCCAGTAATGAATTTCATTATCCATTACACCACCTGCACATCCAAGCTTACAGCACCTGGTATTCCCAAACAGTCATTCATCTAGGTACTGATCAGGCTTGATGTTGCTTAACTTTGATGATCATATGGGAACCATTGTTTTAACATAATAGAAAATCATTTTCTAAATGTTTTAAAATCTTCCAGATGAGAATCATTTTTTTGAGTTTCAAAGTTTTATAAAAAAAAAAAAAAAGATTACTAAAAAATTAATTTATGATAAGACAATTGTATGAATAAAAATTAAACAAGATAGAAAATTCAGTAAACACACAAAAATAGAGAAGGAGTGTAACACAAGGATTATGTCTTCTCCCCAGACTTACTGAACCTTTACATGAGGCAAAGTCTTAACAAGATGTCATACATATATGATACCATTTTGATGGCAGATGCAGGAAGAAAACCACAGGAACTTCTGCAGAAGATAGTAAATTGGTTTGGTTTGGTTTGGTTTATGGCATATCAACCTCAATGGGCTATTTAATGCTGATAACATTTTTATTGCTGGTAATATTTTTTTTTTTTTTTTCAAAAATGTATTGCTAGTAATATTTTTTCCTTCAAAAAAATACTATTTCTGGTAATATTCTTTCCTTCAAAAAAAATACTATTTCTGATAATATTCTTTCCTTCAAAAAAAAAAATACTATTTCTGGTAATATTCTTTCCTTCAAAAAAAATACTATTTCTGGTAATATTCTTTCCTTCAAAAAAAATACTATTTCTGGTAATATTCTTTCCTTCAAAAAAAAAATACTATTTCTGGTAATATTTTTTCCTTCAAAAAAAATACTATTTCTGATAATATTCTTTCCTTCAAAAAAAAAATACTATTTCTGGTAATATTCTTTCCTTCAAAAAAAATACTATTTCTGATAATATTCTTTCCTTCAAAAAAAAAATACTATTTCTGATAATATTCTTTCCTTCAAAAAAAAATACTATTTCTGATAATATTCTTTCCTTCAAAAAAAAAATACTATTTCTGGTAATATTCTTTCCTTCAAAAAAAATACTATTTCTGGTAATATTCTTTCCTTCAAAAAAAAAATACTATTTCTGGTAATATTCTTTCCTTCAAAAAAAATACTATTTCTGATAATATTCTTTCCTTCAAAAAAATCCTATTTCTGATAATATTCTTTCCTTCAAAAAAAAAATACTATTTCTGGTAATATTCTTTCCTTCAAAAAAAAAATACTATTTCTGGTAATATTCTTTCCTTCAAAAAAAATACTATTTCTGGTAATATTCTTTCCTTCAAAAAAAATACTATTTCTGGTAATATTCTTTCCTTCAAAAAAAATACTATTTCTGGTAATATTCTTTCCTTCAAAAAAAATACTATTTCTAGTAATATTCTTTCCTTCAAAAAAAATACTATTTCTGGTAATATTCTTTCCTTCAAAAAAAATACTATTTCTGGTAATATTCTTTCCTTCAAAAAAAATACTATTTCTGGTAATATTCTTTCCTTCAAAAAAAATACTATTTCTGGTAATATTCTTTCCTTCAAAAAAAATACTATTTCTGGTAATATTCTTTCCTTCAAAAGAAATACTATTTCTGGTAATATTCTTTCCTTCAAAAAAAATACTATTTCTGGTAATATTCTTTCCTTCAAAAAAAAATACTATTTCTGGTAATATTCTTTCCTTCAAAAAAAATACTATTTCTGGTAATATTCTTTCCTTCAAAAAAAATACTATTTCTGGTAATATTCTTTCCTTCAAAAAAAATACTATTTCTGGTAATATTCTTTCCTTCAAAAAAAATACTATTTCTGGTAATATTCTTTCCTTCAAAAAAAATACTATTTCTGGTAATATTCTTTCCTTCAAAAAAAATACTATTTCTGGTAATATTCTTTCCTTCAAAAAAAATACTATTTCTGGTAATATTCTTTCCTTCAAAAAAAATACTATTTCTGGTAATATTCTTTCCTTCAAAAAAAATACTATTTCTGGTAATATTCTTTCCTTCAAAAAAAATACTATTTCTGGTAATATTCTTTCCTTCAAAAAAAATACTATTTCTGGTAATATTCTTTCCTTCAAAAAAAATACTATTTCTGGTAATATTCTTTCCTTCAAAAAAAATACTATTTCAGGTAATATTCTTTCCTTCAAAAAAAATACTATTTCTGGTAATATTTTTTTTTTTCCAAAAAATGTATTGCTGGTAATATTTTTTTTTTTCCAAAAAATGTATTGCTGGTAATATTTTTTTTTTTCCAAAAAATGTATTGCTGGTAATATTTTTTTTTTTCCAAAAAATGTATTGCTGGTAATATTTTTTTTTTTCCAAAAAATGTATTGCTGGTAATATTTTTTTTTTTCCAAAAAATGTATTGCTGGTAATATTTTTTTTTTCCAAAAAATGTATTGCTGCTAATATTTTTTTTTTTTTTTTTTTTCAAAAAAATGTATTGCTGGTAATATTTTTTTTTTTTTTCAAAAAAATGTATTGCTGGTAATAATTTTTCTTCAAAACTTTATTGCTGGTAATAATTTTTTTACAATGTATTTCTAGTATTAAAACCTATTCTTACACTTTAATAGTGTTTTGACCCTGGTTTGGGGGTCAACTATTTGCTCATAGCTGGGACCCTAACAGGTGCTACCACCCCAGGGCAAGGTGAATCTGGGAACACCAGTAATTAAGAGGTGGTTCCATGCTCCTCAAAACTTCCTGGTCAGAGGCCTTGCTGTTTGACATATTTTATCATCTTAGCCAGGACAGAGAAGATAGTAAAAGAAAATGAGATGAAAGGTCTAACCATCAATTGTAAGAAGACAGTACAGTTATCAACTAAAGGAACACCTCAAGATGTGACTTATAAATTCATCATCAGGTCAAGAATTCTTCTCGGATTCTCCTGACTCATTCTGTCAGACATCGCTGTTGCCAAATCTTACAGATAGCATTCAGAGTCATCTACAAGTTTGTCAATGTAGGTGTGATGAGGTCTTCCAACCGATCTTTTGCCGCGCAATGGGTTCCATAGTAGGGTGTCACTCACAAGTTTTAACTTACATCTCCAGAAGTGACGAGCTAGCCGAAGCCTTCTCCCCCTGAGCAAAACTTTGATAGGAGGAAGGTGGTCCATACAGGCATTTCTTTGTTGCGTTTTTCTTCCAGCTGATGTCCAATGCAACTAATAACATCCTTGTGTATGTTCCATCAAATGTCTCTCGGCATTTTGTCAGTGCCCTTGTTGTTGAGCCGTTGAGAAAGACAGATTCTATTGTGGCCTTAAAGAAGTCCCTCTTAAGATTGTCAGAGAGAGAGAGGTGCTCAGACTATCAAGGACATCCCAGACCTTGCCTTTGCGGATTTTGATATCTCTCTTCATTGACTGCATGTTGCTGCCGAGGTAAACAAATTCCTGGATGGATTTAATGTTGTTGCCGTTTTTCAACTTAATTTCTCCTTCTTATACATTGGAGATGCTAAAATAAAGCAAGTATGAAAATTTAAATATCTGGGGAGTATTTTAATAAAAGATGGAAACTATGACATCGAAATCTGAAGGTGCATTAGAATAGTGAAAGATGCCCTTCCAAAAGTGAAACAAAATATTAAATAACATAAACATTTTGTTAGAAACAAAGAAAAGAGAACTAAAATGTTATGTAATATCAGTTCCCCTCCTATGACAGTGAATTTTGGACAGTCTCCTTACAGATGAAGAGGAAACTTGAGGCAACAGAAATGTGGTTCTACAGAAGGATGCTGAGAATAGCATGGACTGAACATGTGAGTAACAAGCAAATTTTAAGGAAAATGGAAATAAAAAAGATGCTTTACTTAAAATAAAAAAGAGACAAATGAAATTTCTGGACCACATAATGAGGAAAGGAGGTCTGGAGAATCTGACACTCACTAAGCATATTAAAGGTAAGAGTGACAGTGGAGAACAATGTATAACCTACCTAACCAGGTTGGCAAAGATACAAAAAATTTACTAAAACCCACAGAAGATAGGAAGTTGTGGAGAGCCAGTGTATATAGAAGTAGTTTTAGTAGACAGTAGAGTGTAAAGCTAGAATCAAACTAATAGTAATAATAGTGAAAAAAAAAAATTTAGTCCTAAAGTGTGACAATAATAAGCTGGAATAAAACTAGTAGTAAAATAATAATGGTGAAAACATGTCATCTAAAATCTTTTTACAAGATAATCATTGTCAGCTCAAATTTCCGTAATTCAAAATGGGTTTTCCATTTTTAAATTTTGTTTTGTTTTTTTTTGTTTTTGGTTTCCTTTGTCTGTTGTCCATCATTCCTAACGACTCATCACGTTGTAAGTGCACTTAATAAAATGAATGGCTCAGAAGAAAGTTGAATGAAAGCATTTTCAATTGTACCTTGTCTTTTGAATGATTGTCTGAATTAATTGTCTTTGGGTTGCATGTTCTTGCCAAGGATAAACGTTGTCTGTTGTTGGCAACAAGATCAGAATATTAATAGAGATGCTGCCCTGTGCATTTCTGAGGACTCTTGCACAAGAAATTCTGCTGGTAAGAAAGCAAGCATACAAAATTGCTCCTTCTCTTCTGTGCCCCCCTCCACACTGGAGAACACATTGTCTTTATTAAAATTCTTGAATGCACGAGCCAGTAGATGCAATTCACACTGCTTAAAAAAAAAGTCAGGACAAAATACGCTCAAAAGTTTATTCACTAAAACATAATGTTTAAGTAAAATAATGTTAATTAAAAGATAAAAATCCATTAATTCCTTAGAAAAAAAAATCACATATATATATATATATATATATATATATATAAAATAAAAGCGGACATTGAAGTCAGCTCCCAGAAGCAACAGTCTGTTTCATGCTAAATTCAATCATCAGGCCATTGTGTTTGTCATTTTAGTATGAAACAGACTGTTGCCTCTGAGTGTTGACTTCAATGTCCAATTTTATATTTACATATGCTCTATCACAACTTAAAAACTGTTTCATCATTTTTATATATATAAAATATATATAATTTTTTTATATATATATAAAATATACGTGCTAAATTATTATCGAGATAACTTTTTTTCTAATATTTCAAAAACCGTCCAATCAATTCACACAAAATTTTCACACAATGTTGGCAACACTAACCTGTGCAATCACTGAAATTTTTGTACTGATCTGCGCAATGTAAACAAACTGGCGCCATATTTGTTATCAGCATGGTGATTTGAGCGTGCCAAATTATTAGAAAGGTTTAGTAAAACTCCCAGAATTGAGCAAACAAAACGTTTATTAATGTTGCACGTGAATGTTTATGATCAAAAGAAGCTAATAATTAAGATAATCAAACAAATAATAACAGATACAAACAAAGGCAAAGTTTTAAACAAATTAATAGGGAATGTGCTTTCCCTGTTTTTAAATTACTTGAAGAAGTCGACGATCCATAGAATTTGTTAATTGTAGGATGTCATCTGCTGTAATGACGCGAGATATGTCAAGAATTGCTTCCCACAACTCAGCATTGCTCCTGAATTGTCGTCCGTTGGTGTACAGTATACGCTTCATGATGCTCCTAAGGTTTTCAATCGGGTTCAAATCTAGAGAATTTGCTGGCCACTTCATTTCTGAGATCCATCGAAGCCTAACTGTTTCAAATATTCAGTAGTCTTGTAAGTAGCATGTGAGGTGGCATTATCTTGCATAAAAACAATGGCTCTTCTGAAGGCAACTCTTTGCCTTTTCATCCACGGTTCAAGATGCTCCTTCATAAACGCTATGTATGCATCAGCAGTCATTTTGACGCCATCTGGTACTCTCCATGGGCCCACTAATGTTTTTCCAATAATACCACCCCAGATCATTATGCCTCCACTGCCTTGTTGGCGTCTCAAACGCTGATGGCAATTCTGTCTGTTCATTACACAGCCTTTGCACCATCTATCTGGCCCATGAAGCATTGCTCGAGTTTCATCTGTGAACAAAACTTTAGAGAAGTCAATCTTCAAATTGTCCTTGGCCCATTTCAATCAATTTTGAATGTGATTTCTCATCAACTGAGGCTTCAATACAGGTTTGACTGTTGTTGCTATTTCCCTCAGTAGGATCCCCAATGCGACTGAAAAGCTCTTGACTGGTAAGTCCAGGGTTCTTCGTGGCCTCTAGTTTAAGTCGTGACATGAGACGACGTGAAATAACCCTCGGCTTGCCTTTATCTGCCCTTTTGCGTACTTGTGTAGGGTCGGCAGGGAACTTTTTCACTGTTTGATGACACCTCCCTATCATTTTAAAAATTTCTAGGGTAGATTTACCTTTTGAGAGTTCTGAGGTGATAGTTTTCTTTTCAGCATCACTTAAACTGCTTTTATGGCCCATCTTTTCACTAAATTCTTACACTTTTCTAATAATTTGGCACACTCAAATCACCATGCTGATAACAAACATGGCACCAGTTTGTTTACATTGTGCAGATCAGTATGAAAATTTCAGTGATTACGCAGGTCAGTGTTGCTAATATTGTGTGAAAATTTTGTGTGAACTGATTGGATGGTTTTTGAAATATTAAAAAAAGTTTTCTCGATAATAATTTGGCACACAGTGTGTGTATGTATGTGTATATATATATATATATATATATATATATATTAGGTTGGTGCAAAAATAAAGACGTAATAATGTCATTTTTTTACGTTTTTTTTTTTAACGTCAAAAAACGACATTATTACGTCATTATTTTTGCACCAACCTAATATATATATATATATATCAGCAGCAAAAATTCTTCCAGTCTGTGTGTTTAATTTTTTATTGTATCTTACCAATTTTTTAATAAGATTCATTCATTATTTTTTGCTTTTTTACTCTTTTCCTTCTTACCAGTGAAAATTTAAATATAAATTATTTGATGCCTTTCAACTTTCTTGTATTGGCTTTCGTGTTGGTTACATCATATATCTCACATATTCACGATTTTTCATTGCATCAATTCATATTGAAGGAACATCATATGTTGAATGATACTTACATATCTCAGTTCATAGTGAAGAGATATCATATGTGTCAAACAGGTCTTTTGTACATCAGTTCATATTGAAGTGACATCATGTGTGTCAAGCAGTTCTTATATATTGAAAGGACATTACATATCAGACAATTCTTACATCAGTTCATATTGAAGTGACATCGTGTGTATCAAACCAACATCACTTAAATTATTTACATTATTTGGAGTGTTATCCTCATATTCGTTGCTATATTCACAATGTTTCTGCTGTTGTACACTTCAGCCTCCTTAAGGTGATTGATATTTCAAACCAAACCCTTTATTTCATCCACCAAGGTAGATTGTTCTAGTTCCACATGCCATGCCTCTTCTGGATGTTTCAGTTATTTCCCTTTAAGTCAACTCTCCAAATTTTGGAGAGTTGAGTTAAAGAATCAACAATCTACCCCGGTGGATGAAATAAAAGGTCCGGTTCAAAATTCCAATCACCTGAAGAAGGCTGAAGTGTACAACAGCCAAAACAATGTGAATATGGCAATGAAGATAACAGTCCGAATAATATAAATAATGTAAGCAAAAATAATACCTCATCTCAGAGATATAGACAAACCCAACATCAGTAAAAAATTTTGTCAAATTTGGGAACAAACATTCTGAAATGTTTCTTTTAAATAAAATAATAAAAAATAAAAAAACACAAGCCACAGTACAAACCATCTTTTTATTTTTTACTATTATTATTTTTAATTATTTGTTCATTGTATTGGCAGGAAAAGAGATATGTTGTATGATCTTAGACATAAGTTAATCCAAATCCTTCACACTCCTGTTGGAGAAATGCTGATTGACAATGTCTTCAGGGATGTAGCCATATTCAAAATGCTTGGCCAACTGCAGGTTGGTGAGGCTATTTAACCATAGATGGAGGTTTTGAATTTAGAGTTGTCCTTTTCCTAGACTGGTTGTCACCCAAACCTATATGATCCAGTCTGTCCTTTCCATCGGTTGGGAGGGGGGGTTTCACACCTTTCCCAAGGGTATTAGCACATAAGTGACTATAACAAACTAGACTGGAACTCAAAATCAACTCTCCAATTTCTCAATCTAAGCCTCTATTCATTACTCCATCATGCCACCTGTAGATTCTGATACTTTCATTATATTTTCATATTAATGAATTGTTTACCTTTTAGTCAAAACTACATTATTTAAGTCAAAATGATGATCAACCTATTACAATAAACAAATACAGGGAATATATTGTTTTGTAAAAGAGTCCATTCATGTTCATGTAATCTTTTTTTTTTTTTTTGTAATTCTTAGAGGTTTCACTTAGGATTAGGTAGTAGTAATACCATATGGAAATATACACTTTCCTTTTCACTTTGTCTCTCTTCTCTATTACACATACTTCCTTTCCTTCCTTCTATTGTTCCTATCCTTGGTAACTGACAGAACCCAGACATAGCTTATGTAGTTCAGTGAATGTCATAAAAAAAAATCAACCAATGACAACACATCACACCAAAAATCAAATGGAAAACATGGATGTGTCAGGCCCAATCAAAAGACGAAAAAAACGTGCATGGCAGAAGAAGTGGGGAAATTGGTTCGATGTAGAAGTTCATGGTTTAGAGATTCATCAGATGTGAATTTGACCAGAAATGCAACTCCAGAAGAAATGGTGAATTCAACAAATTAATTTCTGTCAGCCGAAATAACACAACGACCCTGTATGAACTCTCAAATAACAAAAGGACAATAGTCACCCACTTTAACCACTGTAATCAAATAGTCAATAATAAAAATGGTACTATAGACAGTAAATTTGGCATGTATTAGTCCAACCTTCCTCTCTATATACCATACATGTTTCTTGAGATATTTTAGCAGTCTATTTTGTAAATTTCTGCTTTTATTATACTTCATTTTTACTGATTAAATCCCTTAGTTTTAGAAGTGGTTGTAACAAATGTTGTATAAAGTTTAGAAAATTTTTTTTTAATTTAGTTGTTATTTGAAGTTGTCGCCATAAACCTTGGGGCACTGTCCTTAAGACTCTAGAGATAAGTGACTGAAGAAAGTCTATCTAGATTAAGCCAAGAATACTGAGGAAGGTGCTGGAGATCTGGAGGGACTTATTTGTATTTGTTCCCCAGCAGTAACTGAGAGTTGCTTCTCATATCAAAGTGTAATGGTGTATGAATAATGATCTCATCGAGGTTTGGGAGAAAAAAAACAAAAGCAAAAGAAGAAATTAAAAACAAAATGAAAGTAAAGATAAAATGATCAAGCATGAAGTTGTAGGGCATCTAAGAGCTGATCATCTACAGGGTGATTGAAAAGTATCTCCCCATTTTAAAATACTTATAATTTCTTTATTAATTATAATTTTTACAAGAAATGGATATGAGAGGAAAGCATTTAGCATGAGGTTTTATTTAAAATTTGATATGGGCATCAAATTTTGGTACCAGCTTCCAAATCCACCAAGGAATCACATCAACTGATTTCACCTGGAACTCTTGTAGCATGGAAGACATAACTTCTTGTATTCCATCTTCGAGTTCTTACAAAGTCTTGGTTTTGTATAGTAGACTTGCTCCTTTAACCAACCTCAAAGAAAAAAAGTCACAGGCTGTTAAATCAGGACTCCTGGCTGGCTACTCATACATAAAATAGGGAGTTACTTTTTAATCACTATGCAGTTGGATACCTAACTTTGTTTGGTAAATTCACCAATAGAGTAATTGAAGGGGCCCCTAGTTGTCTATGCCTTAAATATGGGCTTTTGATACCACCTCAAGCTGCCCAGGAATTGTGTCAACTGATTTCAACAAGAACTCCTGTGATACGGAAGACATAACTTCTTGTATTCCACCTTTGAGTTCTTCCAAAGCCTTGGTTTGTTATAGTAGACTTGCTCATTTAACCAACCTCAAAGAAAAAGTCACAGGCTGTTAAGTCAGGACTTCTGGTTGACCAGTTCAGTCAGTTATGTGCCATTCGTGATACATCCTTAGGCAATCATGTATCTTTCAATACATGTCTGACGAGGCAGATTTTTTTTTACCGCAGTAGGTTGTTATTTCTTTCTGCGGTAGTTACCATCCAAGGCTATAACACCTGGTCTGTCCTGCTATTTATCTATAGCTGGGGGGAGAGAAAGAGGAATCATACCTTTCCCAAGGGTATTAGCACATAAGTGAATGTGATGGATTCAACTTGAATTCGAACTCGGCTCTCCGATTCCTCAATCCGAGCTGCTATCCATTACTCCACCATGCTTCGTTGACCACTCGTACATAAAATAGGGAGTTACTTTTTAATCACCCTGTAAAATATCTATGATACAGCATTGATTAGAATTTCCTGATATTTTTTGCTGCTGGGATTTTTCTCCGAATTTAAAAATTTTTTATTTTATTTATTTTTTTTTTTTTTTTAAATATGATTTTTAATTGGAAATATGTAACAAGGTAAAAAATGAAAACTACTTAGCAAACAACAGTTTGTCCTTAATCCCTTCCCCAGTGTAGAAGTGTGTGTGTGTGTGTGTGTATATATATATATATATATATATAATGTACATACACACATACATTTTTACCAAAAGTGTTCGTCCCAAATATAACATTCCAAAACCAGCTATAGACATGGTTATATGTTGATCTTGATTCTTTTTATGCCCTTCTGAGCTTGAAATGAATCGAATTGTCAATTCATACTCTGGTAGAGGTGCTAGCAATCGTTCAGGTACTTCAAGGTGCCTCAGTTTCATAGATACTATATTAAAAACAAATAAAAAAATTTATAAGTCCCAGAAATTCATACACCTATGTCCTCAAGCACAGTGGATAAAGGCGTTAGTTAGATCCAGTGACAGAATCCAAAGAGTGTGAGTTCAATACCTGGTTAAGGCAGTGGAAAACTTGGAGATATTAAACATTAATTAACAATTAATTGACATCCATCAGACATGGAACTAGCAAATGAAATAAAGTGTTCAGTTCAACATTCCAACCAGAGTGTACAACGGCCAAAACGTTGTGATAAATATGGCAACAAAGATGAGGATGATAGTACATAACCAGAAATGTAGACAGATAATAAAAAATAAATAAAAATAAATAAAAATAAAATAAAACGTTTTTCCCAAACTAATTGACAGGGAAGTGGTTAACTAGTGTTGTAGTCTATAGCACAGTTAAACATATTTGGTCGTTTAGTATTTGTGAGTTCAAGTAGTGCTAAGTCACACTCTCTAATTTAGTGGAAGAAACAAGCAAACAACACAAACGGGAATAAGACTGTTGATTATTAAGTGATATGAGTTATCTCCCCTAATCATAGAAAGTGGAATGTGAACAATCTGTTTGAAACTCCAAAAAGGTTATAATGACAGACAATCGAAGAAAACTGGTGGTTACAACCAAGATGAGAATGCAGGTCTAAATAATGAGGCAAGTGATAAAAACTGCTTCTGCTGCTTTTGTTCCTAGCTTCATACTGTAGACACTTTTTCATAATCAATTTTTTTTGTGTAGTTTTTGCTCATTATTACTATAGGTATACTTTTTTAGAAGGTATTGATAGTATATGATGGCCATGAATTTCATTTGATATGATGTATCAGATTAATAATTTTAACAGCTTCTGCTGATTCCACTCATTATTACTATAGGTATACTCTTCTGGAGGGTAATGATACAATGTGATGAGCATAAATTTCATTTGATAGAAATGTATCAAATTAATCATTAAACAACTTCTGCTGTTGATGTTACTCATTATTACTATAGGTATACTCTTCTGGAGGGTAATGATACAATGTGATGAGCATAAATTTCATTTGATAGAAATGTATCAAATTAATCATTAAACAACTTCTGCTGTTGATGTTACTCATTATTACTATAGGTATACTCTTCTGGAGGGTAATGATACTATGTGATGAGTGTAAATTTCATTTGATACAAATGTATCAAATTAATCATTAAACAAATTCTGAGGTTGATTTTACTCATTATTACTGTAGATATACTCACATGGAGTATATGTAAATTTTAACTAAAAGACTAATTCATTCTTCAAATGTGCCCTATATAAAAATTGCCACTCAACCTCTTCCACATAAGCCTTCACTTTTCCAATTGAACAGTTGCCAAGGGGAGTAACTCGTGCAGATTAACAGTATGTGATGGGCATAAATTTCATTTGATATGTATGTATTGGATTAATCATGCTGCTGATTTCAGTCATTATTATTATAGATATACTCTTTTGGTGGTTATTGATATTAGGTGATGAGTATGAATTTCATTTGATAAAGATGTATTGGGTTAAAAACTGATGCAAACCCCCCCCCTCAAAAACCACATAATTTGGTCATGTTATATTTGCAACTGCGTAAAAGTTTGTTTCTTTTTTTGTTTACTTTATCCTCGAATTTCAAAGAAATTAACTTTTTTTTTAAATTTAAATTTTGACTGCAATTGGAAATGAATTAAAATGTTGCTTCCTACTCAAACACAACTGTGTTCTTCATCTTCCACTGTTTATTTAAAATTTTCCCCTTGAATAGAAGCAGGAACTGACTAGGGTATTGATTCAATTTGGACCTGTAGCAGATGTAATTTAGTTAGCATCAATGCATGCAGCCAGAAAAAAAAAAAAATCTAGAAAAACACCAGATAAATGTGTGTTCAGAATTAATAACCATTTTCAGAAATTATTGACAATCTTTGATGATTGCATTTTAGAAAGAGTCTAAGAAATTTTTATTTTCAGAGTTTCCTGCGTTTCAAAGAATGTTTATTTCTTTGTATATTAAAATACTTCAGTATTCAAATTGAAAATGAAAAATTTATCCGTGAGGCTTAGATCTTGAAGGAATGATGATTAAGTTGAAAACATCAAAAGCATTTATCATACGATCACCAAAGTTAAGCAACATCAAACCTGGTCAGTACCTAGATGGGTGACTGTGTGGGTATGCTAGGTGTTGTAAGCTTGGATAAGAAGTTGATGTAATAGATAATAGCTTGGAAATGTTAATCAGAGAGCCAAGTTCCAATTCCCATTGGGTTTGTTATATTTACTTACGCAGAAATAACCTTGGAAAATGTATGAATCCTCTTCTCCTCCCAGCTATGGGTTAATTAGTAAGACTTGTAGCTCAAAGAAAAATTCTTACAATCTAAAAATATTTTCTGGTTTTATATAAAGGGCCGATAAGCCATAAAAAACAAATAAATCAATGAAAGACTGGTTCTCATACTATCACCAAAGTTAAGCAACATTGAGCCTTGGCAGTACCTAAATGAGTGATGACTTAGGAATACTATGTGCTCTCGACTTGGATGTGCTCTTTGTAAATTGTGCTGCAGTAGCACTTTTGCTTGCTTGTACTTGGTAAAAAAGCTACTTCCAGCATTAATCAGTCTTTTAAACATATTAGATCTCTCTCCAAGGTTTTAATAACCAGACAAATAACCCCTACACTGTGCCTGTATTCTCATTTGAATCAGTGTGCACAAAAATTGAGAAAGACATGTTGCACGTTCACAAGAAAACAAAAGGTAGTAACTCATTGCCATGGTGAGAAATGAAGAAACAAATTGTGTTTTTTGGTTGTTTATTCAGGGATTCACCTGCATGGTCTGTTGGTGACTACTTGGAACAAATTCTGCTATTTCTGTCATGGCATATTAATGGACCAGCTTATTCAGGGATTCACCTGCATGGTCTGTAGATGACTACTTGGGACAATTTCTGCTATTTCTATTATGGCATATTAATGGACCAGCTTTTCCCTTCAACCAGCAGTAATTCTAACTCTATCCTTACCATTCCTCAGCACAGCTTTGGATTCCTCTCAAACAAAAGACTACTTGTCTCGGTTGCCAATGGATAACACAGAACTGAAAATTCTGTGTTTATATATGCTTCTGAACAGAAATTTCTGTCAAATGTCACTTGTTCCCAAAATTTTAATTTATTTAATATTTTATTCCATTTATTTTTAATAAATTCACCCCAAGCAAGGCAGGAATGCCTTTAGTATACAAGGTGTTACAGGAAGTGAAAGAGAAGATTGAGAATAGAGAGGATTTGCAGAAAAGACAAAAGATGAATGTGGTTCACGAATATAGATGATGACAATGTTGCATTTAAATTTTTGAAGATTTGGTTATCAGGGAGGCAAGGAAATGGAAGGGTTCCACAGGTAGGAAGTGCGAGAAAAGAAACTGTTAGAGTAGAAGTAGCAGTTGCATTTAGCTATTTCAACAGTAAAATGTTGGGACCTAGTTGCCACTCTAGTAACACACTTAAATTCATCTAGTCAGGGCTCCAGGCGGGAAAAAGCTCACCAGAGCATTTGCCATGGAAATATTTGTAGGAAAAAACAGAGAGAAGCCATGTCACATCAGTAAGACAATGACTGAAGTCAAGATAGCTGGTCAAGGTCAATTACATTACAGATCCCGCTTTGGATTTTGTCAAAGATCTCAATATGTATAGCAGGAGCACTGGACCAGATATGGCAACAGTATTAACAGCACAGACAAAATTGTAGATTTGTAAATGTGCAAGATAGATTCTGAAAATTCTCTGGTATGACCCAATGACCCATCTTTCCTTTCAGTAGGTGAAGTTGTTGATTCAATATAGTTGCTCCATTCCATGTCAGTGAGGTCAAGAAGGCATAGTGTATTGTTCTACTGACGTCTCACATCAGCCATGCCGATGACAGGTAGAAAAGGTTCTCTATGAGGGTTAAATGAAAGCAGTTTTGTTTTAGAAACGTTAAAATTCACAAGCCATTTCTTGCCTCAGCTAATCACTGATTAGAACTAGTTTCCAAGAACAGTTGCACAGTTTAATTTGTCAGTTTTGTCGGATTTGCTATTGAGACAGGAGGAAATGGTAGTGTTATATGCATAAATACCTCGTTTCAAAGTGATGACGTCAAGGAGATCATTGATGAAGATCAGAAACAGTGTAGGACCCAGGATGGAGACTTGGGGATCCCCATATTTGTATGAAAGGATCTGGAAGTGAGCTCATTCAACATGACCTTCATTTCACGATTTGATAAGAATAATTGTCCTGGAGCTTTTAGCCAAATGAGTGTCTCCTTTACGGATCATATTTCACACACTTTACCACTAGTCATAAATGCAAAACAACCACAAAAGACTTAAGTCTGTGATAAAATCATTTAAGGCCCACTCAACTTTGCCAGTCATATAGATTTGTCATGTTGCACTCAATACCTTTGTAATCTTTTCCTCCTTGAAGCACTACGAGTAAGTATTCATTGCAACTAAAAATGAACACCTTACAGGTGGTGCTTTTTCAGAAATGCTGTGAACTAGTCTTTTCACCATAACAATTTGGCTTTCAATAAAGTGACTCAAATCTTTTTTTTCCCCCATCATTGCAGCTTTCAGAACATCAAAATGAAGTATTTATCTTTTTCTTTCTTTCTTTCTTTCTTTTTTTTTTTTTTTTTTTTTTTTTTTTTAATCAATTCACCCCAAGCAAGGTGATAATGCCACTAAGATGCAAGGGTTTACTGGGAGTGAAAGAGAATGAGAAGATTTTGAAGGAACTTGAAAACTAATACTAAATAGGAAACCAGGGATAAACTTCTACTCCTCTTCAAAAGACCAGAAAGGAGTATAAACAGACCCGTAGGTGTACCCATCTACTCATGCTTATATATCTCTGACCCTGACATACAGAGTTGTTATGAGACAGTAGTTGTCACTTTTGTCACTGGTCATAATTGTCGAATTATTTTATGGATCTTACCCAGGCAACAGAAAGTCTGTTCATTCCTGAATTACTCTGACAAGAATTCACTCGGCAACTGCTAGTGTTGTTGTTGTTTTGTTTTTTTTGCACTCAAGGAAAACAACTAGCTTAAATTGAGCTACTTGGGCTGAACCCATCTAAACCTGCAGGAGAGGCAAGTTATTCAAACAAAGCATTAGTTTTTAATAACCAGAAAGATATAAGTTCAATCGATATGCTGGGTAACAAATATTATTGATAGGCCAAAATATTAAGTTCTGTTCTATCAGAATATGCCTTCATATATACAAGCACACAAAGATATATGTGCATATGTAATTGAAATAATATATATATTATTCATTTGATATATGTCTATTTCTCCTGCTGTCTCTATGTTAATATTTGGATATGTTAACTCATAAATATTGTTGCTTTTGAACCTGTCGAGAATAATCTTGCATTTTTTATGCAGTGGGAAAGACATTATTCAGAAAGCAAATAAGGTTCATATTAACTGAGCAGAAGAAGCATTTTACCTCAGCCATTTCCGCTTTCAATAACCAAGATCGATATGGAGCTCCTTCAAATGCAGAACTTGAAGACCAACTGATTCCTGATTTGTAAGACAATCAGTTACGATAGTGAAATGCTGTCTATGGTTTTCTTGTGATCTTTAAACCAGTGAACTAACTGGATGTTGACTTGTATGGCATCCAGCAGTTGCCAGACTGCATGCTATGCTTGATTCTGTTAGGAATTCTGTATATTGTAAGATCCAATCTACAAAAGGTGTAAACAGACTAACTTAATCAGAAAGCCACACTGCTTTCATTTTTAGGCCATGCGACCCAGGTTCAAATGGTCGCTCTATCA
>OZ010600.1:65388403-65418403 GCA_963932145.1 Acanthosepion lycidas | reverse complement strand
TGAAAAGAAGAAAAATGGGAAATATATCAGGGAAAAAAGAAGAAAAATAACAGCAAGAAAGAGAATAGAAAAAGCCGGAAAAAAGGGAAATAGAAAATGCAAGGAAAAAGGGAGGCGAACGGAAAATGCGGGAAAAAGGGAGGCGAACGGAAAATGCGGGAAAGAAAGGCGAACGGAAAATGAGATAAAAAGAAATCAAATAAAAAAAGAAATTATGAGAATGAAAAATGATAGAAAGAAGAAAGCAAAAGATACAAGATGAAGAAAATAGTGAAAATAAAAGAAATAAATACTGAAAGAGAGAAGTGAAAAACCAAATAAACAAAAATGTAAAATATATGGGAAGGAAAAAATGCAAGAAAGAAAAAGCAACAAAAAGGCAAAAGTACAGGAAGAAAATAAAGAAAGAAAGAAGCAAAGGAAAATATAAAATCTCTAGGAAGAAGCAAAGAATAAAAATAATTGAATGGGTGAATGAATGTAAAAATAAAAAAAAGGCCAAAAATGGAGAAAGTAAAAAAAGAATAAATAATAAATAAATAAATAAATGGAAGAAAGAAATCAACAACCAAAAAAAAATGATCGAAAAGGCAAAGTTATGGGGAAGAAGAAAAAAAATAATAGAATAGACGATTAAAAATAAAAACAAAGGCAAAACAATATTTTATACATACATGTTTATAAGGTGCACATTGACTATGCTTGTAAGCTCAATGTTTCTCAATATTTTTAAGCAAAGACACACCTTGGAGCAATTGAAAATATCATAACACACTTAGCCAAATTTTTAAAGGGTATACATTTAAATGTTATGAAATTTTTTTTAAAAATATTGACACAAATAAGAACTTAGTTTATTTCAATGTTTCTAGTCAACTATTTCTGTAACAGTATGAAATCTGTGCCTGGTAAATTTTCTGTGATTTCTTCAATGTTTGGTCAAGTGTGCAACAAGCAGACTCATTTCTTCTTCACGTGGCCAAGTGGTTAGAACATTCGCATTCTGACCATAAGACTCAGGTTCGAATCTCACCATGGTTGGTTTGTTAGGAAGGAGACTTCCTGATGTTATCAAACTGGTCAACCCCAGCGTGCGGCACCTTTGGAAAGTGGCTGAAAACCATACCATGGTTGACCCAAGCCTTGTGAGTGAAATTGAATAGACAGAACCCTTGTGGGCCACCAGTAGCTTTGCTAGCATTAAATCACATGTCATCATGGCCGAGGGCTTGTGCTTGCAAGCCTTGTTCAAATTGTTGATCACGATAGATAACACGCTCTTTCACAGAAACTGTAACTAAGGTCTGCTCAGCATATTTGCAGTATAAACCACAGGTGGGCCCTGTGGGTGTTGAATAAACACAAATGCACCTGAGTAAGCATCTGCAGTAGAGATTGGCTAGCCACCCTAGTAGACAGGTATCCTCGAATACAAGTGGCCAGCTATACATTTCTTCTTCAGTTAAATGTAGTCTGTCTTGCTTCTTATTTTTAATGTTATTTATGGTTGAGAAGTCTAATTCACATGAATAAGAAGTAGAAAATTGCAAGAAAATGGATAAAGCCTTTTTAGCTAATGTGGGATAAAAAGTTTATTACTTATTCATTTATTTAAATACTAACAGAGTATCATTAATACTTACACACACACACACATCTATATGTATGTTGTGACAATACTTTGTGGCACACTAGTGTGGTTGAGAATCCCTGCTGTAGCCATGATTGCAGAACAATTTTAATTTAGATAATATTTTAATGTGTGATGAAAAGTTGCAGCAAAAATATATATATAAGAAAGCACTGAAGGAAAACGATAGAAAAATCACACAGACACGAGGCAAACGATACATTATGAAAAAAAAGAGAGAAAATGAAAGAAGTAAATGATGAAAGAGAGAAATAAATAAATCAAGGTACCATATATATATATATATATATATATATATATATATATATATATAAGAAAAGAAAGGAAATAATAGGAAGATAATGGCTCTCCACAATTTCCTGTCCTTTGTAACACTTAATAAATTCTGTCCTTTTGTTATTCCTCATAAACTTAGTATTAATTTACTGAAGCTCTCCCAGGTAGCTTATGCATCATTTCCCTTTGCCTCTCTTGCCTTCAGTCTGTCCTGTGGGTATCAAATTTTCCAAGCCCACTTTCCTCATTATTTGCCCTAGAAATGCCAACTATCACTTTCATATTGTAAATATAAGTGTCCTTTTCACATGTTCCGTTCATAGTATTCTCAGTATCCTTCTGTAGAGCCACATTTCTTTGGCATCAGTTCTCTTTATCTTTTGAGATTGTCTAGCATTAAGAGTATTGATATTATGTAACAGTTCAACACACTTTTCTTTGTTTCTAATAAAATGATTTTGTTTCTTAATTTGCTTAGCTTTTGGAAAGTATCTTTTGCTATCCCAATGCACCTTTGTATTTCGGTCTTGCATTTTCTGTCCTTTCTTAAAATGCTTCCCAGATATTTCAATTACTGTATTTGTTTGATTTTGGTAACTCCAATTTTTAATTTGTATGTTGGGCTGTTCCTTTTGCTTTTAAATAGTAATTTTGCTAAATTGAACATAAATTAAATCCTTTAAGTTTAAACAGTCATCAGTTCTTTGATAAGAGTCAAGATGCTTTCAGTTTTAAGGTTTTAAGCAGGTGTTGGGTAGCGTGAGATGATTTTGAGGTTAATAAAGTCTGACTGCAGAAAGGAGAATGAAAACACTCATTGGTATAAATGAAAACAGACAAATATATTTAGCACTTGGCATAAGATACGTTAAATGTCTTTGTTGTTAGGTCAAGGCTCAAAGAATATAACTAATAAATCATAGAGCTGAACATTTTTTTTTAAGCATTCCACCCCAAGCAAGGCAAGAAGCCACTAGCACACAAGGGGTTACAGAGGATTTGGAGTGAGATCAGATAGGAGTGATAGAGGAAAGGATGAGAAGGATAATGGATAGATCAAGGCAACTGGAGATGTCGATTAACATTACATTTGAATAGTTAGAGATTATAGCTATCAGGAAAACAGGAAATGTTGAAGGGAGTTCCGCAGGTGAGAGGTGCAAGATATGAAGCTATAGAAGAGACGGCTACATTTAACAGTTTCAACAGTGAAATGGTGGGAGCGGGATGCCAGCCTCATAGGACGCTTGAATTCGTGAAGTCTGGGAACCAGCAAAAGCAGCTCATCAGAGCAATTACCGTGAAAGTATTTGTATGCATTGTGCTATTATATAAAGGCAAGCATATGAAAATACCAAGCAAAAAAAACAACAATTTTCTTTATTATAATGTTCAATGTTTGAAATGAAAAAATGTCTTTTTTCACTAGAAGGAAACTGGGAATTAGGATAAGTTGAATGTTTTTGCTTGTGAAAAGAACCATAATGGAAAGTCGTCTTCTCTCCAGATTTATTCAACCTATAAGGTGAAGCGATTTTGAGAGAATTAGAAGTCCTACCAGGATTAGCAGGCACAATCTTAACATAAGATATGCAGATGACAACCTGTTGATAGCAGGCACAGAAAGGAAGCAACAACTACTACGAAAAGTAATGATGAAATGAGAGAAGAATGGACTAAACATTAATTGCAAGATAGAATGCATGGCTGTTAGCAAAAGGAACAGCCCAACATACAAATTACAAAATGGCGCTACCAATGTCAAAAAGTACAATTTAAATATCTGGAAAGTGTTTTAACAGAGGAAAGAAAATGTGAAAATGAAATCTAAAAGGTATATTGGCATAACGAAAGATGCTTTTTAAAAGCTAAGCAAAATATTAAGAAACAAAGAGTACTGAACTGTTGCATAATATCAGTCCTTGTATATGGCAGTGAATGCTGGACAATCACCATGCAGATGAAGAAGAGACTTGAAGTAACAGAAATTTGTTTCTACAGAAGGATGCTGAGAATATCATGGAATGAACTTGTGAGCTATGACATAGTTTTAGAGGCAATGGAAATGAAAAAGACACTTATATTTAACATCAGGAAAAGGTAGTTGAAATCTATAGGGCCCCTAATGGGGATAGTAGGCTTGGAAAATTTCATACTCACAGGATAGACCAAAGACAAGCGGAACAGAGGAAAACTGCATAACCTCCCTAGAGAGCTTGAGTAAATCAATGGCAGAACAAGGTTTAGGATAGATAACAAAAGGACAAAATTTATTAAGAGTTACAAAGGACAGGAAATTGGGGAGAGCTATTATCACCTACATTCTAAAGGGATATGGCACATAGAAGTAGTAGTAATTAAACATACAGTGAAACTGGATATAAAGATTGTGTTGTTCCCATCTTTATAATGGGAAGTTGTTGCCAAAATTGTTCTCATCTTTAACTGTTACTTACATTATTTATACTGTTATCCTCATCTTCATTGCCATATTCACGACGTTTCGGCCATTGTACGCTCCACCCTTCTTCAGGTTATTGGAATTTTGAACCACTGCTGTGGCCTGATATTGAACTCGCAACTCTTTGGGTCTAGTCCCTGGATTTAACTAACATCTTTATCCACTGGGACATGCGTCCTTGAGGACATCTGTGTGGTGGTTCAAAATTCCAATCACCTGAAGAAGGCCAGAGCGTACAACAGCCGAAACGTTGTGAATATGGCAATGAAGATGAGGATAAGCTTGAATAATGTAAATAATACAAGAAATCATGATACCTCATCTCAGAGATATAGACAGATCTTTGTGTTTGAACATGAATTTCTGACACAATGTGCAAAAATATAACAATTTACGTCACGAGGCAGTGTTAAATTTTTCTCAACATTAGGAGAGAGCAAGGACGGTTATACTTAACATCAGGAAGAGACAGTTGAAATTTCTAGGCCACATAATCAGGAAAGAGGGCTTGGAAAACTTTATACTCACAGGATAAATTGAAGGCAAGAGGGATAGAGGAAAATAATGCATAACATACCTAGTGAGCTTGAGTAAGTGAATGTCGAAACAAGGTTTAGGAATGATGATTAAAAGGCTAAATTTATAGAGAGCATACAAAGGACAGAAAATTGGGGAGGGCTATGATCGACCACACCCTGAAGATAACAATGCATATAAAAGAAGAGTGTTGCTAAATTGAACCTGAATTTCAAACCTTTTGCTTTTAATCAATCAGTCATCAGGTCTGTGATAAGAGTCAAGATCCTTTTGGTTTTATTAAGGTTTTGAGCAGTGTTGACATGATTTTGAGGTTAATAAAGTCTGACTGCAGAAAGGAGAATGAAATCACTCATTGGGGTAAATGAAAGCAGACAAATATATTTAGCACTTGACATAAGTCAACTGTCTTTGTTGTCAGGTTGAGGCCCAAAGAATGTAACCAATAAATCACAGAGCTAAACTTCATTTAGCTATGAGTTGCACCAATACATAAGAACAAGCACATAAAAATATCTTTATGATAATGTCCAGTGTTTGAAATGAAAAATGTCTTTTTCAATAGAACAAAAACATTTTTATTAGAGTCACAGTTTTTGCGTGTGGGATTTTGATAGGTCAGTTTTCGCTTAAGCCTGCCACTGATGACGTTACCTCGTACGACCTACTGGGTGGTTGGCATCTAAACCAGCTCCACCACTAGTTTTTCTGCTGGTGAGGAGGGTGGCATATCACCCACCACAGTATGAAAAACACGACCTGTCAAAGGGTGGTTGAGCTTCTTATAGAAGCCAAAACACACACACACACACACACCGTGTGTGTGTGTGTGTGTTGGCTATGTTGTCTTTTCTGGTATTCTTTCTCATTTTCTTTTCTCCCACCAGCCCCCTCTTTTAATGGCATTATCGCTTTACAATTGCGGGGGGAGCACTCCACTATCAAACCAAGACAAATCATGCTTAATGATGAGATCTTAGAAAGGATGCAAACAAGGCTTATACTTAACATCAGTAAGAGGCAGCTGAAGTTTCTGGGACACAATGAGGAAGGAAGGCCTGGAGAATCTAATACTCACATGTCAAATAGAGGTAAAGAGAGACAAGAGAAAACAATATGTGACATAGCTGGCGGACTTAAGTAAGGGGATGACAGAATGTGGTCTAGAGGAGGAAGCAGAGGGGAAGGAATTTGTTGAGAGCTGCAAGGGATAGAAGGAGGTGGAGAGCCATGATCGCCTACGTCCTAAAAGTACATGGCACATAGAATGAAAGATGGGGTGAAATAGTATATGTATTCTGGTAGAATTATATTTAGGCTTTTTAGGCAGAGACCTTTTTATGCATGAACATCTGCTTTGGTTCGTTTCCATGGGAACTGAATACAATAAAATTGCAGAAAAATTAACTTGCTAATGCTGTCAAAGTTCAAATTGTCCTTCAAATCTTAAATCATCACTTTGCCCACCACCAATTGTCAAACTTATCATCAGTCAAAAATGGCCCCCAAAAGCCCCCTGAGAATTCATAAATAAGTCTATGCTTTGTTTTTACAGTATCAAAACTCTACCAAATACTCTATCAATAGAAGCAGTTACAAAATAAATGGCTAATTTCAAATCAAGCCACTGTTAGATGGAAGCCATTATGTAGCTCATCTTAATTCAATAGTTTACCTTTCTACATCCAAATTCAAGGCTAGTCTAGTTGACCATTACCTTCAAGTAGTGACTTAAATCCCCACTGAGTGCCCCATACAAAATTTAGTATTAATTAACCAATATTTTTAACATCTGTCTGAACTTTGAAATTTTATTTACTAATTTTTTTCTCCTCAATAGGACTATATAGATTCACCTGTCATCCAGTTCACACTCCTCCCCAATCTTTTGAACAGGTGTAGAGGTTTATCTCTTGTTCCTTTAAGGTTGGGTTTCCATTTCCTTCTAAAATATACTTTAACTCTATACTTCTTGAGTCTCTGCATAAACTGCAAAATTTTATTTACTAATTAAGATAATTAGCTTTATAGTCAGTGTGTGCTTCAGAAATGGCTGCTGTGAAATCAAAGTGAGCCTTTTTCTGATTAGCTTGAAAAGATGTTTATGACCCTGGCCTTTTTGGATGGTTTTCTGGAAGTGTGTGCATGGAGCCAGATGAAATCGAGGTCTGTTTTTGTCATATTAGCTATAGATGTTGAAGTGAGCATTTCTGTTTTATTAAAGAAACAACAGGGTACATCAGACCTTAAGTTTTCTGAATTTCTAAAGGAAAAAGTAGTATGAATTTTTTACTAATATTTCTTTCATCATCTTTCTCTTGGTTTTTATTCTCATTGATCATTATTTCTAATTCTTTTGTGTACCATGTCCCTTCAGGACGTTGGCAATCATATCTCTCCACAATTTCCTGTCCTTTGTAGCTCATAATAAATTCTATCTTTTTGTTATCTCTCCTAAACCCTGTTCAACTATCCATTTACACAAGCTTGCTAGGCAAGTTATGCATTGTTTTCCTTTGTCCCTCTTGCTTTTAATCTGTCCTGTGAGTATCTAATTTTCAACTCTCTCTTCCTGATGTTAAGTATAAGTGTCCTTTTTGTTTTGATTTTCCCTAAAACTTTGTTGTTGCTCACATGTTCAGTCTATGGCATTCTCCTCATCTTTATGTAGAACCAAATTTCTATTGCTTCAAGTCTCTTCTTAATCTCTGAGGAAATTGTCCAACATTCACTGCCATATAGGAGTGATATTAAGTAACAGTTCAGTACTCTTTTCTTTGTTTCTGATGATATTTTTCTTCTCATCAATAGGAGTAGATAGATTCTCCTATCCAGTTCACACTCCTCCCAGGTCTTTTGAACAGGATTAGAGGTTTATCCTTTGTCAACTGTTTAGGATCAGGTTTCCAGTTCCTTCTAAAATCTTTTCACTCTTTTTTACTCCCAGCAGCCCCTTGCGTCTTAGTGGCATTGTTGTCTTGCTTGGGACAAATTGATTAAGAAAAAACAAAAAAAAAAAAAAAAATCAAAGGTTGATATTCTGGAAAAATGAACAAATTGATCAAATTTTTATTGGGACAATAATTTCATAGAAAAAAATAAAAATGCAATAACATTTTTGCGTAAGGTGAATAAGATATTGTTTTCTTTTTCAAATGACATTGTTGGGATTTTAGAAATTAGACTGCTTAATATATATTTTTTTTTTTAATTAAATATAAAATCTTTAGATTTTTATTATATTCTAATTGATACACTGATTAGTTGAACTAGTGACTTAGTATCCAAATCCAAATTCAGGACCTTCTCACTCCTGTTGAAAGAACCCCTTCCTGATTGACCATGTCTTCAGGAGTGTAGCCATACTCACTACACTTGGCCAACTGCAGGTTGCTGAGTCTATTTAACTGATAGTTGAAGGTTCAGAATTCAGAATTGTCCTTCTCTTAGACTGGTTGCCACTCAAGGCTATAGGGCTCTGTTTGTCCTGCTATTTACCTATAGCTGATGGAGGACAAAAAATGGATCCATACTTTTCTCAATGGTATTAGCATGTAAATGAACTCAACTGGAATTCGAACTCTGCTCTCCAATTCCTCAATTCAAGCTGCTACCCATTACTACACCATGCCGCAAGTATATTTTGTAAATATTAAACAACAAAATTCTGTGGCTTCAGGAAGCTCTAATGAATGCTAATATGCAAAAAGGAATCCCTCCCAAAACTGTCTTTTTTTTTTTTTTTTTTTTTTTTTTTGTGCCATTTTTCAACTCTGACAAATGGCCTCAGTGTTTATAAATGTATTTGTATGTTATAGCATCCGACATCAACTAAATAATTCAAATGGATATGCTGATATAAGAGATACGGATTCAATTTTTATCTTTTGAATAATTCACCAATTACAGAGTCAGAAAGTAGGCTTGGCAGTCTGCTTTTATCTTCTGTCTGGCTCCTTTACTCCTTGTTTTCAAACTATCAAATGGTCGGCTGTTTCGAACAACTAAGTTCTGGTTCCAATGATTTTTCTTCCTGCCTGCAAAAACCTGAACCATGCTATAAAATATAATTCTTTGCAATGGCCATTCATTCTCATGCAACCTAACAGTCATTGTTTTGTCTTCATTCAACCATTTTTTATCTTATTCTCTTGCTTGAGTTATTGTCTTCTATAATTTCTTTATTTTTAACATTTTGTTTTTTTTATGGAGCTACATTTTTTAGTGTTCGTTGTATTAGTACATTTGCTTTTTTTTTTTTTTTCTTAGTTTCTACTTTTCTCAGGGTAGATCAAGAAATCTGTAACCTGACAGATAGAATTTTTATCAGAAATTTTCACTGTAATGTCCAACCTATGTGAATGATATTCACCATGGAATGTAGTACATTGACATGGAAAGAGATTATGTTAAAAAATAAGGAATCTTTGTGTAAAATAAATTCCTTTTTCAAAATATGACTCTGGAATGACTAATATACAAAAGTAAGTTTCTATTTTTTTTCTTTGGGTTTTCTTTCTTTTTCTCCCCTTTTCTTCCTTTCTTTTTCTCCCCTTTTCTTCCTTTCTTTTTCTCCCCTTTTCTTCCTTTCTTTTTCTCCCCTTTTCTTCCTTTCTTTTTCTCCCCTTTTCTTCCTTTCTTTTTCTCCCCTTTTCTTCCTTTCTTTTTCTCCCCTTTTCTTCCTTTCTTTTTCTCCCCTTTTCTTCCTTTCTTTTTCTCCCCTTTTCTTCCTTTCTTTTTCTCCCCTTTTCTTCCTTTCTTTTTCTCCCCTTTTCTTCCTTTCTTTTTCTCCCCTTTTCTTCCTTTCTTTTTCTCCCCTTTTCTCTTTCTTTGTCTCCTCTTTTCTCTTTCTTTGTCTCTTCTTTTCTCTTTCTTTGTCTCCACTTCTGCATCTTACCTTCATGTTTTCCCTTTTTTTTGTCTCTCTTTCTTATACAATTAACTATTGATTAAAGAACAAAAATAGTTTCATTGCATCGCTATATATCTGTAAAAGTAGAAACATGCTTTGGATTAAAAATGTGATATGAGAAAATCATTTTTAATCTTTTTTGATCATCAAAGTAACTTTCTTTCTTCTTCATTTTAATGGAAGCAACTGCTAATGCATGTCTGTCAGATTAAGCAAATAACTGATAAAATTCTCATTAAATTAATAGGAAAAGGCAGTGATATTGTTATAGGCCATTATGTCTGCATAGTGCTTTATTTAATAAGGTGATCTCGGACATTGTCATAAAAGAAGAAAAGGAACTAAATAAACCAAAGTAAGTCATAAAACAATAATATTTGAATATTTTGGATGAAATTTTGGCAATTATTATTAATTTTGATAAGTATTTCTTAAATTATTATTTTTTTTTTTTTTTTTTAAGCATTTCACCCCAAGCAAGGCGGGAGCCACTAGGACGCAAGGGGTTACAGAAAATTTAGAGCAAGATCAGATAGGAGTGATAGAAGAAAAGATGAGGGTAGTGGATAGATCAAGGCAACTGGAGATGCTGATTGACATTACACTTGAATAGCTGGAGATTATAGCTCACAGGGAAACAGGAATAGGGAAGGGAGTTCCACAGGCAAGAGGTGCAAGACATGAAGCTATTGGAGTAGAATAGACGGCAACATTTAGGAGTTTCGACAGTGAAGGAGTGAGAGCGGGATGCTAGCCTTGTATGGCACTTGAACTCATGACATCTGGGAACCAGCGAATGCAGCTCCTCGGAGCAATTTCCATGGAAGTATTTGTAGAACAGACAGAGGGAGGCGACGGCGCATCTGTGAGAAAGTGACTGTAGACGAGACGACAGAGCAGGGCCAACTACATTGCATATCTGCCTCTGGAGCCTATCAAGAACCCCGAGGCAAACAGAAGGGGCACCAGACTATATATGGCAGCAATCCTCCATTAACTAATAATAAGTCTTAATTTTACACTATTTACATTGTTCAGACTATTGTCCTCATCTTTATAGTCATATTCACATTGTTTCAGCCATTGTACACTCCAGCCTTCTTCAGGTGATATACATTAGAATTTTGATTAGTTTCCTCCAACAGGATAGATTGTTCTAGTTCCACGTGCCATGCCTTTTCTGGATGTTTCAGTTTCAGTTAATTCCCTGCTAATGAAATAGACTAGAGGAGAAATATTCTGAAAATTATTGCATTGTAACTGTTGAGAGTCAGTCTTTGTTGTGGATTCGTCACTGGCCGAAGGCATCACTGTTGATGTAAACACCTTGGTATCACTGCTGATGGCCTGGACAAGTAGTCTGCCATGTTCAGTTAGCCTAACCTGCTATGGAGGTTCATCACTAATGTCAGCCAGGTTGAATCTACCATCATAGATGGAATAAGCATTGGCTTTATAGTCAGTGTGTGCTTCAGAAATGGCTGCTGTGAAATCAAAGTGAGCCCTTTTCTGATTAGCTTGAAAAGATGTTTATGACCCTGGCCTTTTTGGATGGTTTTCTGGAAGTGTGTGCATGGAGCCAGATGAAATTGAGGTCTGTTTTTGTTATATTAGCTATAGATGTTGAAGTGAGCATTTCTGTTTTATTAAAGAAACAACAGGGTACATCAGACCTTAAGTTTTCTGAATTTCTAAAGGAAAAAGTAGTATGAATTTTTTACTAATATTTCTTTCATCATCTTTCTCTTGGTTTTTATTCTCATTGATCATTATTTCTAATTCTTTTGTGTACCATGTCCCTTCAGGACGTTGGCAATCATATCTCTCCACAATTTCCTGTCCTTTGTAGCTCATAATAAATTCTATCTTTTTGTTATCTCTCCTAAACCCTGTTCAACTATCCATTTACACAAGCTTGCTAGGCAAGTTATGCATTGTTTTCCTTTGTCCCTCTTGCTTTTAATCTGTCCTGTGAGTATCTAATTTTCAACTCTCTCTTCCTGATGTTAAGTATAAGTGTCCTTTTTGTTTTGATTTTCCCTAAAACTTTGTTGTTGCTCACATGTTCAGTCTATGGCATTCTCCTCATCTTTATGTAGAACCAAATTTCTATTGCTTCAAGTCTCTTCTTAATCTCTGAGGAAATTGTCCAACATTCGCTGCCATATAGGAGTGATATTAAGTAACAGTTCAGTACTCTTTTCTTTGTGTCTGATGATATTTTTCAGTTCCTTAATATTTTGCTTAGCTTTTGAAAGGCATCTTTTTCTATCGAAATGTGCTTTTGGGTTTCAGTATTGCTTGAGGATCACTTGAGGATTTTCAACAACAGTAACAAAATGGATAGCTCATGTAACTCGAAGGGGAAATAATAATGTAATCAAAATGTTGATGTTCCACACTATGTTTAAATAAAAGTTTAGGAAGGAAACTCCCCAAATTGTCTGGCCTGACACAGTGAACCAACATTCCTAGCAAACAAAATGTTCACCTGATTCATATTGATACATAATAATGAGTCATAAATTATTTTTAGGGATGTACATGGAATATGCTTTAGAGTAAAGGGCTGTAAAGCCAAAAACAAAAGGACTTTTGAATGCCCTAATATATACTAATGGTATATTAGTGCTTTTCTGGCATCCTTGGCTCCAGAACTATGTCAGATTGATTTATTTTTAACAGACTAACAAGTCTTGCAATTCTTCTCTTAGTCTCTTTATTTATAAGAATAGCATAGATCATTGCTTTTGCCATATGAAACTGAGTTGGAAGAGATAATATCATCATCATCATCATAGAGACAGTGTTATCAACAAGTATTTATCTCTCAACTCTTCTTTTTCCTTTACCAGTATCACTTCTAGTTTTCTTTGGATCCATGACTAAGGTCGAATGAAGAGAAAAAAAAAGGTTCAGTGCAATAAAATTGTAAAACAAAAGCACAGCACAATATGGTGATTGACTAAGAATTGATTCCATTTGGGTTAACTTCATTCGGCTCTGTTCAGCAATGTTGTTCGAGAAACAAAATTTTGTTTGATATCCGAGGCATTTTTATCTCAAATATTCTGTTGAGATGTTTGAGAACCGAGCTTACTCTAAATAAGCAAATTATCTATTAAATAATTATCGAACCTGGTCTATTTCATAATATCTATCTCTCTCTCTTTCTCTCTCTCTCTCTCTATATATATATATATATATATATATATATTTAAGTTATAAGGAACTTGGTAAACCGAATTGGTAAATCCAAAGAGGATGAAATCCTGAGAGCTCAATGTGAGGACAGAGCTAATATGTAATGAAAAACAAACCACTTTAAGGTACCATTACGATAATAAAATAAATTATCGTAATGGTACCTTAAAGTGGTTCGTTTTTCATTACATTATATATATATATATATATATATATATATATATATATATATATATATATATATAGTTTTAAGGTATGCTATATTTATGTATAAAAGTACTTAATATCAGGGATAGTGTGTGTAAATATAAACTTGGACACTATGGTGACCGTTTTGTTCCATAATTGAACACAATCTTCAGGCGATGTGTGCTGTGTAGTGGCTTGATTATACATGATGGTTAATGTAGCATTAAAGTAGCAAGATCTGATATTTCTCGTTTATAGTATTATGATTAATATTAATATTTTATTAATTAATATGATTGATATTTTATTATCCTAATGGTTCGACATGTGAGGTGTTTGAGAACCAACGTTGCATTGTATATTTTATTGTATTGGTACTTCCAACAAAATCAGTTTTTAACCATTAAACAGCAATGATTAATCGACAAACATTTGAACAATCTATGAGCTTTGAAAAAGACAAATATTCCAACATATAAATGACCCATTTTTCCCCAAAAGCAAAGAAATAAGATTACTTTTAAGTGCGACATTGAGATCTGAAGACGTATTCGGGTGGCCAAAGCTAGGCACAGTATTACAAGACAGAAGGATTTCTTATGACATCTGTACTCCTTTACAGCAGCGAATGTTGGACGGTCTCCTAAAAAAATGAAGAAGAGACTCTAGGCAGCAGAGGTAAAATTCTACAGAAGGATGCTAATGATATGTGAGCAAAGATGGGGTTTTGGAGAGGATGCAAACAAGGAGGAAGATTATACTTAACATCAGGAAGAGACAGCTGAAATTTCTAGGACACATAATGAGAAAGGAGAGCCTGTAGAATCTGATACTCACAGGTTGAATAGAAGGAAAGAGAGACAAGGGAAAGCAATGCATGATGTACCTGATGACAGAACATGGCCTGGAGGAAGTAGCAAAGGGAAAAAACTTATTGAGAGCTACAAGGGATATGGGGAAGTAAAGAGCCATGATCACCTATGTCCTGAAGAGATAGTACATAAAAAAAAAAAGATAGATTACTTCAATACATGCTTTTATCCATAGGGCCCATGTGTTCTTGAACACAACTCTCCATTATTTTTTTTTATTTTTATTTTTTTGTTCAAGAACACATGACCCAGTAGTTAAAAGCATGTATTGAAGGAATCCAGTGACTTGAGCCAATGAGTTGTGAGTTCAATACCTGACCACAGCAGAGGTGAACAAAAAAAAAAAATTCTTGGAGAGGTGAGTTAAAGGGAAATAACTGAAACTGAGATGTCCAGTAGTGGCATGGCACATGGAACAAGAACAATCTACCATGCTAGATGAAATAAAGAGTATATTACCTGATGAAGGCTGGAGCATACAATGGCCGAAATGTCGTGAATATGACAAAGAAGATGAGTTCAACAGTCTGAACAATGTAAATAGTGTGCTATAAAGAGCTTGTCCTTTCACATATATCGCAAACTCTCAACACCTGGTCTATTAGTACTGCATCATAACTTTGTAATCTTGAATAACTATGACATGCTTACCCTTTGTAGCGATGCATCTTAGACCAGACACCAGGTTCATTATTCAGGGTGCAGTTTCTACCAGTCAATGCCTGTGGCTTAAAAATAACTCTTTGTCCAGATTTTCACCCATGAAACAAAACCATGGGTCGATTCTAGCTGCAAAGCAAGCAAATTTTTATTCAGTTGTAACTTTCTGCTGTAGACAAGTGAGGGGGAGGTAAGCAGTCTAACATGTGTCTTCCTTTTTGCCTTGCAGTAAAGAATTCCCTCATCACTCTCCATGACTTTCTCTGGGTCTGTGTCTTTTCAGCACTAGCGACCATATATAGATATAACAGTGTTCTTTGTCTTGCCACCTAAAAAAGGGATTAATCAACTATCCATGTGTCATCTTCCACTCAGTGACCTTCTTTATCAGGGTTGTCAGACATGGTTTTTGTGAGGTCCACTTCACTTAGCTAATAATCATCAGTACAATAACTGTCTGAAACAATTTCATTAACTTTTTTCAGGTGTTTCTATTTAAGAAGATATCGACTGACACTGATATTGCTACACCTACAAGTGTTCCTAATGAATCTCAGATTCAATCTCTAATAATCAATCGTATATAAATATAATCACTGCCATTGCTATTAACTGTCACGTTGCAGCAGGAAACCCATTTCTTATGTCTGTCATAGGTACGACAATAAAATACATCTGTGTCCTGGGTAAGACGATAAACTATGTCCAGCAGCAAGGCCTCTGAGCAAGGTTTACAGGAGCATGGAACCACCTCTTAATTGCTGGTGTTCCCAGGTTCATCCTGACCCAGGGTGGTAGCACCTGTTAGGGTCCCAGCTATGGGCAAATAGTTAACACACAAACTTGTGTAAAAATAGGTTTTAATACCAGAAATACTTTGTAATAAAAAAAAATTATTACCAGCAATAATTTTTTAAGGAAAAATTATTATCAGCAGTACTTTAAAAAAAATACCAGCAATACAAACAGCTATAATTTCTTTGGAAAAAATATGACCAGCTATAGATTTATTCAAGGAAAAATATTCCCAGTAATAGATTTTTGAAGAAAAACATATTACCAGCAATAAAAATTTTGTCGGCATTAAATAATCTATTGAGGTCGATATGCTGTAAAACAAAACAAAACAAACCAAACCAAACCCATTTCTTCTGTAGCACAGACTCGGGAACAACACTCACAAGGGACTCTGGTTTAGCACACACTACAACATACCAACCTGACTTGCACTGAGCGCAAACACTTACTCATGTCCCAGCAAATACTCACCTTTATTAATTTTTGCCAAGCCAGAAAATTAGCATCTTGCGCACACTGCCAGCCTCGGTCTGGCTCGGTGATGGACGTGCCATGTCATTCCAGGGGCGATGATTGTATAGTTTGCCTTGCTCACAATTTGCTTATCTTATGCACAAATTTAGGTTGCGCCACTCTGGCTCTCTTGGATGTCTGAGGTAATTCTCCAGCACACAAATGAGTTGAAGTGGCATTGACATATACACTTTTGTGTTATGCAGCCTGTGAGATCTGTACACATACATGCACATGGGGTCGAAGAGGCGACTGGGATACTAAATCAGATGCAAATGCCAATGTCTATTAATAATAAATATTTATAGTTTAGTATAGTATTTATTTATTGGTAGCAAGTCATAACATACATAGATTTGCATAGGGCCCTTATGCTCGACAGGGTCTCTGGGTAGCTTAGTGTGCCCTCATGTTAAGACAACCCCAAGTAGGAAAAATCATTGGTATTCAAAAAAAAAAAAAAAAAAAAAAAGAGAAAATGCAATATTCATTCACAGAAAAAGAATTATTCTTATATTTCAAAATATGCTTTGGCAGTAAACATCCCAAAAAGTTGTTGATAAATCATTAAAAAAAACAATCAATCCTATCAGAATTTGCTAAACACACATGCCTCTTTGTCATGACAACAGCAAATATGAAACTTGTGAAGTTTACTCAATAACCTTTCACCTATGTCTGAGATATATATGGTGTGGCAAAATAAATAATATTACATCAAAACATGATTTATTATGATTGGCAAACTATTTAATGTGTTCAAGATTCTCCCCTTCATGTTCAGACTGGCTTGGATTGAGGAATCAGAGAGCCGAGTTCAAATTTCATTCGAATCCATTACATTCACTTACGTGCTAATGCCCTTGGGAAAGGTATGAATTCTCTTCTTTTTTACCCCGGCTGTAGGTAAATTGCAAGACAGACCAACTTGTATAGCCTTGGATGGCAACTGATCTACCACAGAAAGAAATGGCAACCTACTGCAAGGAAAAAATCTGCTTCATTTACTCATGTATCGAAAGATAGATGATCGCCCAAGCATGTATCACACATGGCACATAACTGACAATGCTAAACTCTATCAACAACTCTTCTACAAGCCATTTGGCACATTTCTATATTATTTCCTGCTTGTTTTAATTCAGAAATTGTTTTCGGTTTGAGCCTGTAAACAAGATCTTTTACTACACCCCACAAAAAAATGTTCGTTGGTGTTAGATTTGGTTAATGTCCACACAATTACTCCACATAGTCCTATTCACTTTAGCTAAAAAAAAATATGTGGCATTACTTTTGCCACATCCTGTATAACATTGTCAAATTTAGAAGTTGGGTTTCCATGAAGTTAATAGAAATATCCCAAGACTTTTCAAGAGTAGTGAGGGTGACACTTGGTTCATTACAAATTAATCTACATATTTTGAGTGAACATTAAAGGCAAAAAAGGGGGTCATATTATCCACAAGTACATATTTTCAGAAGTTTTTACTCAGTTTTAAAAAAAACCTCTTATTTGAAATAGCAAGATTGCAAATACACTCAATTAGCATAATAGATAATAAAACACAAAGTAGGTAAGGGCAGATAACAATTGTTTACAAAAGGTATTTGATATACCAGGAGGCACGGTTGAGTAATGGATAGCGGCTCAAATTGAGGAAATGGAGAGCAGAGTTCAAATTCCAGTCAGATTCATTACATTCTCTTACATGCTAATACCCTTGGGAAAGGTGTGAATCCTCTTCCCCCTCCCCCAATAAATAGAAAGACAGACTGGGTTCTATAACCTTGGATGGCAACTGGTCTACCGCAGAAAGAAATGGCAATCTACTGCAGGAAAAAAAATCTGCTTCGTCAGTCATGTATTGCATGGCACGGCACATAACTGACTGATTTGATATGTTGTCAATATATGAATCAGCATAACTGAATGTCTTTTGTTTTAAAGACAGGAAATTCAAAGGCAAAGTTTTTTTCCGTTTTCATAGTTTCTTAATATATCTATATAATAAATGCCAATATCAGTGTGTCACACTTTTTCAACTTTACTCCTAGAGGCTATAGCCCAACATATCATACCATTTTGGAATCAGGCCGACTCTGTGAGAAAATTAAAAATATTCCATGACAGATCCGGACATGCAATCTTGAAATTTGGGATTTCCAAGTTTTCATTACTGCGATTGTTTTTGGACTCTGCCATCTTTGCTTCTACTGATTAAAAACAATTAAAGGGACACAACTCTCTAAGTTTCAATAGCTCATGTTCAAATGAAAAAATTACTGTTCTCCAATTACAGTATTTCAAAATTAAATTGTCCGTGTTTTCAACTTTACTCCTAGAGGCTGTACCCCAAAATATCATACCATTTTGGAATCAGGCCTGCACTGTGAGCAAATTAAAAATGTTCTGGGCTGGATCTGGACAAGCAATTGTGAAATTTTGGATTCCCATATTTTCATTTATGCAATTGTTTTTGGTGACTTTTTACGTGGTTTTTGTATGATAATTTTTATAACTCGGAAAATAATTTTGGGAATAATTGAAATTAATTGCAAAAGTCACTAATGAAATAAAAATAACTGTTTATACGGAAAATAAGGACCTACGTACATCCAATTGTCTTTAAATTAAGTGGTGGGAGAAGAATTATCTTAATACTTAAATGCAGCAATCAATTTTAAGTTCTTCTGTAGTTTATTGTTGCTTATCGCATCTACTCCTCCTTGCCTATTGTGTTGAATGCTCACTGAAGAGTCCTCCACAGGAGCTAGCTTAAATGCCACCCAATAGTGCAGCTTTTAAGCTAGTGATATATTAAAGTCATATCAGATAGAAAAGCATGATAGATTAATTAACACCTTAAAATGTATTACCAGGTACGTCTAGATAGCACCTTCCCCCAAAATTTGAAAATAAGTTTTGAAACATAAATGGAGAAACGTGCAATGGCTAAATATCTGGTTCATTTCTATTCTTTAATCTCATGAAAAATGAAGCATTTTAAGGAAATATATGTACGACATTGAGATTTTAATGAATAATATGGTACAACTTTTCAAAAAATATTACATAGGGATGGTTATACTAAAGGTTCATATTATATTCTCTCTCTCTCTCTTTCTTCATGTGCTGTGTCTCCTCAGGACATAGGCAATCATGACTCTCCACAACTTCCTGTCCATTGCAGCTCTAAATAAACTCTGTCTACTTGTTATTTCCACCATCCATTTTCTCAAGCTCATCAAGTATTTTATGCGCTGTTTTCCTGTATCTCTCTTGCCCTCAATCCCTCCTGTGAGTAACAGATTTTCCAAACCTTCTTTCCTCATTATGTTCCCTAGAAATTTCAACTGTCTCTTCCTGATGTTAAGTATAAGTTTGCTTTTTGTTTCCATTTTCTCTAAAACCTGATCAGTCCATGGTATCCTCAGTATCTTCTCTGCAGAACCACATTTCTGTTACTTCAAATCTTGTCTTCATCTTTGAGGAAATTGTCCAGCATTCATTGCCATACAGAAGGAAAAATATCATGTAACAATTCAGTACTCTTTTCTATGTTTCTAACAAAGTTTTTTCCTGTCTCTTAATACTCTACTTAGCTTTTGGAATGCATCTTTGGCCATCCCAATGCTTCTTCGGATTTCATTGTTGCATTTTCTGTCCTCTGTTAGAACACTTCCCAGATATTTAAAGTTTTGTGCTTAGTTGATTTTGGTATATCCAATTTGTAATTTGCATTTTGGGCTCATCCTTTCGCTGACAATCATGCATTCTGTCATTTTAAGGCTGTAATTTATTCCCTGGGAATAGATTCGAAAACACTGGGTCATATTAATACTCAAGTCATATTATACACAAGAAAATAAGGTATGCTTACTGGTCTCTTTATAAATGCATTCATGGTCAAAGACACCATGGATCTCTACCTGGGTAATGATTCTTTTTTTATGATTCAGCTGCTGCTGCTAGCACATCATCTGTTTTACTAATCAAGCACAGGTGAATGCTCTCCAGGTGACATGACAGGATTTTTTTTATAGGAAATGAAATGAATTCACCACATCCCCCTTCTCCATGCCAATAATATTATCCAAGGGTTGAGCAGAGGCCTATACTGCTTGGTACTGGTGTCATTGCTGGAATTATCAGAATAATTGCAGATGCAATGTCAGACTTTCTTTGGGACTACAGCTCTAGATTTTAACTTCTCAAAGCCATTCCCATGATCTGGTACAGCTGCAAGTCATTGGATTTTTGAAATTGATTTTATTTCTCTTAGTTGAACTGCCGAACCAGGCTAACAAATTCCATCTACTCAATTAAATCATTACCTCTCCCATCTATATAAATAAAGTGCAGTGTACATTTGTCTGTCTGTCCGTTTTTCGATCTCAGCAAATCATAGACAACCTGAAGTAACGGGTAGTAAGTACTGTAGTTACACATGATTAAAAATTAAATAAACAACACATTTAAAGTTAAATTTAAATATCGAACAGAGTGAAAGGTTTAAAAACTAATCTTTATTCAAGGTTTAACTTTAATTTTGCTTTTCGTCGCAATTGCAATTGATATGGTCTATTTAAACTGTAATTAGAACTTAAGCAGGACACATTACATTGCTCATATGCTTTCTTTTTCTAACATACGTACTGTGATATATTCAAAATATTACATAGTTCGACTTCACTAATGTCTTTTAAGAGTAACTTTATGTGAAGGGATCATGAAGAATGGTGATTTTAAAAGAAAATGATAATTGCACACAAAATAAACATAATTGTAAACAATCTACTGAGATTGGTTGCATATATGAAGAAAGTTTATGCTGAATTAAGGTGTCAAATAAAGATAAAATAATTTGATTATTTCTAAATTCTTATAACTTTTACATATACAGGATGCTGAAGGTAAAAGGCCAAAGCCTCAAAATCCGTTTGCAGGAACTAGCCTAAAGTCTGTCTAAATGGCAGCTTCTAAGCTAGTTTTAAATATATCTATTGAACATCAATGGTTCCTTATTATTTAATGAAAACATCTGAATACTTTGTGTTTTAAACTCTGAAATCTCTTCTGAATTTATTTGTGATGTTTGATTATCATTTACAAAAAAAAGTTTGAATAATTTTTCTCTTAGTCTCTGCAACACATCTTGAATATGTCTGTTAAAAACTGATGGCTCCTTATTGCTTAAAGAGAAATGCTCACCATCAAAAATTCAATTTGATTTAATCAGATGATTTGTTAATGCTTAACAGAAAATATCCATAACGCGATCTGAGATTATTGGATGGTTTGACAGAAAATATCTAAACCTTAATGGTTACCATCAAGAAAAATGGAATTGTTGAATTGAGTTCAAAATCTGGTTGAATTTTCTTATATTCCTCTCAGGCAAATACCCATGGAAAGGCATGCAGTTCACTTCTTGTCCCATTACCAAATATCTTCTCAAAAATATCTTTTGGTTGACAGAAAAGTAAGCATGTTAGTAATCTATTTAGAAAAAAAAAAACATTGTCCCATAATGACCATACAATATTATCAGAAAGTTTCCAAAGCTTGTAACAGATTCCCAAACCAATTCCAATCATGTCCAAGAGCTGGGGAAATTTTCTTCAGTAGGCTTCAGAAATGAATTCACCAATTGTTCCTCATCCTGGGTATGACGTTAAACTGCATCCAACAGCAAGGCCTCTGATCAGGAGGTTTTGAGGAGCATGGAACCACCTCTTAATTGCTGGTGTTCCCAGGTCCACCCTGACCCAGGGTGGTAGTACCTTTTAGGGTCCCAACTATTGGCAAATAGTGAACTCCTAGTTTTTTCCAGATCTTCCCTGCATCCTGGGTATGGTGATAAACTACATCCATGTCCTGGATAAGACGATAAACTACGTCCAGCAGCAAGGCCTCAGATAATGTTTTTGAAAAAAACGATGTTGCCAGCTATACGTTTTTGAAAAAAAAACGATGTTGCCAGCTATACGTTTTTGAAAAAAAAACGATGTTGCCAGCTATACGTTTTTGAAAAAGAAACGATGTTGCCAGCTATACGTTTAATAGTACTATATATATATATATATATATATATATATATATATATTTTTAAAAAACTTAATTTGGCATTAAATGACCTACAGTGGTTGATCTGTTCACTATTTTACTAGTCATTGATTACCTTGTACACCCATCATCTGGAAGGGACACTTGGCCAGATCTGAAACAAAAATGTCACTCCTATGTTCAATCTAAAAAATATTTACCAAAAACCTGACAAATCATTTCAAAGGTCTTGGTAGCAGATTTGCCAAGATTCACACACAACTTAATGCCAGCACATTGCTTGAACTTGTCATCCATCATAAAAATCACAAAGCGCTCTAACACAATGTTGCAGACCCTTGAGCCCATATAGAATGCAAACTGACTCAGCAAATCAGAGACCAATGAGCATCAGCTGCACACCTATTTCCAGTGAATGGTACAATTGCACTAATTATATTCCAGGAAATTTCCAATACCATTTCCGGGTCCAGACTCTGCTGTGGTCAATCAGGCTTAATGGGCATAATTAGTGATTTGTAAATTTAATAAAATAAGCCTTTTTAAATTTATGCCCTAATTTTATGTCCCCCCCTCTTTGTCCCATTTTATTTTCTTTATAATAAACAGCATTAATTATATTTACTGCTATGAATGTCTGAGAAATTGCATAGAAAATATGAATCCTCTGACAGGAATCAAATCGGTGTCCTACATGGAACTGTCATTTGATATATGTCACCATCTTTGTCATATCGCCATTTTTGTCACATATCACCTTCTTTGTGTCACATCAACCTCTTGTCACAATTTTTCTCATATCAGTTCTGACTCTTAATTTGTTCTCCCTATTGGGATCAAATATGTTATGTCTTGTTGAGTGAAACTTATTGTTATGGGACCTTACCCATAATAACATAATGGACTATTCCATATGTAATAAATACTGCGCCTCAAGAGGAAGCAGAGAGTTTAGTCTGAAGTCGGGCGACCGGCTGATCAGTTGAACTCTCTACCTTCAGACAAGGAGGAACCTGAATGAGGCTATGCTGAAGGGCGGAGTCTCTTTCGGGGAGGTAAACCAACTCTGAACCCGTTTATACGGGTTCAAAGGGCATATTTTTGGCCAAGCCCACGGGCTCAGAGATCCCACGTTAAACCGGCCTTGTGGGGGGGGGGGAGACTAAATACCATTCAGTCTGAAGTCAACAGTGAAGTCTGTCAGTCAGAGTGAGCAAGTCAGTCAGTTGAGTCAGAGGCAGTCCGAAACAGAGTCGCGTTCAGACAATTACTACTAAACGTGATTGTTCCTACTAACACTTCTACTTCTCTGTATATATTCCTGTTTGTAATATATCTGTGTTATTCCATACCTGTGTTCGAGTTCTTCTTTATTGGTTCTACCTTGGACTATCACCGTGGTACAAGGAACCAGACCATAACACTTATATACAGCATTTAACTCTCTCTCTTCTATGTCTGCTCTTGATACAGTAGAAATGAGACAAAATCAAAATGTCATTCTATTGGGTTCAATGCAGGAAATCTAGGTTTCATGCTTTCCCTTCAGCTGTGAGTGACATTAGCTGGTACAACTAGACAAAATCCAAAGAAAAATCTGCAATATTATTGGTTCTGACCTGGCATCTTGGCTTCAATCACTTTCCCACTGCCGTAGAATAGCTTCCCTCTGCATTTTCTATAAATATTTTCATGGCAATTTTTCTGATTAGTTTTCCACTCTGGTAGCTTGGACCACCAGAATTCAAGTGTAGTACTAATTTGGTGGCTAGCTCTCATCATTTTAATGTTGAAATAGATGTAACCATTTTGTGATGTCAACGAAAACTCATTGCCACTTTTGTAATATCAACGAATATCGTCATTTTCATAATGCTCTTTGTAGTAGAGACTTTGTAATCGCGGATACAACTATAGTAATGCTGTTGAACAATACTGGTGTCAGATGCCTTCAAAGAACACTCGCACTAATAGTACTTGCTCGATAATACTCGCTTGAATAGTAACCACCGAATGGTGATCCGTATAGTAACAAAGGATAGAGTAGAAATGGTGATCCGTATAGTAACAAAGGATAGAGTAGAAATGGTGATCCGTATAGTAATAAAGGATAGAGTAGAAATGGTGATCCGTATAGTAATAAAGGATAGAGTAGAAATGGTGATCCATGTAGTAATAGAGGATAGAATAGAAATGGTGATCTGTATAGTAAAAGAGTAGAAATGGTGATCAATTAGATGCCATGCTAATTCCCATATATACATTTCCTTTGCCATCATGTGATCTACTTATTCAAAATGGGATTGCCTTTGTTTGCTCTCTGCTGATCTGTGTTCATACTCCGGTGTCAGTAGCAACACTTTATTCCTATATAACAAACCATAAGTTCTATGCTAACAGTTTCTTCTTTCACACTTCTTGCTTGTGGAACTCTTCTAGTTTCTCAATTTTCCTGACAGTTACAATCTCCAAAAATATAAATGACAACTTCTCATCATCTGGCTTTCTGAATCCTGGTCTTTTATTCTTTCTCCTCACTAAATGCTCCACATTTTCTTTCAACTTGTATGATCACCAAAGTTAAGCAAGGTCATGCCTGATCAGTACCTAAACAGGATATCAATTGGGAATACAAGTTAGATGTGTAGATGGTGTAATGAGTAATGGCTCAGAATTGGAAATCGGAGAGCTGAGTTCCAATTCCAGTCAGGTTCATTATATTCACTTATGAGCAATTATTGTTAGAAAAGGGTTAATTAGTAGAACTTGTCTCAGTAAATCATTATCTCAAAAAAAAAAAAATCATAAAATATTTTCTGGCTTTAGAAAATCTGCAGAAAGTTGATAAGTGTTGTGGTAGGATCCACCTAATTTGCATAGTGGAGTACCGACCATATAAATATGGTTGGTACCAGAGAGGAATCGAAGGATTCAACCAGAGACTCTGCCTGACTGCGACTCAGTCAACACACATTCCAGGAACGGTCTTCCCAGGAATATACAAAAGACTATATGTAAATATTGTGTACACTTTCTTGTTTCAATACATTTTGTTCTAAGTACATTTTGTGTTGCATTATTATTCCATGCATTAGTCAAGTTTCAACAATAAGCCATAAAAATGCCAACCAGATCTTTCACTCTCTGTAGCTAATTGTATCTTAGTGACTGTATTGCCTTGCTTTGGGTAAATTGATAAAAAAAATTATCAAAATCATACAAGTTTACTTTCTACCTACACCCACCCAGTAGTATCAAAATAACCGGCCTGCTGTCTGCCCAGTTCGGTTCTCTTTCACATTCTCGTTCATCCAATCTTGATTATAATGACTAGAAGAGGGTTAATCTAATTATATCATTAGGTTTTTGATTGCTATTTGCACTATTTTGTTTTTGCTTTAGAGCAAGTTTACACTGAATGAATTTTATGGGGTGTTGTTGTATTTATGGTAATGTGTAATTTAAGGCAATAGTTAGTGAGAATGGGGTAAGAAGAGCCAATGAAAATAGAGACCTCTTGATTAATGTTTCAAGAGATGGGGAAGACATCAATAAAAAGTCAATTGCCAATTTGTCAATGCAAAAGAAGAAAAAAATACTGTTAAAAGCTTGAATAAAAATGAATGAAAACTAAATGTTCACTTTGAATAAAAATGTAATTAATTAGGATGTACGTTTATTTTTTGTTGTTTTTTGTAGTTTTTTTTTTTTTTGTGTTTTTTGGTTAAATTTTGAACTTATTAAACCAGATAGAATCTGTTCTAAGAGCTGTTCAGATGATTGGACACATTACTTTTGTTGTTAGCGAAGTTCCTGCCGATATAATCTATATAGAAAGAAAGGCGTTTATTCTGTTTTGTTTTTTTTTGTCTTGTTTTGATGAAAGGTCTTTATTCTACTAGTGTTTCCTCCTGCCACTTGCACTCTGTGGAGGTCAAGTCATGCACACTAGGTGCACTTCTTAATGAGCTTTGTTTAAATGATCAGCAGAACAGGGATTAGGAGAGATAGCGAAAAGTCAAGCCCTACTTAGAGATACAAAGAGGAAGTTGTGGAAAGCCATGATCACCTATTGCCAGAAAAGATATGGTATAAAGAAGAAGAAAAACTTGTGTAAATGGTTATCAGAACAGAGATTAAGAGTGAATAGGAAAAAGAAACATTACTAAGGGCCACAAAAGACAGGAAGTTGTTTTTTTTTTTTTGATTGATTTGTTTTCTACAGTTTATCAACCCTTTGCAGATTATTTAAAACCAAAAAATATTTTTAGATTGTAAGAATTTGGGGGGGGGGAGATAATGATTTCAGGGATACTATTTAAGAATAAATTATATATAGTGCGATGGAAAAATTACCTGCACTCTTGGCTAAAGATATGCTATGGTGAAAGTGCAGATAATTTTTGACTTAACCTTGTCTATGTGTGCATATATATATATATATATATAATAAAAAGGCTTAAACACTAATATTCCATGGTCATAATTTATTCCATTGGAATCGTATTTACGTATATATATATGTGTGTGTGTGTGCGTGTAAACAAAACAGGATGTCATCTTTGACGGTGAACATCTCTGTTGTAATATCCATATAACAACAATAATGATGGCTCATGGGAGCTGAAGGCTTAGATTGAACCCCAATATAATAAAGAAATATCCAAATGTTGGAGAGTTTTTGTCTTTATTTTCTCTTGAAACTAAAGCCATTATACAACACTTTAGACATTTGTTGTCTGTTATATTTAACAATATATGTTTGAATATATATATATGTATATACTTCAAACATTATTTTTAATCGATACCTGTACTTTAGCAGATGTTCCTTTTATTTTAAACTGTATTCATTTTGTGTACCAGTCTGTGTACCTGAGAAAAGTTAAGAAAGAAAATGTTTAAATTTTCTTGAGTATGTGTTTTAGTGGAACACACCTATTCTATAGTTAATAGACTCTCCCACCTGTAATAAGTAGGAGTAGTAAAAGTAACGAGTCAGTCGCTCAGTGGGTCAGTCAGTCAATGCCGGACGACTGTTAGTCAGATACTAAAGTATCAGCGACCGCAATTACTAAAAATATGTCAGATTAAAAATAAAATATATCAATTATTAAAAAGATATATACTGTATATACTCATGTATAGTACAAATTTTATGAATTTTATTTTGTAAAAACAGTGGGAATACTATACACAGGTAATTTTATTCTTTTGAAAAGGTTAAAAAAATCATGCATTTTCAGTGAGTAGTAAATTTTTTCTGCATGGATTAAAATTTATGCAAAAAAAAAAAAATTTAGGGGTTACACAATACATCTCTTCATAATATATACTAAGTCAGGTTATACACAGGTGTGTATATATATATATATATATAGATATATAATATTTTCTATATATAGTGTATTGTTAGGCAGCAATTTTTCATTGGTGCATGTTTCATTAAATAATATAGACAAGTTTTGTCTATTTGTTTTAAGTAAGTACCTTTCATATTCTCTGATAAACTTAATAACATTATCATTGAAAGACAAAAGGAAATCACCATATTGATACATGTTTAAATCCAATCTAAGCTTTCGGCTTGCATAAGCCATTATCAAAGATGACAATTACTTTTCAATGCATCAACCATTACACAGACAAAACAATAATAATAGTCTGTTTTCTGTGGGAAATTTGTTGTTTAGAAATAGTAATTTGTACTTTGCTAACCAGACACTTCCACTGTAGCTGAGTGGTATAGCACATTAGATCACAAGACAGTTCCATGTAGGACACCGGTTTGATTCCTGTCGGAGGACGCATATTTTCTATGCAATTTCTCAGACATTCAGAGCAGTAAATATAATTAATACTGTTTATTATAAACAGATAATTTGCTTAAATAATTGTATCTATAAAATATATATATATATATATATATATATATATATATATATATATATATATATAAAAGGCAGGGGGGGTGTTTGTGTAACAAATGCACAGCCACAATTTTCGACGAATTTGCACCAAAATTTACATGCACACGCTCCAAGTTAGCGGGAAGGCCAAGACTGACTTTGCATTTCTCAACTCCCATCAATAGTGGAAATAATCAATTTTTTCATGCTTCTACGGCAGTTTTCATGTAGTTTGTGGCCATTTTGTACTGGCCTGAGTGAGAGCCTATAGCCAGCTGCCACGAATAGGCAGGAAGATTCTATTGGTCAGCGTGAGAGCCAACAGCTGACTGACATGAATGTTAACTAGCATGCTAGCATGCAAAAAATCGCTAGCTGCATTCGTCACAAGTGGGAAAAATTTAAATCTATGGCACTTTACTCCAATTGGCCCATTCGCTTGCTTAAACTCAACGTTGATTATGATTCCGCAGAACTGGGTTGGGTGTGAAAAAGTATTTGTTGTTAGCATTTTTTTTTTATTTGTTTTTTTCAGTTATGAGTCCTTTTTTTAAAGCTGATCATTTTGTGTTCATTTTGTTTAGTTCTCTTTTCGTAACAGATTTAATGTTTAGTATAGAGCTTAGAAAAAATTTGCAGTGTGAGATAGGCAAGAAGTAAGGCATGTAGCAACATCAGCACAGCAAAGGGCACTCCTTTAAAGGCAAGCAAGGTCAAAAATATTTTAAGTCAAGTGATAGCGATTGCTGTATGAGTCATAGGATTTTTTAATCAAGCACGGGCAACACCTCTAGTATATATATATATATATATATATATATATATATATAAAATATATAATATAAAAATGTGTGAATATACTCCTTTTCTTATGTATATAATTTCAATGTTTTAAAAGACACAAAAGTGACATTTTTGATTATTTATCTATTAGCAAGCTGTTTCATGCAGTGTGATTTTCAAAATGGGTATTGTTTTTTTTTTTTTTGTTTTTTTTCTTGAATGTTCCTGACTTCTACATTTTTTTACCAAGTTTTTTTAAAAAAGGAATGTCAGCATGTCAATAGTTCAAAATAATTTTATTCCTTTTATTCATTAATCCATTCATGGTCTTGAATTTTATGAGTTTCCATTTCTACTCCATAAATAAATGTGCAATTTCTTCCACTTCCCTTCTTTATCTTTTTTTTTATTACATTCCATTCCACTATTGGCAATTTTCCCTTTCATCTTTAGTTCCAATATGTGTCTTGACAATACAGAGTTATTTCTATATTTCAATGATAGCAAATGTTTTGCATATCTTTCTTATGGCTTGCTTCCACCTTAGAGATCCTTTCCCACAAACACAGCATCACCAGCCCATCACTTCTCTATTGCTATTTCCATGTCACATGTTCTAACAAACTGTTCTTTAGTTCAACCAGATCTTTACTGGTAAGAACGGCCATGCTATGTCTCCAGGATCAAATCATCCTCATTCTCTTCATATTCCATTTGTAAGAAAGAAGTTGTACTCAGGCAGCTTCACTCCAAAAAGTACTACTTTGTGGAACAGACTCCTACATGAATGCTCTCCAGAACACTACAATTTTAACCTCTTCAAGTACAGGGTTAATCCTTATCTATTCTTCTATCCTATAAATCTTCACTTACTCCGCTTATGTTCATACAATTTCATTCAGTAATCCTTTACCTTGAGTGGCTCCTGGGTCTTGTATTGGGTAATCATTAGTAAAAAAAAAAAAAAAAATATAATTTCTAAAATATCTTCTTTTTCCTATCTGAAGAATACTTTTCAGTCACTTTCATAAAAATATATAATATCTATGCATCTATCCGATCACAGATGTCTGACTCGGTCATTCCATTGTTTTCTGGTTTTGGTTCCCTGCTGAAAAATTGAATTACTCCAAAGACACTTCTGTTCTCTGCAAAATAATCACCAGAA
>OZ010600.1:65203403-65385903 GCA_963932145.1 Acanthosepion lycidas | reverse complement strand
ATTTCTCTCTGTTGGAATTGTCATTTTTTTTTTTTAGTTGGAATAATTTTCAGGTTTTGTTTGGATCTTGAAATTGTTCTTGCAAAGGAATAAATATTCTTGTGGCATAATGATTCTGTTCTTTCATTGCAAGAGATTTTAAAGGAAAAAAGATATGCTTTTCTTTTTTTATTTTTACTGCAAATTTGCATTTGCTGAAGAAAAGTTATGTAAAGTCTTAATAAAAATATTTATATTAAATAGTATAAAGTATTATTTATGTAAAGTCTTAATAAAAATATTTATATTAAATAGTATAAAGTATTATTTATGTAAAGTCTTAATAAAAATATTTATATTAAATAGTATAAAGTATTATTTATGTAAAGTCTTATAAAAATATTTATATTAAATAGTATAAAGTATTATTTATGTAAAGTCTTAATAAAAATATTTATATTAAATAGTATAAAGTATTATTTATGTAAAGTCTTATAAAAATATTTATATTAAATAGTATAAAGTATTATTTATGTAAAGTCTGAATAAAAATATTTATATTAAATAGTATAAAGTATTATTTATGTAAAGTCTGAATAAAAATATTTATATTAAATAGTATAAAGTATTATTTATGTAAAGTCTTAATAAAAATATTTATATTAAATAGTATAAAGTATTATTTATGTAAAGTCTTAATAAAAATATTTATATTAAATAGTATAAAGTATTATTTATGTAAAGTCTTAATAAAAATATTTATATTAAATAGTATAAAGTATTATTTATGTAAAGTCTTAATAAAAATATTTATATTAAATAGTATAAAGTATTATTTATGTAAAGTCTTAATAAAAATATTTATATTAAATAGTATAAAGTATTATTTATGTAAAGTCTTAATAAAAATATTTATATTAAATAGTATAAAGTATTATTTATGTAAAGTCTTAATAAAAATATTTATATTAAATAGTATAAAGTATTATTTATGTAAAGTCTTAATAAAAATATTTATATTAAATAGTATAAAGTATTATTTATGTAAAGTCTTAATAAAAATATTTATATTAAATAGTATAAAGTATTATTTATGTAAAGTCTTAATAAAAATATTTATATTAAATAGTATAAAGTATTATTTATGTAAAGTCTTATAAAAATATTTATATTAAATAGTATAAAGTATTATTTATGTAAAGTCTTAATAAAAATATTTATATTAAATAGTATAAAGTATTATTTATGTAAAGTCTTATAAAAATATTTATATTAAATAGTATAAAGTATTATTTATGTAAAGTCTGAATAAAAATATTTATATTAAATAGTATAAAGTATTATTTATGTAAAGTCTGAATAAAAATATTTATATTAAATAGTATAAAGTATTATTTATGTAAAGTCTTAATAAAAATATTTATATTAAATAGTATAAAGTATTATTTATGTAAAGTCTTAATAAAAATATTTATATTAAATAGTATAAAGTATTATTTATGTAAAGTCTTAATAAAAATATTTATATTAAATAGTATAAAGTATTATTTATGTAAAGTCTTAATAAAAATATTTATATTAAATAGTATAAAGTATTATTTATGTAAAGTCTTAATAAAAATATTTATATTAAATAGTATAAAGTATTATTTATGTAAAGTCTTAATAAAAATATTTATATTAAATAGTATAAAGTATTATTTATGTAAAGTCTTAATAAAAATATTTATATTAAATAGTATAAAGTATTATTTATGTAAAGTCTTAATAAAAATATTTATATTAAATAGTATAAAGTATTATTTATGTAAAGTCTTAATAAAAATATTTATATTAAATAGTATAAAGTATTATTTATGTAAAGTCTTAATAAAGTATATGATAAAGTATTATATATTATGAAATGGACAAAGTCTGACACTTATTTTAAGACATTTTCATGTTTATACATTCTTTTTATACATACAAATATTTAAGTAAATGCTCTGTTTATAATAAACAGTATTAAACAACATTTACCGGCCTGAATGTCCAAGAAATTTTCATAGAAAATATTCGTCTTCTGACAGTATCTCGAACCAGTATCCTATATGGAACCGTCATATAGCTTAACGTGCCTTTTTAACTGATTCGGCCACAGTGGATCGTTCGGTTAGCAAGGTCAAATTTACTGCTTTTAAATTACAATCATTGATGAATCTCTCACGTACATTCATATCTGTTCATGGCAAATCAAATGTAAACAAATGACGTCACACATTATGAAATGGACAAAGTCCGACAATTATTTTAAGACAATTTTATGTTTATACATTCTTTTTATAGATACAAATATTTAAGTAAATGCTCTGTTTATAATAAACAGTATTAAACAACATTTACCGGCCTGAATGTCCGAGAAATTTTCATAGAAAATATGTGTCCTCTGAGAGGAATCAAACCTGTATCGTATATGGAACTGTCATATAGCCTGACGTGCCTTAACCAATTGGGCCACAGAGGGGTGTTCGGTTAGAAAGGTTGATTTTACTGTTTATAAACACAAATCTCCATGATTTTCTCTCATTCATATCTGCTCAATAAAAAAAAAAAAGAACGTATAAACATAAAAATGTCTTAATTAATTGTCGGACTTTGTCCATTTCATAATGTGTGACGTCATTTGTTTACATTTGAATACACATTACTTAAATATGTGTATCTATAAAAAGATCGTATAAACATAAAAAATGTCTTAAATAAAGTATTTATCTTCTAGCTAAATGGAGAAAGATCAGTAACCCTAATCTCGTTCACAACCAATCTAGTGTTAAACTTTCCACCTAACCACCATTATAAAAAATAAAAAATATTATAGCTTTGCCCATACAGATTTGGAAAAAATTTTTACACAAGGAATCCCTAGCTACCACCCTCCTCAATACCAAAGAAACAACACTACCCAGGAGATACCTACTGGCTCTAGAAAACCTGTTTAAGAATAGAAAAATAACTATAACTCCACTTGATAAAGGTGGCAGAGTAGTCATCATAGACACTGACATTGAAAAATAAGAATCCCTCGTAATCAGTGAATAGACAGGAAACCCAGACACACAAAAATCAGCAAAATGTCTCAGCATAATCCTAAACAGGAATCAAGGAATAGACCTCTACTCCTTTGCAAAAGCTTAGGGAGGAGTGTGAACCGGGCATGGTTTTTTGAATATATATATATATATATATATATATTATTATATATAATTTAAAAGTTGCATTTTAATTTTCCATGTTTAATGCAACACAGTATAAAAGTGTATCCATAAAAGTCTATTTACCATTGCTCATGTAACAAACTACTATGGTGAAAAAATTCATTAGATGGTTGTACAGCACAATTTAGGACCCAAACTATCGGCATTCTTTATCATTTAATATGTTGAATCTTTTTTAACCAAATAAAGTATGTAGGGTTGATTAAAAATTTATTGTGTTAACTCAAATTAAAATGGAATTAGATGGTTTTACTATTGTCCAGTTCACACTCCTCTCCCCAGTCTTTTGGACAGGAGTAGAAGTCTATACCTTGTTTATAAAAATAATGATTTATTTTATAGCAACTGATAGAAAATGTTGATGGATTTTTAAACTTGAATACATGTACAGTAATTTGTTTTAATTCATAACTAATTATTAAATAAATAAACTAAAATATACTTCAAAAAACAAAAAGTTTTGTACCAGGCTAAACTGTAATTTAATAAACAAAATTCTGTAAACAAAAAAAAGAAAGAAAATGTGAAAGATTTCACCCCCAGAATTTCCTCCTTAGTGGAAATTCTGACCCCCCCCTCCAACTCATGAGAAAATAAAAATAAGGCGTCTATTTCAAATACGAGTATCTGCTAATGTTTGAAGCAATAAAGGAAACAGTATGGTTTCTATGATCACAACCCCAATGTAGTGTTTTTATATTTGAGAAATCTAAGAACAAAAAAAGAAGTGTACTTGTTGACACTTCTACGTAGAATTTGTATTTTTGAGGCGATGCTAAAGACAAAACTTTGGTTCTGAAGAATAAAAGAACAATCAAAACCTAATCTTGAAGATGTTAGAACAATTACTCCTACAATAGAAAATGGAACGATGCTAATCTTTCTTTTCCTCTTCCATGAAAGTCTGCCAGCATTATTATTACTTAATCAGTGATTAGGAGCAAAAACTAAATAGCATATAAGATAATCTCCAAGTCTATTCCTCAAACAGATTAACTTCAGGATTAATTTTCAAGGGATTATTTGTCAGAAAATCTCCCAACAGCCAAGATAGTTTTAAATAAAGTCAACCAGTTAGGAAATTGTTTCACATAAGCATCCATCAATTTAGGCATTTCTAATTTCTAAAGGAAATTACAAATGACTATATGGCACAGTGGATAGTGACTTGGATTGAAGAATCTGAGAGCAGAGTTCAAATTCCAGTCGAATCACTTACATTCACTTATGTGCTAATACCCTTGGGAAAGGGATGAATCCTCCTCTTCTCCCCCCAGCTATGGGTAAATGGCAGGACAGACCGGGTTCTATAGCCTTGGATGGCAACTGGTCTACCACAGAAAGAGATGGCAACCTACTGTAGGAAAAAATCTGCCTCGTCAGTTATGTAACGAATGATACATGATCGCCTAAGCGTGTATCATGCATGGCATGACTGAATTTCCAAAAATATTCTTCATAATTTAGCAAATAATATATGCAATAATACTGCAGAAGAGGCAAGCAAAATACTTTTGCTACTAAAATTACACTAAAGTATTTTATCCCCTCACTCACTCCCTATTTTAGTAACTTGAATATAGGGAGTCGATATAGCTTTGAAATAAAATAATGTGTAACAAAATAGGGCATACATTTCTTAATAGATGTTATTAGGGGTTTTTTTTTTCATTTTAGAAGTAAGTTAGTAGATTTTTATTTTAAAAAAAAAAAAAAAAATCTTAAAACATAAATGTAATCTTTGTTTGATTAAATATATTATACCTGATGGTATATTGATTTACTAAGTGTAGCTAAGATATGGCACAAGGCTGAAAGTATGGAACACACAGTAAGGATCGAACTTACTATTCAGTTCTAATTGATCTAGCGATACAAGTTTGCTTACCATTATACCACACTGAAATGCTCAATGTGTGATCATATAGATTGAGCCTGATGTTATATAAAACCCACTTAAAAAATAGATTTAAAAAGAACGAAAAAAAAAAACATGTTTTTTAAAAACATGAATAAAACCCAACATTTAAAGAAAAAGAAAAAATTGAAAGCCACTTATAAAAAAATAGATAAAACACCTTTAAAAATACAAAGAAAACGAGTTCAACATAATCTTTTGTTGTCCAGCAGCCCTGTATTGACCAGCTGGAGGTGTCTTCTTCGGAAAGTTATCTTTCCCAGATACCATGCCTCAGGACACTGGGTTGGACATTGGGGGACCTGGGTTGGACATTGGGGGACCTGGGAGCAGCAATCCACGACCGAGCAGTGTGGAAAAAGATTGTTAATTGAGTTCTGTCCCACCACAGGGAGGGTCGAAGGGTGATCATGATTGGTGATCATATCGGAACTTGTGTTTCAATATGATGTGGCCATAAGTTGGCCAAAGTTAAACAACGTTGAACCTGGTCACTACCTAGATGGGTGACTGTTTGGGAATAGCAGGTGCTGTAAACTTGGATGTGCAAGCGCTGTAATTGTTTGGAATTGGAGATCAACGAGCCAAGTTCCAACTCCAGTTGGGTTCGACCCTTGGGAAAGGTATGAATCTCCCTTTTATCCTCCAGCTATGTGTTAATTAGTTGGACTTGTATCAGTATATCCTTATTATCTCAGAAAAATTCCTATAATCTAAAAATAATTTCTGGCTTTAAATACCCTGCAAAAGGGTGTTAAGCTGTAAAAAAAAAATATATATATATATATATATATATATATATATATATGAATCATTCACTCTCAGTAACCACTAGTATTTTAGTGACTTTATCATCTTGCTTGGGTTGAAATGATTAAAACAAAAAAGTCAGGCTGATCCAATGAGTTCTTGAAAAACGCCAGACAGTAATTGATCTATATATTTGAAAAGAGAAAAAAATATCTAAAAATAAATGAAATAAGCCATAAATTGTTAAGAGTTTGTACTTGATTTACAAAAGAAAAATACAACAAGGAACTGAGTGGACTAGAAAGAAAAATGTTGGTGGGGGGATATATTTGGATTTTACGTTTTCAGTGCAATCTAAATGCATTTAAGACTGTCCATCAATGACTTCAGAATCCAATGCTCTCTCTGTTCTTAATAATCTCCTGCCACCAACTTCCTGCTCCCAACACAACTATATATTACACCCTCAAAGCAATTGTTCTCTCAGCCTGAAACCCCAGCCCACAAAATTACCATTCCTGTAGAGTTAGAAGGTAATATAATATAAAAATAAGGTAAGGAGTAAATTTTTTTTTTTTTTTTTTTTTTTTTTTTTTGGTTATTTTATAACCATGCCCAACCCTACAATGCTTTCCTGGCAGGCTGGTTATGCAAGGCCTGGAAAACAGGCTGTAAGTTATAGATGTTTAAATTCTCCTGTGAGCAAGGAGCTAATTGCTAATTAGCACAACCAGTTTATGCTTTCCTTCCTGCTGCTTAATCAGCTTCCTGGCATAACTATTCACAACTCTTACTTCTTGTTGGCCTTATTTTCTTTCACTTCCGTATTCTCTGGATTCATACTGAGCTGGTTCAGCCCTTGGCCAAACTGGCAGTGAGAGACAAATTACAGACCCTCTAAAAATACAGGATTACCTCTGATTAAAAGAGAAAGAAAATATCTTCATATGTTCTTTATAATTTAAAGCGTATCTGCATTTGTTCCTCCTTTCACCAGAATAAGGATTGCTATCAAAAGTTTTGAATTAGAACTTTTGTGAAGAAAGCATAAAATGACCATGGACAGGGGGTAATAGATAAATTGTCATCTTAATTATGCAAAAATGAAATGAATACTGACATCTCATTTTAATGTATATATTTACCAAAATTACACAAAAATATCTTGAAATACCAAAGAGTAAATTTATTCAATAAAATTGCTTCAACCACAGCCACCAGACAGCTTCAGAATCTCCTGAAACTCTTCTGGACGCTCTTCTTGTTTAAGTTGGTGAATGCTGTCATCTTTGCTGTTTGGTCTTTGTCTTTTGCTCAACTGCACCTGACAAATAATAATCAAGGGGTTTGCAGGCTGGGGAGTCAGGTGACCAAATGTAAGAGGTGATGTGGTTACAGAAATTGTCTGACAGCCATGACTGGTTATTCCTGCTTCTATGGCATGGTGCAGAGTCCTGTTGTCAGCCTTCAACTGTACAAAGAAAGCCTTTAATTTATAGTGGCTAATTTTATCCAAACAAGATAAGGAATTTATAACCACACTTGAAGTTATCAGTAGCTTGTTTCAGGAAAATAAATCATAAATTTTTAAAGTCTGTAACTTCAACAAATTATCATGAAGAAGAAATGTTCATACAACAGATTAAATGATGTGACACAAAATAATATTCAAAAATGTTTAAAACAAAGGTAAGAGAGTTTGTTACTTACTGAATGGTTATATGGTTGTATACATTCAAAAGTAGATGAAGAAAAATAATTTGAAATATTTAGCTTTCTTGGATTGTTGAAATAAAATTCTTTGAAATTCCAAGTGCTTGGTTAAGGCTGATAATTTGTGAGTAATTCGAAAATCTGAATGCTGGACATGTGAACAGAAATGAAACTTTTTACACGACTTCAGACTCTTGTTGATTTAATTTTTTTCCTTATTTTATATCAAAGAACTTCACATAGGCTCCCTATTTTCTTTACTTTCTTTTTCTTGGCCCAAAGGCTAATTTCTGGGAAACCAAGCCAATGGAAATAAGCCACCCACGCTCACTGAGGAGGATTAGTGAGAGATCATGATATGAGAGAATGGGAGAAGGGAATTCCCCAAAATTATATCAATAAATATGAATGTGCGAAGCGAATTCACCAGTACGAGATGAGTCAGAGCAGAAGAGAGGCAGAAGAAAGAGAGGCCTCTGATCTTAGCCTTATGCCAAACTTTACCAACAATAGCAAACCAGATTTTTACCAAGTCAACAATAGTATCACTTCCAATTTAGATGTGGGCTGGGCTGATAATTAATTGCATGTGAACTCTGATATAAATCTATTATCGTATAGAGAACTGATATAAAAATGGTAATTATTTTTGTTCAATTTATTCAAGTGTTATTTTTTTTTTCCTGTACATCATCGTCCTGCTTGGACCAGCCCAATATGAAGATACCCGTGACAATTCAATCTTAGCTGCCTTATGATCAAACTTAAATCAAAACGTGGGATAAGGTTAGCTCTGGGTCGAAGCAGTCACTTTAGCAACCAGCCATGGTGTTGGAAATCTTGGACGACTGGGGAGGGTGTTATACAGTTACAATAATTTTTTTGTGCTGTTGGGGTACCCTTACCCTGACAGGTTTTAAATTCAGAGCTGTCCTTCTTTTAGACCAGTTTTCATCCAAGGCTATAGGATTCACATTGTCCTCCTAATTAACCCATAGCTGGAGGGAGACGAAATGGATTTATACTTTTCCCAAGAGTATTTGTAGATAAGTGAATATAACAATACCCCATTAGAATTCAAACTCGGCTCTCCAGTTCTCTGAACCGCTATCCATTACTCAGTACTGCCACCACAAAGTACTGTATATAAGAAGGGGGTTGTCAGTTACTTGACTAATGACTTAGCATCTTCTATGTGCCATGTCCTTTCAGGATATAGGCGTTCATAGCTCTCCACAACTTTCTATCACTTATGGCCCTTAGCTTTTCTCTCTTTACTAAGATCCCACACAAGCTCATCAGTTAAGTGGCCTTCCCCTATCTCTCTTGCACTCAATATATCTTGTGAGGATTATGTCTTCCAAGCCTTCCTTTCTGATTATATGTCCAAGAAATTTCAGCACTCTCTATTCCTGATATAAGTGCTCTTTCTGTTGCCATTTTATTTAAGATTCCTTACTCACTCTTTTCATAGAATTTTTATAATCCTTCTGTAGAAGCACATTTTTTGCTGCCTCGAGTTTTCTCCTCATCTCTGGGGAAATTGTCCAGCATTCACTGCCATATAAGAGGATGGATAAAATACAGCAATCCACCATAGTTTTCTTTGTTTCTAATGACATTTTTCTGTAGTATCTTAGATATATTATATGACCATTCTATACTCATCCATTTACTATACAATCTTATATCTTTAGTTCAACTATAAAATTCAATCACAGTTAGGATCATAACTTGCAAGAATTTGAATTTCAGTTGTCACATTTTCAAACCAATCAGAATTTAAATTTTTCAGACCAATAACAAAACAGAAAGAAAATTCTTGTCCAATCAACAACCAGTTCATCTAAACTCTTTCCTGGAACTGATCATAATTTATTTGATTCAATTAAGTGTTTGTGCATATAGTGTTTGCAACTTTCTAATTACTCAAATAATCACAATCACAAATTCCATGATCCATTAGGGTTATAGGGGCATCACATTCACTGTAGCAGCAGCAGTGGTGTGTCTTGGGCGAGATAACATAGAATCACAAGCAACATCGAACCTGGTCAGTATCTAGATGGGTGACTACTTGAGAATAACAGGTGCTTGAATGTGCATGTGGTGTAATGGATAATGGCCCGGAATTGTTAATCAGAGAGCCGAGTTCCAATTCCCATTGGATTTGTTTTATTCATTTATATACCCTTGGGAAATGTATGAATCCACCTCTTCTCCCCCAGCTATGGGTTAATTAGTAAGACTTCTATCATTAGATCATTATTATCTCAAAAAAAAAGTTTCTTACAATCTAAAAATATTTTCTGGCTTTAAATAATGAGGATCTACCTTTGAATTGTGCAGAATATTTTTACCTTCTGCTTACAAAGATTAAATGACATTGACAAGAAACCTCTGTCTAACAATTTGTCTTACATAATGTAAATTTCCTCTCTAATTTTTACAAATATTTTCCTGATGAACTTTCCTCTTTGATTCTCAGCTGCATGAATTTATGCAGGCTATTAGATTGGTAACTAAGTCTCACTATTTTACTGTTGAAATACCGAGATGGAACCATCTGTTCTGTTTTAATAGTCTATTTTCTTGCTTGTAGAAGTCTCTTCCAATTTCTTTCTTCCCTGCCACCTATGATCTTCAAAAATTTAAATGCAACATCAATTGTTATCTTTTATCTTTCTGAAACCTGATCTTTTATTGTCCTTTCTCCTCACTAGTGTCTTATTTTCTTTCACTCTCAGTAACCCCTTGTGTCTCAGTAGCATTATCGATTTGTTCAGAATGAAACAGTTTAAAAAAAAAAAAAAAAAAAAGAACCATTTTTCAATTGTGTAATTAAATCTGACACTAACAAATAAGTTATTGTAAATATTTCTAATAAAAACAACTATTACATGTTGAAATTCACATGTTATATTTATATGATAAAAATAAATATATCCTGAAAACTTTATCATCATTTGATGGTTAATGCCAATACCAATTTTATTGATAAAATATTTGACTTAATAAAATCTAAGAGAGTGTATATAAAGTGACGAGTATGTATTTAAAGAAAAAAATTGTATTTCTCTCTCAGTATTCATGCAGAGATATTTCCATTTTGCTTTTTGTAGGCCCAGTAATTTAAGTAGGTATGGAAGGCATCAATGTGCACTTTGAAAAGTATTCAGATGATTTGAAACAAAAAAAAAACCTTGTCTCTGTTTGACCCAGATGATTTGAAATAAAGAAACCATGTCCCACTTTTGAGCCCTCTTTTTATATATATATATATATATATATATATATATATATATATATACTTATTTACAACATGAATTTAAGCATACTACCAGATTGGAAACTAGATTTCTCCATTATACTGTTGAAATAGCTAGATGTAACTGTAAGTTTCATTCTGATATTTTTTTTCTTGTATTTCTTGCTTGTGGAACACTTTTCTGATTTCTTGCTTCCCTTCAAAAATTCAAATACAACGTCAGTCACTATCTTTTATCTTCCTGAACCGTGCTCCTTTATTTTCCTTCCTTATAAATTCATCTTCTCGTTCTCTTTCGCTCCCTGTTACCCTTTGTGAACTAGTGCCATTATCACTTTGCTTGTGGTGATATAAATGTAAGTTTCATGAGATTTTGTTTATACATTATGGATTGCCTTGACGGCCTCCTTTTTTCTTCCCCTTTGGACTGACTTTCAGGACGAGAATAAAGACGAGAATAACGACAAATACATCAAGCATTGAAAGAGAAAATCTGTCTGATTCTCTGTCACCAAATATTTTCAAATATGCAATATTGATTACTACAAAAATATTCTAAACACAACATATGTTGACACTTTGGAGTTGACCTGACAACTTGGCAGGATCAGCAAGGAATCCAAATGTGGACAATGCCAAAAAATGTTGCTAAAATAAAAATTCAGCCTCACCCTTTGTTTATGGTGATTATCCAAATATCACTGGATACCGTTTTCTCTTCCGCCAATCCAAGATATTGGCTTGTCAAAATGACTTACCTTCAGTGACATAAGGCCACAGAGATGGATTCTACAGAAAGAGAATAGAAACTACAAGGACATCTATATGTTAATAATAAGAATTCCAATATAGCAGCTTTCATCTGTCTCTCTAGTGTACAATATTTCCCGTGAGTGTCAAATTCTCTGAGTTGTATTTCCTCATTAAATGCCTTAGAAATTTCAACTATCTCTTTCTGATCCATTTTCCTTAAAACTTTATTGTTGTTCATTTCCTAAAATTCTCAGCATCTTTCTGTAGAACCATATTTCTGCTGCCTGAATTCTTTTTCATCTGTGATGAGATGGTTCAGCATTCATTGCTATGTAGAAGAACCAATATTACATAACAGTTCAGAAAAAATACAAAGAATATTAAAAGAATACAATATCAGTAGATACAAAGAAAATGCTTCACTAATGTTTCTTATCTAAATATATTTCTCTGTGTGTGCCAAGTCTCTCAGCCGATCATGGTTCTCCACAGCTTCCTATCTTTTGTTGCTCTTAGTAATTACACATCTTTCTCTTCATGTTACTTGTTCCTCTATCCATTTGCTTAAATTACATTGATCTCTGTGCCATATTCTTTTAGAACATTAGTGGACATGTCTCTCCACAGCTTTCTGCTTCTTACTCTCAAGAATACTTCCTCCCTCATGACATCTCTTTTGACATTATGGTGTTAGTTCCTCCCTCCATTTTCTCATTTTTTTTTTCAAAGTAAGTTACTCTTTCTCTTTATACCATGTCCTTTCAGAACATGGATGAACATAGCTCTCCACAGCTTCCTCTCCTTAGTTACACTCAGTAATCATTTCTCTTTATGACAACTTCTTTATCTTTGTGATATTTGTTCTTTTGTCCATTTGCTTAAATCTGGCAAATCAGTTACTTTCTCTCTCTCTCTCTCTCTCTCTCTCTCTCTCTCTCTCTCTCTCTCTCTCTCTCTATACCATGTCCTTTCAGAACATGGCCATCCACAGCTTCCTGTCTTTTATTACTCTCAGCAATACTTTCTCATTATGACCTCTTTGTCATTGCGGGACTTGTTCTTTCATACAATTGCTCAAATTTGTAATGTAGGTTACTCTCTCACTGTCCCTCTCTCTCTCTCTCTATATATATATATATAAAACATGTCCTTTCAGAAAATGAATGAACATAGCTCTCCACAGCTTCCTGTCTTTAGTTACACTCAGTAATCATTTCCCTTTATGACCACTCCTTTGTCCCTTTGTTCAAATCTGTCAAGTTGGTTACTCTGTCTCTGTCTCTCTCTCTCTCTCTCTCTCTATATATATATATATATATATATATATATATACACACACACACCGTGCCCTTTCAAAACAAGAGTGAACATGACTCTCCACAACTTCCTCTCTTTTTGATACTCTCAAAGATTTGTGGTTATGAGGAATTGGTTACAAAGTCCAGATATAAGGGGTTATATTTAGATTAAAATAAAAGAACTGAAATCTAGTTTAACATTTATTTTAAATGTTTTATAATAAACAAAATAAGCTAATGGTTAGTGAAATATAACAGAATTGATTTTAAAGTAAAAGAAATAAATTATGTAATGTTAATGAAAATTCATTAAATTAAGTATGCCACATAAGCCAAACAAATAATGTAATGAGGATTTTTTAATTGCTGCTGCATGACAATTCTTTCTCTTCTAATGTCTTTTTCCACATTGTGTTTTGCTTTTGTTCTTGAAATTTTTTAAACGAAAGACACGTTTTAACTCTGCATATTTTATTGCAGTTGTCATAGCTGAATGCTGGTTTTCTTTCCATAAAATTGACAACCTTTTCAGTAGCTTTTTCATTTTCAGTCCCAGTTTCATCACAATCATGTTTTTTATTTCCTTGTTCATTGTGATAGTGTGGACGCTAGAGAATAGTTTCTTTGGAAGATTTTATATCATACAATGTTGACTTTCCTATGTTGAACTCAGCCATTAGTTGCAATGAAGTTTCACCAGCGTCTAGTCTGTTTAAAATATCCACTCATTGCGATAACTCCAAAGTTGTTCTTTTCCTCTTATTCCCATCATCTTTTGCACTAATACAAGCCATTAGGATGAAATAAGCATAAGAAATTATCCAAAGTAAAATTCCTGAGAAACAGAAATTTTAAATCATTTACATATCACCCAAGTAGTTCAAATATATCGCATCAAAATCATGTCCAGATATGCGGGATTCTGGATGTGAGGGACTCTGGCTATGAGGCACTCCGGATGTGAGGGATTCCGGATATGAGGCATTCCAGGTGTGATAGATTCCGGGTATGAGGCACTCCGGATGTGAGGGATTCCGGGTATGAGGCACTCCGGATGTGAGGGATTCTGAGTATGAGGCACTCCGGATATGAGGGATTCTGAGTATGAGGGATTCCGGATTTGAGTCACTCCAGATGTGAGGGATCCTGGATGTGAGTCACTCCAGATGTGAGGGATTCTGGATATGAGGCATTCCAGATGTGAGGGATTCTGGGTGTGAGGGATTCCGGATGTGAGGTAATCTACTGTAATAATATTAATAATGGAATGAACATCATGTGATAAATATGATGGATAATTATAAAAAAAAGATAAAGAAAATAATAATAATTCTAAAAGAATATTGAGATCTTTCAATGTGAAAACTTACCACAGATATTAAAGGCATTTTCTGTCATTTTATCTCTAGTGATTTTCACCACTGTGAAAAAGATATAACAAAACGTTATATTTTGTAAAATGACAAAAAACTGTGCTGTCATCAGAGTTTCTAATTGCAGCTGACATTTCCTGAAATATGTTTGGAAAAAAATTGGCTGACTAATAATCCTGACGTCTCCAAGATGTCAGTTTTATAAATCTAGTTTTTTTTTGGTCTCTCCGTTAATTGAATTTTGGTCACTTTGCTGGGAGGATCCTTTGAAATCATTTCAATGAAATTAACTAACAAAAAAAAAGAAAAAGATATTAAATAATTTGATCATCTGACAGAAACATTTTAAGTTTTTAATGGAACCGGCTAACAATATTTAATGATATTCAAGCTTTTTTTTTATTTATTTTTCTAAACTCTCTTCAAGTCAGTTGCCTTGGGAGAAATGTTGAAATGCTTTAATTGTAAAGTTTGAAATTCTTATTCCTGTCTCTTGAATAAAGGGAGGGGTTATGCATATTAGAATTTTCCAAATTAAGAGACTCTCTCTCATTTTATTTGATCTCCCCCCCAACTTTCATGCCAGCAGACAAGGTCCGCTGTGAAAAATGGGTGTTTATTGTGTATTAGCAGTATATTACATTACCTTAAAAATCTCACCACATGAATTATATTCCACCCTACAGCCCCTTTCCTCATAGGTGGTATGTTGCTAGCTTTTTGTTACCCTATTGGTATTTTCATGGTAGATGTTCAGATGAGCTACATTCCTTAGTACCACTAGTTCATACCTTCACAGATGGGACCCACCATGCTGCATACAGAGAATCAATACTAATTCCCATCATTATCCTTTGGTGAGGAGGAAGTTACACAGACAACTTCTTCTCCAGAATTACAATCTTAATCTCTTCAAGCCCAGGGTTACTCATTATCTATCCTACATATCCTCTTAATAGGCACTTCTAATTCCTTCAATGTCTTTTCTTTTTATGTGCCATGTCCTTTCAGAGCATAGACAATCATGGCTCTCCACCTCCCTCTATTCCTTGTGTTGTAGTAAACCCTGCTACAGTAGAATGAACTCTTCCTCCTCTCATAAAAACTAACTTGAAGAGTGGGTTGGAGAGCGTAATGCAGTGTTAACCTACTGTTCGGACATACACCTCTATCTACCAGCCCTGTCGGCTGGGGCTTTAGAATACGCCGACTGCACCTCTGTAGAGGGGTAAGACCCCACCCCAATGGGGTGTCCTGGGTATGACGTTAAATTGCATCCAACAGCAAGGCCTCTGATCAGGAGGTTTTGAGGAGCGTGGAACCACCTCTTAATTGCTGGTGTTCCCAAGTCCACCTTGACCCGGGGTGGTAGCACCTGTTAGGGTCCCAGCTATGGGCAAATAGTGAACTCCTAGTTTTCCAAGTTTTACTCACGTCCTGGGTATGACGGTAAACTACATCCACATTCTGGGTACGGCGATAAACTGCATCCAACAGCAAGGTCTCAGATAATGTTTTCAGAAAAATAATGTTGCCAGCTCTAAGTTTTTGAAACAATAATGTTGCCAGCTCTAAGTTTTTGAAACAATAATGTTGCCAGCTCTAAGTTTTTTTGTAAAAAAGTAATGTTGCCAGCTCTAAGTTTTTTTGTAAAAAAAGTAATGTTGCCAGCTCTAAGTTTTTTTGTAAAAAAAAGTAATGTTGCCAGCTATACGTTTTTTTGTAAAGGAATAATGTTGCGAGCTATACGTTTTTTTGTTTTTTTTTTGTTTTTTTTAAAACAATAATGTTGCCAGCTATACATTTTTTATTCCATACAAAATAGGCATTTAAAATTCATATAAACTGGATTTGGCATTAAATAACCCACAGTGATTGATATGCCATAAAACCCAAACAAACAAACAAACAAAAACCTCTGTCTACTTATTACTACTACTCTTGCTTTGTATATATCTGTTATTTCAATACACTTGTTCAAATTACCTTCGTCTTCCATGTCTTTCTTTCTGGCCTCTAAACAGGCCACAGCACCTTGCAGCTCTCAACAAATTCTTTTCCTCTGCTATATACCCCAGACCATGTTCTGTCATCCACCTGCTCAAACCTGCCAGGAATGTCACGCACTGCTTTCCCTTGTTTCTCTTTGACATGTGAGTATCAGATTCTCCAGGCCCTCCTTCCTCATTATGTGTCCCAGAAACTTCAGCTGCCTCTTCCTGACGTTAAGTACAAGCCTTCTCCTTGTCTGCATCCTCTCCAAAACATCATTGTTGCTCACACACTCGAACCACAAAATCCTCAGCACCCTTTCTGTAGAACCACATCTCCGTCGCCTTGAGTCTCTTCTCCAACCTTAAAGAAAATCGTCCAGCATTTACTGCCATAATGAAAAGGCAGACGTTTCATAACAGCTCAGTATCCTTTACTTTGTTAACAAAGAAACCCACCTGTCTCGCAATCCTCTTCCCAGCTTTTGGAATACTTCCTTGGCCATCCCAATACATTTATGGAACACCTATCAAAACCCCTTATTTAATAACTGCCTACTATTAGTAGCTATTCAGCCTTATATTTGGTGATAAAATATTATTTAAAAAATACCATATGCTTCATACATATGAACTAATTTTATTTACTACTTACCTGATTTTTGATTATTTTTCCTTTTCCAGAAAAAACACACCACCCTTTCTTTTGTACGTCTCCATTTATTACATTTTTGAAAATCAAAATAAATCTTTTTCTTCTTAGATACTTCCTGAACACATTGATGTAATAACAAGCAGGCCTCCCTGAATCAATTCCAACTGAATGGTGTGTTCAGTCTTCACTGTTTGCTTCATACTTGTGGCCTTGAGCCACATCTAAGCTATGCTTAGTAAATCACTATTTGATACCTCCCTTTTATTTGAGAGTTCTGTGTAGAGGAGACCAAACATTTTTTTCCACAGGAATCAGCTCCAATACACACAGTCAGCTTGACACAGGAGTTGATGACCAAAGATTTTCTGAACTGAAACATTTGGATCATCAATGAGAGAGAATGAAAATGCAGATACTGTAATGGTAGGGGTGACATAGTTTGACCTCTCAAATAGTGGCATGGGTTGACATTTTATCTTGAATTTATATATTTAATTCAGATTTCCAAAGTGTATTTGCATGAAAGTGAATGCAATAAGTTCATGCGTAATTTGAACTTGGCAAGTAGTTCAAATTCTGGCTAAGTCTGTTGTGCACTCTTTGGTCTTGAAATGCCTTTTAGATAGGCATGAATATGACTCTTCTCATACTAGTTGTGAGAAGAGGAGGCTCTCTAGTCTTAGTTGGCAGCTGGTCTTGGAGAAGATCAAGAGAGCATGGCAATTCACAGATAATAAAGATGAGCTTTGATTACCTACTTCCTGAAATAGTAAAGAAAGTGTGAAACTGAAATTCAAATAGTGAAAGATGCTTTCCAAATGCTAAGCAAAATATTAAAAAACAGGAAAATTTCACTAGAAACAAAGAAAAGATGACTTGACTGTTATCAATCCTCCTATATGACAATGAAAGCAGGACAATCTCCTCATAGATTAAGATGAGACTATAGGCAACAGAAACGTGGTTCTACAAAAGGAATACTGAGAATACCATGGACTTAATAATGACAAAGTTTTAGAGAAAATCAAAATAAGAACAACATTTAGAATAAGAGAGAGACAAGTGAAATTTCTAGGCTATATAATGGGGAAATAGGGTTTGGAAAATTTAACACTCACAGGATATATTGAAGGGACAGAGGAAAACAGCAAATAACCTGTCTAATGAGCTTGTATAAATGGTTGGTCGAACAGTGATTAAGAGAGCAAGAAAACAAATATTACTAAGATCTACAAAGAAGAGGAAGTTGTGGAGAATCATGATCACCCACGTCCTGAAGGGACACAGCACATAGAAGTAGTAATAGTAGCAATGTTAGCAGCATCAGCAGCCCTTCTTCAAGTTGTAGACTAACTTTAACTTTTGGGATCAAGTTAAAAGAAGCAGGCAGGAGTGATGCACTGCTGACTCGATATAACCAAGCCAAGTACAGGTTGCTGTTACAGGTGATAATTTTTTCCAGGTAAGAATATAAAAGAAAATCCGAACTAATTTTGCAAGAATTCCAACTTTTTGCATAAAGGATCATTTTCTAACTTGTGATTACAAAGGAAATCTATTTTTTTAGTAATTTCAAATCAGAGAATTATCCGCTTTCACAGCTTCTGTTTATTCTTGGTTTAATTCTTTTGATTCAAAAATTTTCCAGTTCTTCACATTCAAATGACATTTTTTTTTTATTTATTCATCTTGTCAATAGTGAAGCAAGAAACTTTTTTGAATATTCCATTAATGATAGAAAAGCCAGCACTAGCCAATTCGTCAAACCAGTTGGCTAACTTAAACTTTTCTTAATTAAGACAACAGACTTCAAATGTGGACTAAATAACTCTCCCTTTTCCTTCATCTTTTTCATTTTCTACTTCTCCATCGTATTCACCATCATCCTCTTCTTCCCATTATTATTATTATTATTATTCACCTATGCCTTTTTCTTCTTCTTTATCCTCATCTTCTTCATTTTCTACTTCTCCATCCTATTCACCCTCATCTTCTTCTTCCCATTATTATTATTATTATTATTATTATTATTATTCACCTCTGCCTTTTCCTTCTTCTTTATCCTCATCTTCTTCATTTTCTACTTCTCCATCCTATTCAACATCATCTTCTTCTTCACATTATTATTATTATTATTATTATTATTATTATTATTATTATTATTATTCACCTCTGCCTTTTCCTTCTTCTTTATCCTCATCTTCTTCATTTTCTACTTCTCCATCCTGTTCACCATCATCTTCTTCTTCCCATTATTATTATTATTATTATTATTATTCACCTCTGCCTTTTCCTTCTTCTTTATCCTCATCTTCTTCATTTTCTACTTTTCCATTCTATTCACCAGCATCTTCTTCCCATTATTATTATTATTATTCACTTTTGCCTTTTTTCATCACCTTTTTCATTTTCTTCTCCTCCATGCTGTTAAGCATCAGCTTTTTGCTATTATTATTAAATTTGTTAAGGGGGTCTTGCCCAGGTTAACAAGCTACTGTAGCAACCCAACAGACATCTAAAGAGAGCCAGAGAGATACAATGGCTGAGATATGAATACAACTACCACAATGATCACGCTGGTCTAAATAACAAAACTTGTAATCTGGAACCATGTTAGATAATCTCACAGACCATTACTGCCTAAATGAGTTTGATCTTTATCAGGTGCTTCACACATATGGTCTTATAACAAACTAAGCATGGCTTAGTAAATACTAAGTGAGGCACTAGTTATTACAGTGATCTTGAAGACTATTACTCTAATTTCAACTATCTCTTCCTGATGTTAACCTTTAGCACACCATAGGTGACTGTTTTCACCAAGCAAAATGTTAGTCCTTCCGATGTAAGTTGGATTTGAATTACTTGGTTGTATAGTCATATCCTTCTATGGCAGCACCTAAAACAATCTTGACTGAAATTGAGAGCCAGGCTACTGCAATTTCAAATATTGTAATTCCCCATGTATAATACACCTTCATCCATAATATACACCCCTAAAATTGTTTCTGAAAGTGTGGGGAAAATGCTTCTACTCACGTATAATACGCACCCTTTGTTTTGTAATCAAACCCTATAAATTGTACCTCTCCAATTTCATTACAGCCAGCATTTCCTACTTTTCTTTAAAAGAATAGTTTTCAACATAGAATAATATTATTCTAATTTAGTTTTATAATAATTCTTATTTTATTTTACTGCAATTTTTTAAAGATTTTTTTTGTAGCTGTGCATAATACACACCTCTGATTTTGCTTATCTCTTAGAAATAAATGCATATTATACATGGAGAATTATGATATCTAGAACTAATATATATAACTATATATTTTGAGGGGATTCCATTATACAGTAAAAGGGGAAGTAATATTTATAAATGATGCAGATTGATATATGTTAAATATGTGTCCTTTTTGTTTCCATTTTTTTTTTTTTAAACTTCAACATTACTCTGATGTTCGGTACATAGTATTCTCAGCATCCTTCTGTAGAACCATATTTCTGTTGCTTCAAGTCTTTTCGTCTATGAGGAGATTGTCCACCATTCATATAGGAGGACTGATATCATGTAACAGTTCAATACTCTTTTCTTTGTTTCTAACAAAATTTTTCTGTTTGCTAATAATTTACTTAATTTTTGGGAGAGGATTCTTACCTTTCCCAAAGGTATTAGTACATAAGTGAATGTGATGGATTTAACTGGAATTCAAACTCTACTCTCTAAATCCTTTTACTGAAGGATAATGCCTCTTAAGGCAAAAGAGGGTTTTGTAGATAGAGAAAACAGTGAATAAACTGAAATAAAATGTTTAACATATCATCACCTTTCTTTGAGTTTTTCTTTTCAAAATTGCTCCACTCTTCATGGTTTATCTTTTCTCTGAAGAGTGGAGCCATTTCTGCAAAACTCTGAGTCAGGAGATAAGTCTTTGAAATTTTCTTTCGGTTTATTTACCATAAATTCCATAGATAGATTCTATCACTTCTTAACCATTTCATTTTTTTTCATCAATCATCCCAATGTAGAGAAAACAACTGATGAAGTCATTGAGATGAACAATATTGCTGCCATGGTAGCAACAATTTCCTCTCCCATGAAATCTATAATCAGTTAGAGTTTAGTCAAGACTTTGTCTTCCGCTGTGTTGTTTCTGTACATTTAAATTTCTTCTTCATTTTCGACTTATATTAGCTTCCATACTTGATAATTCAGTTTATCTAATTAAATTTTCTCTTCACTAAATGGTAAAATGAGATTATAAATAGACATTTTATTTTATGATCTCTTAGAAGCTATATTTGAATATTTGGCTACAAGGATTGCTTGATAGATATTGCCTTCTACCATTTGGCATTGGTAATATAGTAACTTTATCTAATGATCTCTTAGAAGCTATATTTGAATATTTGGCTAAAGGATTGCTTGATAGATATTGCCTTCTACCATTTGGCATCAGTAATATAGTAACTTTATCTAATGATCTCTTAGAAGCTATATTTGAATATTTGGCTAAAGGATTGCTTGATAGATATTGCCTTCTACCATTTGGCATCAGTAATATAGTAACTTTATCTAATGATCTCTTAGAAGCTATATTTGAATATTTGGCTAAAGGATTGCTTGATAGATATTGCCTTCTACCATTTGGCATTGGTAATATAGTAACTTCATCTGATGATCTCTCAGAGACTACATTTGAATATTTGGCTGCAAGGATTGCTTGATAAGTATTGCCTTTTGTCATTTAGCATTTGAGATAGAAAGTTTTGAATATTTATTAAATATGATACCTGTGATGTTCAAATAAACTTAGTATAAATTCAGTGTATATTAACATTGCATATTAACAGATATGTGTATTACATGCATATAAAATGGTGGTCAGTGGCAGAAATTTTGGCATGCAAAGGATGTGACTAAACTGAAATTCACAGTCCCATTAAAACAATTTATAGTGATAGTTTATATATATATGAAAATCGTCACCACCTCATCTGTCAGATTTCTTTTAGAAATCACTGCTATATAAGACGCTCAATTTCACATATCATTTTAGTGCTCTTTTCTTCTAATGAAATTTTCCTGTGTCTTAATACTTTGCTTAGCTTTTGGAAGTCATTTTTTGCTGTTCCAATGCATCTTCAGATTTCAGCATCACATTTTCTGCCCCCTGTTAAAACACTTCCCAGATATTTAAATTTTTATACTTACTTGATTTTGGTCTCTCCAATTTGTCGTTCATATTTTGGGCTGTTTGTTTTGTTGACAACCATACGTTCTGTTACAGAAACAATAATACTAATAATAATACAGTTAGTGGTTGATGAAAGCCAATGTAATGTATGCTGTACAATGTGTTGACTGATGGGTTGAGTGGTAGCAGAATGAGATTTAATGTGGTGTTTCCATTCATTGGGTGCCTACCATCCTTGTCATTTGCTATGTACCGTGTCATTTCAAGAAGTTCCCATAGAAGGGAAACAGCAGGTGGGTAAAAAGAGAAAAAAAAGTGAATGTCCTTTAATTTTATACTGGGGTTCGTACAGCGCCACCGAATTAGTGGGCATCAAGAGAAGTCTTCCAGTAGATGAGGTGGAGTAATCCAACATATAGAACAGATTGAAAATCAGTCTCATATAAATCTAGAATTATTTTCGTTATGTGCATTGGTGTAAGGTGTTAACCCTAGGGGTTTGTCCACTCAGTATATTAGACACCATTTTATCTTCACCCTTTTCGGATTTGCTCATCCCAGCAGAAAATAATGAATCTCACCCCGTTTTTATCTAGATTGTACTATTCTACAGTCATCTTCAGGGATACAATCAAAATATTTTAAAGAAAAGAAATGAGATGATCTTTTAAATGCTTTGTCTTTTTGGAACATTGCCAATCTTGGCTCTCCACAACTTACTCTCCAATGTAACATGGCTTCCCTGTCTTTTGTACAAATATTTTCACGGCAATTATTCTGATGCGCTTTTTTCCGTAGTTCCTCAACTGTATGAATTTAAGAATGCTACCAGATTGGAAAGTAAGTCTCACTGTTTTACTATTAAACTATATGCAATCATTTCTTCCCTTCTAACAGTTTCTCATCTCTGGATTTCAAAAATTTAAATGCAACATCAATTTCCATCTTCTGTCTTTCTGACCCAGTTCCTTTATTTTCCTTTCCTCAATTCTCCTTACTAAAAATCTACTAATTCTCTTTCACTACCTGTAACTCCCTCTGTCCTTGTGGCATTATTGCCTTACTTGAAGTGAAATAATTAAAATAAAAATAACTGTAACATTTGACACTTTATCATCCTTAATAGAAACCTACTCTGCCATCCTTTCACATAAACTCATTAAGTAAGTTACTTACTGCTTCTTTATACACATTTAACCCAAATATATACTGTGAGTATACAATTCTCAAATCTCTCTCTCTCTCTTTATAATGTGTTGTAGAAATTACAATTGTCACTTTTGGATTTGTAGTATGAGTGTCATTCATGCTACCATTTTCTTTAGAACTTCATCATTGCTTAGATGTTCCATCTATGGTATTCTTAGCATCCATCTGTAGAACTAAATGTTGATTGCTTCACGATTATTCTTCATGTAAAAGAAACTGTGCTGTATTCACTGCCATATCAGGAAAAATATGATATAGACTGAAAACAATAATTTGTAAAAATTTCAGAATGTACATGCAGGCTTTTAATTTAAATTATCAGATCAGTTTGTCTGAAAATCTGCGAGTTGTCAGACCAGTCTGTCTGAGAATCTGCGAGTTGTCAGACCAGTCTGTCTGAGAATCTGCGAGTTGTCAGACCAGTCTGTCTGAGAATCTGCGAGTTGTCAGACCAGTCTGTCTGAGAATCTGCAAGCTGCCAATCCAGATGGTCCGAGAATCTGCGAGCTGCCAATCCAGATGTTCCAGGAATCTGCAAGCTGTCAATCTAGATGGTCATTAAATCTGTATCAACAAGCTATAACAACTAAACCTAGTATGATGCTTACAATGTCCTAACTATTTATCACTTTTTACAAGGATTTTACAAGCATGCCATACTTGTGGATATCAATAACTTGAATCTGTGAATGAAACTGCGCCCTCTTACTCTACATATCTAATGCAGATACTTTTATGATATATTTGTTTTTGGTTTTGTAGTTTCATTTAAACCTATGGGATGTGTCTGATATTTGCCTGATTTATTTAAGCTCTCTGTGTGAATTTACAATCCCCTGATATAATTCCATGTCAGGTTGTTTCTCTCATGTGTATCATTTGTGAAAAGCCACTCCTTAATATTATCTGGAAAGCTTTTCCTGCTATGGCTAGAGTAATGAGTGGAACTCTCTAGAGAAAGAAGGTAAATATAATCTCATTATGACTGCTATTCCTGATGACTGAAATGATAAAATGGCTACTTGTCACAATTATACTTTGAATAATAGATATTTATTATTTGATAACCAGAAATGTGGCTGAATATCTCTATCTGAACTTAGTGCAATTCAAGCACACACAAATCATTGCATCACAAACAACCAAAATACCACTATTAACCTAATACAAATATTAGTAGATAATACCAAAATTACTATACAGCACCAAATGTAAGGAAAGACTTAAAAACTTAGTAGCTATTATTATTATACTAAATATTAAATATATTTTACCACAGTAGATATCATCTTGAAATATGTATAAAATATTTAATATGTATACAAAATAATAACTAAATATATCACTTATTATTAAGTAACACGTATACTTATTAATGTTATTATTTTGAAACATATATTAAAATTATTTAAAATAGTTAAGTATTTAAAACTAAGTGTTCCTGTTGTGGTTGGGGCTTTGTGTCTGGTAAAAAAAGAAACTCAGCAACAAATCAAAAAAAAATCCCTAGTGGTGCCCTAATCTCTCCAGGAAATTCCCAAAAATAGTTTTAACAGGCACAACCTACATCTTATGAAGGGCTTTGTTCATTTAAGTTTTTTGTTAATAGCTGTCTTTTGTTTAATTAAGTTTAATTTAGAAACAAAAAGAAAATCACATACATGGCCATCGTTGTGACCCAGAAGTTGTGATTAAAAAACAAATGCTGGTCAAAAAGAAACCTTTTTAAAATAATAATAATAATTAGAAGTAGAAATACCTGTGAAAATCTCTCAGCTTTCTATATGAGTTTTTTTATGTATCTTATTTTTTGAGTTAATGATTGAATAAGTTTCAGAAATATTAAAACTTGACAACGTACTCTGTTTCACTGAAATATGTAAGTGTTATCGCTGCCTCTATCTTTTGTTTCTTTCTTTATATCTTTCCAAAAACCAAACAGAGCTTTTGATATGTCTTTCCTTCATCTATCCTTGCAATCATACAGGAATGGTCCATTGATTATCTGAAATAATGGTAGGGTGTAACATACATTTTAAGGAACTAACAAGCATAATAATTCTGAAAAATGAGAAATATTTAAAATAATAATAATAATTCAGAAAAATAAGAAATATTTTAAAAATAATAAGAATAATAATTCTGGAAAATAAAGTCCAGTTCAAAACTAGTTTCTTTTTTGTGCATTAATAAGAAATATTAATTATTAAAAAAACAATTGTAATTATTGGATGGAGTATTGAATCCTACTGGAACATTATCCATGTTTGTTGTTTGGCCTAGTTTAAAACAGGTTTCTTTTTTGTGCATTCATTACACATTTATGAAATTTTAAAATTTGGAGAGAAATTGGTATTATAGAGCCATAAAAATAAAAAAACGATACCATCCTCATTTCAATGAACAGGAATATTGGGTTTAGTTAATTTTAAGGTTGCTATAATTTTACATGTAACACTTTTTTTACAAACTCGTAATCAAGAAGTCATATTAGTTGATCATATTTTAAAGATTCACTTTCCTCTCCTTTTTTATTTTTTAATTTTTGTTTTGTCTAATAATACACAGATAAACTGTCACTAAAGTGGCGGCCATTTTTTGCAAATGGCTGCCAGTATTTTCCTGCCTTACTCTAAATACTGTTGCTCAAGCATCATCCCAAAAAAAAAGAGGAAGCTGATAAAAAAAAAAAAAAAATGCAGGAGAAAAGAATTTTGTAGTGTGTCATTTTTCCCTAGCAGTAATTTCCTTCAAAAGGTATCTCGAATTTCAACTTGAAAAATTGATCATCTGAATCCTTTGTAGGGCATCAGAGGAACAGATGAAGTAATTTAAGTGTTATCAGTGAAATAATAGCTTCGGGTAACTTGTAAAACAAAATGATAAATCAATCATATTGGAAAGAAAACGTTTTATTTTTAATTCTAAGTTCAATCACACTGTAACTACTATTGTATACTACTGATAAAATCTTCAATAAATAAACTCATAGTTATATACTGATTTACTTGGACTGCCATCTTCAGCTTGGTGTTCTGGGTATGATGATAAATTGCATCCAGCAGCAAGGCCTCTGATCATGTGGTTTTGAGGAGCATGTAACCATCTCTTAATTGCTGTTATTCCCAAGTTGACCCTGACACTGGTAGTAACACCTGTTAAAGTCCCAGATATGAACAAATAGTTAACCCCAAAACTAGTGATTCAGCTATTATGCCCTCTGTCCTAGTTAGCAATCTTCTCAGACTTATCATTATTATACATTCACTTGATTGACTAGTATCCTTATCTTTTTTGTTATCATTGCAACATTTCTGGCTGTTGAGTTAATTCCCCTTGGCAAAATGGCAGTTTGGAAAAGATAGACCTACACAGAGTGAATGTGACCAGAGTTTAAAAAAGTGAATCCAGCAGGAGTTTAATACTGCCAGTGTACCCGCCAACTTTTTTCAGATTTCTAATGTGGTTTTGATCTGAAGTGGAAGTTGGTTGGAGTAAGGAAACAAATTAGATACTGGTTTGGAGAAATGACCAAAGATTTATTTTCCATTCACAAGATATGAAAATGTCTCTGGTAAGTCTTAGTGTAGTGTTCAAATGTACAGTGTCCAAGGTGTGAAATGAGAGCATGAAAAAGGAGGATGTTTAATTTGGTTGCTTGTCAGCTATAGGTATGGATTATTGTGATGATAGTTGAGTTTGTTCTCTTCCTGTGTTCATAGGAGGTCGTTTTCACAGTCTAATGGTCAGACGGGCAGCCAGCCATGATCTTGCGTAGTCTCTGTGGTTAGCATGTGTGCTGTCTCTCTCCCTGCTCCCTGTCTTCTGTTCTCTGTCCAGCTTCTCTTATAGCCTATATAAGGGAAACGTATGGATGTAGTTGTAGATATCTGTGGCAAGTGAGAGTTGCATCAATAATGGCCAGCACTCTGGTATATTTGTGTTTGTTTTTAAATTTCTTTTGAATAGAATGTGGCCTTTGTGTGACTTAGGCATAAATTGGTGTGTAGTTAAAGATAGATATTTTCTAATAATTGTATAAATTTGACTTTAATTTGTTATCTCTAACTATGTGTAAATTGTCTTTTTCTGCTGTAGTTTAATAACCTTTTGATATGGTTATTAAACTTCTTGGAATTTCAAACTTGACCTTTTATTTAATCGATGAATGAAAATTGTGTTCAGTCTGCTGTTCCTGCCAGAGCAAATCTTGTCAGTTAATTTATTGTTGTAATGTCATTTATCTCTCCATTGAACAAGGGTAGTCGGCTTTTTTGAATGACTCAAACTAATGGATAAAAACAAAAGTGAAATCTGACAGGCTCACTTTATATATCTGGGAAGTATTTGGACAGAGGACGAAACGTGCGACACTGAAATCTGAAGATGTATTTGGATAGCCAAAAACACATTCCAAAAGCTAAACAGAGTATTACCAGACAGGAAAGTTCCATTGAAAACAAAGAAAAAAACAACTGAATTGCTATATGATATCTGTCCTCCTGTACGGCAGTGAATGCTGGTCAGTCTCCTCAAAAATGAAGAAGAGACTTGAAACAACAGAAGTGTGGTTCTATGGAATAATGCTGAGGAGGCCATGGACCAAACATGTGAGCAATAAGGTTTTGGAGAGAATGGAAACAAAGAGGAAAATTATACTTAACATCAGAAAGAAGCAGCTGAAATTTTTGGGACACATAATGAGAAAGGAAGGCCTAGAAAATCTGATACTCACAGGATGGATAGAGGGAAAGAAGGACAAGGGAAAGCAACATGTGACATACTTAATGGGCTTGAACAAGTGGATGGTGGAACAGGGTCTGGGAGAAATAACAAAAAAACAAAAATTATTAAGAGCTAGAAGGAACAAGTGGAGGGCCATAATCGCCTACATCCTGAAGGGACATGGCACATAAAAGAAGAATCTGAATTAAACCCATCAGGATAATTAAATGTCAAAACTATCTGACATTTAATTTAAAACAAAAAACGCAACACTGATATCCTTTGGGATAGTGACATAGTTGTTAGAGGCATTGCTTGAAAAGCATTGCAGTTACCTAGTAGGAGTGAATTCAATCTCTGGGACAGGTATTCATAACTACTTCTTCGATGTTCTGTGCCCCTTCGGGACGTGAGCGATCATGATTCTCTACAACTTTCTCTCCTTTGTAGATCTTCATAATATTTGTTTTCTTGCTATCTCTCCTAATCACCACTGGACCAACCATTTACACAAGCTCATTAGGTAGGTTATTTGCTGTTTTCCTCTGTCCTTTCAATATGTCCTGTGAGTGTTAAATTTTCCAAGCCCTCTTTCCCCATTATCTGACCTAGAAATTTCATTTGTCATTTTCTCATTCTAAGTGTCCTTCTTGTTTCATTTTTCTCGAAAGAATTAGTGCTATTCAGTCCATGGTATTCTCAGCAGACTTCTGTAGAACTCCATTTCTCTTGCCTCAAGTTTCATGGCTCTCCACAATTTCCTGTCCTTTGCAGCTCTTAATAAATTTTGTCTTTTCACTCTCTTCTAAACCTTATTCCATCATCCGTTTACTCGAGCTTGGTAGGTAATTTATGCATTGTTTTCCTCTTGCTTAAAATCTGTCCTGTGAGTATCAGATTTTCCAAGCCCTTTTTCCTCATTATGTGCCGTAGAAATTTCAACTACCTTTCCCTGATGTTAAGTATGTCATTTTTGTTTTCAATTTCTCTTCAACTTTGTCATTGCTCACCAGTTTGGTCTCAGCATCCTTCTGCAGAACACCATTTCTGTTGCTTTAACTCTTCTCTTCATCTTTGATTGTCCAGCATTCACTGCCATATAGGAGGAATGATATTACATAACAGTTCAACTGATATTCAGTAGGAATGAGCAAGAAACAATATCACAAGGCCTCAAAAATAATCAGTTCATAGAAGTTATATTAATAATGGACACCTGAAGATGGCCAGAGTGAACTTGGTTGAAACATTGTATCTGTAATAACATATATTAGACTGAGACATAGTTTTTGTTTAAAAATTTCATTCTTAAAAAAAAATAAAGTACAATTACATTTTATTCAATCATATATTCACCATTATTTGCAACAAATTCTTGCAACTTATCAGACAGCTCTTTGATAACATTCAACTAAAATTCTGCAGTTTTTGATGTAAAAAAGTTTTAGACAATCTCTTGAATTTTTCAACGATTGGAAAAGGTAATAATTGATTGCTGCATGATCAAGTGTTTATGAGGGGGGGCGCTAGAAAAGAGCAACTGAATTCCACACCGTTCTTTTTTTTTTTCTAAGCATTTCACCCAAAGAAAGGCAGGAGTACCACTAGCACACAGGGGGTTATAGAGAGCAATCATCCAACAATACATTTTTGGAAAGAAAACATTACCAAAGCTCACAATTTACAATTTCAGCATTGAATGACCCATAAGGAGTTGATGTGCTGTTAAACAAAACAACCAAACCAAGCCAAACCAAACCATAGCATAAAATGATGCCAAGTTTTGTTAAGCCTTTATTAACATTAGATTTCTACATGTGATTTTTTTATAATTTTTTGCAATAATTATTGTTGAGTTCTACTCTTTCATGTTGCTGGTCTTCCCACCTCCCAGTTTCAAAAGCATCTTCAAAAGTTAACCATTGTCATAACAAAGACGTTGCAATTGAGATTATGATTACCTCCCTTTCAGTAGTAATATTTAAAATTGCAAACAAAATATATACGAATACACATGGGCACCTCGAGGCGGTGTAATAGCGAGCAAGATTGACTCACTAGAACAATTGCAACTTAGCAGTGAGTTCAATCCCCACTGGGTGCCCCCTACTTTCGGCCTTGTGCCACATCTAAGCTACGCTTGCAAAATCACTAAATGCACATGGCGTATTATATAATAAGATTATTTTTTAATCTCAGAATTATAGATTTCAAGACAAAATGCGCTTAAGGATTTTTCTTTAATTGCCAAGTTCTGTAAAATGTTGGGTTGTGTCATAAATAATTTTTTTTTTTTTTATAATTGACTTTATTCATAAAAAAATAAAGTACAATTACATTTTATTCAATCATATATTCACCATTATTTGCAACAAATTCTTGCAACTTATCAGGCAGCTCTTCGATACCTTTCGACTAAAATTCCACAGATTTCAATGTGTAAAAAAGTTTTCAATAAACTCTTGAATGTGTTTCTGTTCTTTTTATCTGACTCTGAATAATTAAGTCCTATCCATTGTTCCATATGACGGAACATTTTGCACGACACCATTGCAGTTCAATGCCACAAATCGGGTCTTTTACATCTTGCCATTGACCACAGCCAGCATCCTGCTACCATTGACATCACCATACACCCTGGCTGGGGTGGGTCCTACTACTACACCTTAACAAAAGGCAACCCAGTGTTTGATTCCAGCGTCACATATGATTTTGAATTCAGAGTTGTCCTTCTGCTAGACTGATTGCCAATTACAGCTAGAGAGCCAAGTCTACTCTGCTATTTAACCCTAGCAAGGGGAGAGGAGAAGAGTGGGGTTAATAGCTTTCCAAAGAGTATTTGCACATAAGTGAATGTAATGGAGTCAACTGAAATTAGAACTCTGCTCTCCAATTTCTCATTTCAAGCTGGTATTCATTATACCACCTGCACATCCTTGTAAATTCGTCAGGTATAAGAATACAAAATTGATTAAGATATGGGGAAACTTATGAATGTTATGAGTCACCTTACACATGAGTAAGATTTAAAATGGCACACCGCTTTGTGAAATTGCAAGTTTGTTCTGTTTATGGCTGTTCTGAGCTTGAATAAGCAGCAGAAGAATAAAACGCCTTCCTACTGGCTAATATGTTTTCTGCATTTTGAAAATCATTTTTGTAATTAATTAGAGATGTTGGGTAGGTCAACTGATGCAGATCCTCTCTAAATGCTCATTATTCAGATTCAGAAATTCAAATGGACCAAATAAAAATCTAATTTGCAAAACAAAAATGAAAAAAAGAATATATTGAGCATTATCTTGGAAGATCGAACTTATTCATTTTGATTGGAGGACATTGGAGATTTTTTTTTTTTTTTTTTTGCTCTTTCATATGATCTACTTGATATAACAACATTACTACGAATTAACGATAATGGAAATCATCCTTAGACAGATTCTGAGAAAAAGGATCAATAAGGATTGATTTGTTTTGAAATATTAATAAATTTAATTAAAAAATCTGTCCATCATAGCATTTAAGCAGAAAGGATATACTTTGTAAATTCGCATACACACACAGTCATAATCTCTATTCTGGTTACAGTATGATCACCAAAGTTAAGCAGCATCAGGCCTGGTCAGTGCCTAGATGGGTGACCACTTGTGCTGCTACCTTGGATGTGCAGGTGGTGTAATGTCTAATGGCTTGGGCTTGTTAATTGGAGAACTGAGTTCCAATTCAATTTGGGTTCATTAAATTTATTTATGTGCAAATACCCTTGGAAAAGGTATTATGCCACCTCTTCTCTCCCACCAGATATGGGTTAATTAGTAAGACATTTATCACTAAATCATTATTATCTCAAATTACATTCTTACAATCTAAAAATATTTTCTGAATTTAAATAACCTGCAAAGGGTTGATAGACTGTAGAAAATAAATAAATCATCAACACTCAGAGCCCACCTGTGGTTTATACTGCAACTATGCTGAGTGGACCTTAGTTACAGTTCAAGTATGGGTTACATAGGGTTTTGAATTCAGAATTATCTTTCTCCTATACTGGTTGCCAACCATGGCTACAGAGGCCAGGTGACCTGCAATTTGAGCCATAGCTGGTAGAAGAAAAGAAATGGATTCATTCCTTACCTAAGGATATTTGCAAGTAAATGTAATGATCTTGACTTAAATTTGAATTTGACACACCAATTTCCAATTCCAAGCCTCAAATTATTGCACTACCTGCACCTGCATGGCCTCTCACCACACATACCTGCTTTAATTCTAAGAATTGTTGGTAAAAATTTATAGGACTGGAATTTTCTCCTGGATTTATTTCAAATTATCTATTTTAAACTGGCTTATGGCCACATTACATTGTAACACCTGTTCCCCATATGATTTCCAAAATTAAGCAATGTTGTGCCTGGTCAGTACTTAGATGGGTGACCACTTGATAGTACAGGTGGTGTAATTGATAATAACTTGGAATTGTTAATTGGAGAACCAAGTTCCAATTCAAGTCAGGTTCATTATATTCATTTATATGCAAATAACCTTGGAAAAAGTTATGAATCTATTTCTTCTTCCTCCAGCTATGGGTTAATTCGTTAACCAGTAAAACCATTATAATCTCCAAAAACAAATTCTTACAATCTAAAAATATTTTCTGGCTTTAAATAATCTATAAATGATTGATAAACCTTAGAAATTGAAGGAATCAATCAATTTTAAACTCAATGTTATTTGTTCTGACCCCTGGCATCTCAGCCTCAGTTATTTTTCCACCACCTGTTCTTTGTTTTTGTTTTTTTTAAATAATTTCATGGTAATTGTTTGATGAATTTTCTTCAGTGGTATGTAGGCTTAATAAATTTTAGTGCAGTACTAGATTGGTCTGATCATTTTACAATTGAAACCATTCAATGCAACTGTAAGTTTTATGCTAACAGTCTCTATCTTTCGAACATCTCTCTTGTGGAACTTTTTTCTGGTTTCTTGCTTTGATCTTGAAAAATTTCTAAATGCAATGTCAATTGTAGTCTTTTCTCTTCTTAATTCTTTTTTTTTTTTTATTGTTCTCTCTATCGTTAATAGTATTTTTAATATTTTGCTGGCTACTGTTACTGAGCAGACAAGGAAATTGATTCATCCTTACTTCTATAGCATCCTTCTGGAAGTGTCTTCTCATGAAAATTGACTTTCCCAAACACCATAGCTCAGGACTCAGGGTTTGACATTGGGGATCTGGGGACAGCAATACGGGACCAAACAGTCGGGAAAGGGATTGTAAATGGAGTTCCGACCAACCATAGAGAGGTTGAAAGATGATAATGATGAATAGTATTTTTTAAAATACACTGTAACACTCAGTAACTCCTTGTGTCCTAGTGGCTTTAGTTCCTTCTTTGGAGTGAAATGAGTTTTTAAAAAATACCTATCTAACCATTTGATTTTAACATTTTTCTTTTTTAAATATGTCTCTTTTGGGTTCAAGTGATCACAAATCTCCACAGTTTCCTTTTCTTTACTATCTGCGAATTGCCATGACTTCTTGTGGAAGAGTGTGGAGTGGTTTTCAGTTGCCTTCTCCATTCTTTTTCATTCAAAGTGATCCTTCTAACTTGAATTCAGAATGATTTTCAGGCTACAACCCAAGGCCAGAGTTCCCATTTATATTATGTAATATTTAATCCTTACCTGGGAGAAAGAAGTGTGATGCATGCCTTTTCTAAGGACATTCATGCCTATGTGAATGAAACAGATTAAGATGGAATTTAAAATCAGCTCAGGGATTCCACTTTCTGCATCAATAAGCGTTATCCTACCTAAAGTTACTTTAGGTTGGTTGATTCTACAATGGGGGTCCACTCTTGTAGGTTATTTAATGTCAGATTTTATGTAGGGAACCCAATGAGGATTAAAGTCACTACCTGGTCAACTAGACTAACATCACTATCCATTAATCTATATCAATTATTGGTTGTTTGAGTTTACAATATGTCCACTATTGTTGGGCTATTTAATGTTGAATTTTATACAGGGCACCTAGTGAGGATCAAACTCACTATTTAATAGTAATGATCAAACTCACTATTTAGTAGTAATGATCAACCAGACTAGCATCACTAACCATTAAGCCATGCCGATTGATGGTTGGTTGAGTTTCCAACATGCCAACCTTTGTTGGCTTATTAAATATTGAATTTTTCTATGAGGCACCCAGTGAGGATCAAACTATTTAGTAGTAATGGTCAACCAGACTAGCATCACTAACCATAAAGCCATACCGACTGGTGGTTGATTGAGTTTCCAACATGTCATACTTTATTAAATGTTGAATTTTTGTATGGGGACACCGAATGAAGATCAAACAAATGGTCAACCAGACTAACCTCACTAACCATTAAGCTATATCAATTATTGGTAGGTTGATTTTATGGTAGGTCTATCTTTGTTTTGTTTTTGTTTTTTAAATGTCAAATACAGGGCACCCAGTGAAGGTCAAACTCACTACTTAGTCTAAATAATCAACCAGTCTAGCTACGCTAACCATTAAGCCATTCCTTTAGACAGGTGAAAAGCAAGTTTTCAATTTTGTGATTATTTTGGGGTCCATGTTCACTATCATGGGGATTTGGGAGTAAGTATCTTTTACAAACACTTTAATGTAAAGTGACTGCAGAGTGGGCCTGTTATTGGTTTAGAAACTACTTCACCATACCACTTAGTCTTTGGTGATCAGGTTTCACTGGCTGGTAAGAATAGCATTCCATCTTAAGAAATGAATAAGCCTGGCGTTTCTGATTACCTGGATGAAGTGAAAGGAAGGGAAACATTTCCACTTAACTTATCTGAGCTGAAGAGAATTGGCATTTCCTTCTAAACAACCAAAGATAAAATTGGGCATTGTTTCCTTCCCCATACATCATATGATATCATTGATAAAAACACTATTTTGCTGAAAAAGTTCTTTCGAAGGATGAAATGCATAAAAGTTGATTTTTTATTTTATTTTGTCTGTCAATTATCTATCAATCGATTTTATATATATCTATATATATATATATATATATATATATATATATATATATGAAGAAAAATATATGAAAAAAACAAAAATCCGAATATGCAAATATGCTGTTTTAATGTTGTTTCAATGTCGACGTCAGACGTTTCGGTCTAGTAGACCTTCTTCAGGACATAGTTTAGACACTTTAGGTCCTGTCACTGAATCTAATTAACGCCTTTATTCACTGTGCCATGTTGTAATAAATATGGCGACAAAGATGAGGACAATAGTCCAAATAATGTAAATAGTGTACATAATACCTCATCTCAGAAATCTAGACAGATACTGATGCATTTTTATTTATTAATATGATAGAATTTATTTTACTCGAAAGCAATTCAGAAAATAACATTTAAGTAATAAAATTTGTTGGATTCATAAATAAAAAAAAATCCATCACTCATTTAGAAATTGCTTTGTTCATCTCAGGCAAATTAATGACAAAGCGGACAAAAATGTCGATACATTTTGTCTGTCATGTCTTCTTTGGACTAACGTAAATGTTTTTGTTGATGTAATTATATACAAGTATGAAAAGAGAAGGGGGATATAAACAATTAAATGTTAGCTATAATTGTGTATAGATTGAAAATGCAGAAACATTGGAATTTTTAACTTTAAATGTATTTTTAATAAATAGCCTAGTCAATTTTATATTCTCCAAGCATAGGTCACATTCGATTGATTAATCATGGCAAAGCCCACAAACCTATTTTTTAAAAGTATTCTGTTTTTGAAATTAATCTTTCACTCGTCACTAGTTTAAAATCACCTGCGGAAACACATTTATAGTGTCGAAATCTAACTGCCATGATGTAGAGATTTTAACACATTTTTGTTTTAATATCCTAAAATAATATTTAGCTCTACTCTGTACTGAGCCCACATTTAAATTAAATGTTACAATTATGGAATTATACTTTATTTGTTCTCATTTTACCTGGATATATATATATATATATATGTCTCAAAATAAACACCATCCTGATGATGACATTGTGCTATGTCGAAAGTACTCAGAATAAAATAACATGTATCAACACAGTGATTTTCTCTCTTCCTTTAATAATGACACCAAAAATCTAGTGAATATAAAAGGATCCAATTGAAAGTAAGTAGGCAAAACTTGTCTAAATTATTCAATAATATATATATATATATATATAATAGACTACAGCATACTTCAATAAACAAAACAATGCTAGGATATTGCAATTCAATAAATAAAATTCTGTAAATAAAAAAAACAAGAAAAAGTAAACATTTTCTATGATCCTGGATACTGTAGAAGATTCTGAAGTTAATGCACTTTCAATATTTTTTTGCCTTAATTTATTTCCTCTTTAATTAAAACTGCATTCTTCAATTTCTTTCGGAATTTCTAAGATGAGGACTTATTTAAACTATTTACATTTGGACTGTTGTTTTCGTCTTTGTTATCACAATGACTGTTCTGTCTTCCGGCCTTCATCAGGTATATATCAATCTGAATCAATATATGTGATAACAACAGCAAAGATGGGGACAAATAGTGTATTCTTTAAGTTGTAATTATGATCAGCCTTATTACAATGAGAAACTAATGCATTTTTGTGTGTGATATTTTATTTTGCAATATTCCATTTTATGTGCATTATTTGTCTTAAGAAAAAGAAATCCTTTCAAAGGGAGTAACAGGAGGTTTTGATTTTCTTATTGAATTACCCACTATTCATCTGATATATGAAGTTGTGTATCATATATATATATATATATATATATATATATATATATATATGATACACAACTTCATATATCAGATATAATATATATATATAATATATATATTACTGCAAGCTTAGTACATGACACTATCACCATGGATCAAGGAGTAATGGTTCAAAAGATACTCTTTCAACCCATTTGAGAAACCAGGGGCAAATGAATATAAGCCTAATGAGCCACATAATAAAACTCAGCATCCTAATTCTGATGACCAGAGAATTAGCCTGAAAATAGGACAAAATTAATAAAATTTCATTAAAGACACTGGAGCAAGGTATGTGATATCTGTAGAAGAGATGACTTACTTCATGTGGCAAAGCAAGCACATATATGCCTGGCATGCAAAACGAGTGAAGGAAAGAAAAAAGAAATATGGTTGCCCTGACACCTTAATTCAAGAAAGACAAAGTCTCAGAGCTAGGAGAATTCACGTGAGTGGTTGAGAGTATGCAAATTTTTTCGCTAGATTAGCTGGGCATAAAAACACAACACGAGAGAGTATAGACAGTTCATTCTTGAACATGGTGTTGCTTATACAGAGAGACTTTGTCATTTGGAAAGAGATTACTTGGGGCAGTTTTTTCACACAATATCTATGCTCTGAATGATATCAGAAAAAGTGATACAAATGCAGAAGGATGTACACCTGTTTTGTAGATTATGCAAAAACGTTTGACAAGGCATAACACAAAGAACTGTTTGAACTGTCAGGAAAGCTTGATGTATTTTTTATAAGAGAGAATAATTTGGAGGAAACCAGCTGCATATAGATAAAAAGGAAATTCAGTAAATTTACAAAAATAGAAAGTGGTGTAAGACAAGGATGTGTCTTTTTACCACTAATGCAACAACAGCCTTCAGTAACCTTTTTATCTTACATGGTTCTTGGAACTTGTATATGGTAAGCATTAAAAAAACAGACTTATACAACTTTTACAGTAAAAAAACTCTGAGAGAATTAGAAATCCTACAAGGTTTGTTATTTCCACATACAATCTTAACAATATAAGGTATGTTAACTCACAGTACTGATAGCAGTAATAGCAAGAAAGAAAGGACTAACCATTGATTGTAAGAAGACAGAATGTATGGTTTTCAGCAAGAGGAACCGTACACCATGCAAACTACGAGTTGGAAATACTAAAATCAAACAAGTACAAAAATTTAAATATCTAGGAAGTGTTTTAACAAGAGAGAAACCGCAAGTTCAAAATCTGAAGGCACAATGAGATAGTAAAAGATGCCATCCAAAAGCTGAGTGAAGTATTAAGAAATAGGAAAATCTTATTAGCGACAAAGTAAAGAGTACTGAATTCTTCTCTCTCTCACTTTACATCTCTCACTCACTTTACATCTCTTCTTTCTCTCTCACTTTACATCTCTTCTTTCTCTCTCTCTTTACATCTCTTCTTTCTCTCTCTCTTTACATCTCTTCTTTTCTCTCTCTCTTTACATCTCTTCTTTTCTCTCTCTCTTTACATCTCTTCTTTTCTCTCTCTCTTTACATCTCTTCTTTTCTCTCTCACTTTACATCTCTTTTTTTCTCTCTCACTTTACATCTCTTCTTTTCTCTCTCACTTTACATCTCTTTTTTTCTCTCTCACTTTACATCTCTTTTTTTCTCTCTCACTTTACATCTCTTTTTTTCTCTCTCACTTTACATCTCTTTTTTTCTCTCTCACTTTACATCTCTTTTTTTCTCTCTCATTTTACATCCCTTCTTTCTCTCTCACACACACAGTACATCTCTTCTCTCTCACACACACAGTACATCTCTTCTCTCTCACACAGACAGTATGTTTCTCTTGTCTCTCTCACATTACGCCTCATGTCTCTCTCTCTCTTGTGTTACGTCTCTTGTTTCTCTCTCACATTGTGTCTCTTCTCTCTTTATATATCTCCTTCTCTTCATTATTTTTTATTATTCTCTCTTTTTTCCTCCCTATTCTCTCTCATATCTTTTCCTCCTCTTTTTCTTACATTTTATCTCCTATCTTGTTTTCATCTTTCATATTCACACTTTCCCTCTTTTCATTTCTCTTCTTCTATCTCTTATTTATTCTCTCTTTTAACAAATCATCTCAGAAATAATGAGAATGAATTTTAAGAAACGAAAAACAAAAAAATAACAGATACATCATGGGAATTAGCCGAGAAATAGGGAACATTTTTGGACACAAGAAAAATGATCATTGATACACTGAAGAAAAGGCAATCAATCACTATTAAATACGAGATGAAAGACCCCGTTAAAAAAAAAGAATTTACTTGTCCAAGATGGAAGAGGCAAATTATACAAAATAAAACGTTCTTGATTAACTTAACGGTTTCTTAATCTTCTACCCCGGGAAAAGTCGCAGGTGTAGATTCTGAAAAGAGGAGGAATTTTGTTGGCAACCGAAATAGATAGGGATATTAGTTCATTAATTACTGAGCCAAGATGAACAGCAGATACAAGATAGGCATGGGTGGATAGGAGCAATGAAATTCTCCAAGTAAAGCCACTTAGTTGGAAGATCTGCCAGACAAACATATGAGTCATGATTTTCTGGTTTTTACCAAATTGCGGATATAATATGAATCATCAAAGATTTCAAACAACCGAAAATGTCCTTGGCAGAATTCTTTCTCTTCTGGAAATGTCCACAAGAGAATATTTTTCCTTCTACCACTTGATAGATTCAAGATATCTTTAGTACAGCTGCTCGTCCTATCAATAACATACTTGTTGAAGTTAATTCCTTCCTTCTCTCATTAACCTATTTAATAATGATTTTTATACTTTTATTTCCCATAAAATTTCAAATAATAATCCTTTTAAATGATATAGCTCAGTTGTTCAAGACTTAAAAATTCAAGATCAAGGCCTCAATTTTTAAATAATTACTTCGACCCTGTAATGAAATAAAAAAAAACAAAAAAACCCTTAGACAAAAGAAGATGCAGAGAAGAAAAATGGGCTGTCAATGTCACTGTGTGGGCAGGATAGATTTTTTTTTTTATGGATTATCAACCTTTTGCAGGTTATTTAAAGTCACAAAATATTTTTAGTTTATAAGATTTTTTTTTTTTTTAAGTAGATAATAACAGTTTATAGTCGTACCTGTTCTGTCCACCATACCTCTGGGAGAGAACAGGTGAATTCATACTTAATCAGAATTTGATAAACAAACCAGAAATTATAATGTGGATATAAAGTGAGAGATCAATTCTATATTACAGTCAGTATATAAACTGATCCATCACTTTGTAACCATAATAGTTTCTATACATTCATATACCAGTGAAGAGGACATCAGGATTTAAATAATTTCAAGAGACGTGCAAACAATGGCATCTGTCACAGAATCAAGAATTGTCTGGAAAGACAAGAATTGTCTGGAAAAACAAGAATGTCTCTTTTTGAATCAAAGATTAGAAAGTTGATCGAATGATTTGGTGCAAAATACCATCAAACAAGAAACATAGAAAGTTGAAATGGTATGTGCACGTCATAAGAGTCAACTATCTTTCTATTGGTATCCTCCAAAGTACCACCTTGGGCAAAAGATGAGGTCTGACAAGGTCAGTGAGTGGACTGGATTGATTGTTGTTTTTTTATAACTTATCAACCTTTTAGAGGTTATTTAAAACCAGAAAATCTTTTTAGATTACAAGAATTTTTTTTTGAGATAATAATGTTTTAGTGATATGAGTCTTACTAATTAACCCATAGCTGAGGAGAAGAGGTGGATTCATGCTTTTCCTAAGGATATTTGCATGTAATTGATACTAACAAACCGCACTAGAATTAGAAATCAGCTCTCCAATTCCAAGCCATTATCCATTACACCACCTGCACATCCAAGCTTACAGCTCCTGGTATTCCCAAGCAGTCATCCCCGCTACATCCCGCAAGTCAGTAATCATACTAGAACTGGTGTTTGAATGTGACATGGCCATAAACCCTAAATAAGTTCTTGATATCACTGACATAGCAGGGGCACCTCGATGTGGTGTAAAGCTTATCTCGCTAGAATAATTACGACCATGTAGTGAATTTGATCCTCACTGGGTGCCCCATAATTTTGGTGTTGTGCCACATCTAAGCTATGCTTGGAAAATTGCTGTAACTGACATAGCAACCATTACCTGCCAGGGTGTGTTGAAAAGTTTTCAGCCTAACCAATTTACATCAGTATTTCAATAGTTTAACATCATCATCATCATCTTTTATATGCTGTCTCTTCATGTCATGTATAATCATGGTTCTCTTCAACTTCCTATTTTTTTGTTACTCTAGGCTGTGTTTGTCCCCTTGTTATTCCTCCCTGTCTCTGTTCAAAGCTTTTTGGGTAGGTTATCTGCTGGTTCTCTTTTCTTTCTTTCTTTTTACTCGGGTGTCAAATGAAATTAGAGATGAAAATTAGATATGCAAATTAGATATGCATATATTTAGGACAGATTTTAGTTAGATGATAAAATTCTGTTTAAACCCTAAAGTATTCAGATAGTAAATTTTATTATGTGATGTGCATAGTGGTGTAATGTATATCATCTCAGAATGCGAGATCCAAGTTTGAATTCCAGTCAAGTTTGTTATATTTACGTATGCACAAATACCCTTGGGAAAGGCATGAATCCATCTCTTCTTATCCCCCCCCATATGGGTTGAATATCAAGACAGACTGGGTTTTTTAGCCTTGGTTAGCAACCTGATGCTGCAGAAAAAAATGGCAACCTAGTGCAGGAAAAATTTTCTACCTTGTCAGTCATATATCAAAAGATACATAATCACCCAAGTGTGTATCATGTGTGGCACTTAACTGACTGACTGAAGTTTTATTAAAAAAAGACAGGGTCTGTTGCTGGGGTGTTTTGAGTAGCCTTTGAGTTGTGGGGATGGGGGTTGCAAGTAAGAATTCTTCTTCTTCTGTGTGCCATGTCCCTTCACAAAATTGGTGATCCTGGCTCTCCATAACTTTCTCTCCTTTGTAACTCAGAGCAATGTTTGTCATTTTATTATGCTTTCCACTCCACATTGTGCCATCCATTTAGACAAGATTGTTAGGCAGGTTACTCATTGATAAATAAAGATGATTTTTACTTCCAACCAATGAAATGTATATTATTAATTAAACATTCTTTTATGTGCCATGTCCCTTTAGGACGTTGACAATCATGTCTCTCCACAATTATATTCGAAAGTTATATGTCTTTTTATTATCCTTGCCACTTCCACTCGCTGACATCCACATGCTTCCCTCTATCCCCCTAGCCTTAAATATGTCATCTTAGTGTCATATTCTCCATACCCTTTTTCCTCATTATGTGTCTATAGCAAAGTAAACGGCAACTTACCTTGTCAAACCAAGCGACAGCACATCACGTGTATTCTACAATGGAAAATGTGGCAAAAAAGCAAATTACTTACCAAACAAAAGGGCACGTATTCCGCATTACATGCTGAAGATGGAATATTTGAATTAAAAACAAGTCCGTCGCAGGAGTCGCTATAAAAGTATTTTGATAAGCAAATTACTGAACATACTCTCCCAGCTGTCGACGATTGGAAAAAAATGTTCGGACGATAAAAGCAGTTGGTGTTCTCAAATCGGGAGAAGAAAAAGTCAGCTATTTTGGCTGCCACATCTGTTGGAGAGTGAGTTATTTTTCTGAATGGTGGCGTGCGTTGGGATTTGTGAAATAGTGCTTGCAAATCGAGTTTTCAGCATTTTCTTTCTGTCCCCGATGTTAGTTTGAAGTTAGTGATTTATTCTTTGTGATGTGGAAATAATCTTTGACAAACATTTCCTTTGCAATCACAGATCGCTTATAGTGTCCAAGAAATTTTAAGTCTTTTTGATCCAAACCCTTTTTTGCTTACGTTGGTTTGATCCAGTGACTTGAGCCAAAGAGTTATGAGTTCAGTTGTGGTGAACAAAAACTTTAATATGCAAAGTACCTTGTTATCAAGTATATATTGATGTCTTTTTTCCAGGGTTAAACATCAGAAAAGAAATTAAAAAGTAAACATTTATTTAAAAAGAAATGTCTGCAAATTCCAAGCAATGCTTCATAAATAATCTACTTTTTTTGCATTTGTCTGTAACGAAGCATTTTCTGCTGAAGTCTTACATTGATATCAATATATATTTTCTTCCTTTTCATCTAAATCACACTTTTTTCTTTTTTGCTAATGTCTCTTCCTTTTTCAAATACGCAATTAGTTTCAACAAATTTGGTTGCATGTTACTCATGGAGCCCTGTACTGCAATTGTGGAAGCCTTTTAACGCCTGTTGTTGGTTCTGATCATACTATTCTAGGTTCTTTCGAAGACATTTCACAATTTAATTCTGTTAAGTCTGAAATAGGAAAATTACATGACGTAGGTTCTAGTGTCAAGTTGAATTTTTTTCTCTCCTCACTGAAGACGATGAATGATGAAGGATTTTGATCCTATAACTTCACTTATTAAAATATTTAAATGGGAGAAACAATAGTGAGGGCCAGATAGACTTGATAATAAGTTACTTCGCATATTTAAAATAAATGTGGCAAAATTGTCTTACGGCAAAAATCCTATTTGACAAAGTTTTCTACGGTGAAAATTCCTGAGGCAAGTTTTCCTACAACAAAAATGTTTACAGTGAATGTTCCTAGAACTGATTCACTGTGTCAGTTTTTATTGTTAGATTTATAAATGTGCAAGATGGATTCTATCATTCATCCATGAGTTAAATATTACTGCCCTATCTGGTCCAGAAAGAAATCACAAAATCTCCTACAAAAGGTAGCAATGGAGAGTGAGAAGAAGGGACTAAACCTAAACTACAAGAAGACGGAGTGCATGGTCGTCAGTAAGAGGATGAGCCCAAAATGCAATTTACAGGTCGAGAACACTAGTATCAAGTAGATGCAGAAGTTTAAATATCTGGGAAGCAGACAGAGGACAGTAAGTGTGACACTGAGATCCGTAGGCATATTGGGATGGCTAAGGATGCATTCCAAAAGCTGTGCAGAGTACTGCGAGTCAGGAGGATATCTTTGGTAACAAAGAAAAGAGTACTGAACTGTTATGTGACATCTGTCCTTTACGGCAGCAAATGTTAGACAATTTCCTCAAAGATGAAGAAGAGACTTGAGGTGACGGAGATTCTACAGAAGGATGCTACGCATATCATGGACTAAGTGAGCAACAATGAAGTCTTAGAGACAACAAGGAGGAGGCTTATACTTAATATCAGGAAGAGGCAGCTGAAGTTTCTGGAACACATAATGAGAAAGGAGGGCCTGGAGAATCTGGTACTCATGGGTCAAATAGAGGGAAAGAGAGACAAGGGAAAACAATGCATAACATACCTGGAGAACTTAAGCAAGTGGATGACAGAACGTGGTCTAGGGGAGGAAGCAGAGAGAAGGAACTTGTCGTGAACTGCAAGGGATAGAGGGGGGCAGAGAGCCATGATCATCTACGTCCTAAAAGAACATGGCACATAAAAAGAAAGATCTGTTCTGGTACTTTGGCTATATATCTTGCGATTCTCAACAAAATCCAACGAAGGGCTTGTAATGTTATCGATCCAGAGCTGACAGCTTAACTTCAGTCACAGCACCATTGCATGGTGTCCGTTTATCTTTTCTTTAAATATTATCATAGTAGTTTTTCTAATGAACTCTCCCCGCTGGTATCTTGACCAGATGAATTTAATCATCCTCTTAGATTGACATTTAAGTCTCATCATTTTATTGTTTAAATGCTTGATGTAGCCGTAATTATTCTAATAATTTCTTTTCTTGGGCTTCTCGCCTGTAGAATTCTCTTTTGGTTACTTGCTTCGCTGCTGCCTACAATCTTCAAAAATTTAAATGCAACATTAATTGTCGATGTCTGTTTTCTTGAAACCTGTACTTTTATTGCCCTCTCTCCACTTACATCTTTTCATTCTCTATTAAATAAATTTACACTTTATTGTTTCAAGATATTTTTGTGTAATTTTGGTAAATATATCTTAAAATGTGATGTCAGTGTTATTTTCATTTTTGTGTAATTTAGATGACAATTTATCCATCTCTCTCTCTCTCTCTCTATATATATATATATATATATATATATATATATATAAGCATGTTTGGTTAAATAGTTTAGACATATTATGTCTATTTATTTTTATTTTTATCTTTTCAAGTTCACAAATTAATTGGTAGCTGTAGAAAATTGATAAAGAAAAATTACAAAATTAGTCAAAAATGCAACATTAATTGTTGATGTCCATTTTCCTGAAACCTGTACTTTTATTGTTTTTCTCTCACCACTTACATCTTTTCATTCTCTTTCACTCTTGGTAACTCCTTGTATCTTAGTGGCAATATATATATATATATATATATATATATATATAGTGTAACCCGGATATAAGAGAGATTTTCTCTGGTCCCAAATTAGAGCCATACTTATCTAAACAAAATAGACCAAACCCGGATACAAGAGACATCTTCTCCAGTCCCGACAACTCTCTTATATCCGAGTTACACTGTGTGTGTGTGTATATATATATATATATATATATATGTTCTATATTACATGCTTGGCCCCACACCTGACCTTCTGTCATATTTTACCTTTGTAACAAGGTGAAAAAATATTTTAATTGATCACCTCCTTTATACATAAAGCTTTATATATTTTCATGCAATTTAAAAATTAAATGGTAATTCAGACAAGCATCAACAAAGCTTCATTGTATCTTGTTGTATTTGGGCTTAACATATCTTCCTTTGTCATATTTGTGAAGCTGTCTTCCACAGACTCAGTATTAGCAATATTCTTTGACCCTCTTCTTCCCTCCCACTTTCTTTGATCCACTTCTTCTCTCCCACTTTCTTTGACACACTCCTTCTCTTCTCCTCTCATTACTTCCTCCTTTCACTCATTCTTCAGCTCTCCTCTCCCCCTCTTCTCTCACCCTGTTCTCCAGCTCTCTCCTCCTCTTCTCTCTCTCCACCATTCTTCAACTCAATCCCCCTCTTCTTCCTCCCCATTCTTTGGCTCTCTTCTCCCTCCCCATTCTTCGGCTCTCTTCTCCCTCCCCATTCTTCGGCTCTCTTCTCCCTCCCCATTCTTCGGCTCTCTTTTCTTCCTCCCCATTCTTCAGCTCTCTTTTCTTCCTCTTTTCTCTCTCCCCCATTCTTCAAAACTCTCCTCCTCCTCTCTCTCTCTCCATTCTTCATCTCTCTCCTCCTCCCCTTCAGTTCTCTCCTCCTCCCTTTTTCCCCCTTCTCTCTTTTTATTAATTTCTACCTTTCTCCATTTTTATTCATTTCTACCCATTTTCCTCTTTCTCTTTTTACTAATTTTTACCCATTCCCCCTCTCTCTTGTTCTCCTATTTTCTCTTCCTTTCTGTTTTCCTTATTATTTTCCTCTTTCTCCATCTCTTCTTTTATTATTCTCCCTCCTTCCCTGTCTTGTTCTCTCTTCTATTTCTTCTTATTCTCACTTTGTTTCTCTTTTTGCTTTTGTTCTTATTGTCTTTCTTCTCTATGAAGTTTGACCTGACCATATCAAAAGCCTTTTCAATTAGTGTTCATTTTTAACTGGTCGACAGCAAGAGAGACTTGTTACTTGCTCCATCCTTCAACAAGTGCATTGGTAAATATAGGCATTGTGGCTGGGCACACTAGTCTAGTCGCAGCCACTGCTGCTGCCTTGTCAAATCTTCCTTTCCCCACAACCATACAGAATTATTCCTTCACCATCAAGTCAGGTCTCTGCAGAAGCCGTTTATCATTTCTATAACTATTTCATGCTTTATTTGTTCTTTTTAAATATTTATCTTTCTCAGTTTCTTCCTCTCTCTCTCTCTCTCTTTCTTCATCTCTCTCTTGCTTTCTTCGTCTCTCTCTTGCTTTCTTCGTCTCTCTCTTGCTTTCTTCGTCTCTCTCTTGCTTTCTTCGTCTCTCTCTCTCTCTTGCTTTCTTCGTCTCTCTCTCTCTCTTGCTTTCTTCGTCTCTCTCTCTTGCTTTCTTCGTCTCTCTCTCTTGCTTTCTTCGTCTCTCTCTCTTGCTTTCTTCGTCTCTCTCTCTCTCTCTTGCTTTTTCTTGCTTTCTTGCTCTCTCTGTCTCTTGCTTTTTCTTGCTTTCTTGCTCTCTCTCTCTCTTGCTTTCTTGCTCTCTCTCTCTCTCGCTTTCTTGCTCTCCTGCTTTTTTGCTTTCTTCATCTCCGTCTCTCTCTCTCTTGCTTTCTCGCAATGTTCTTGATGTACATGACACTGTTAAATGTTCCCTCCATAAGCACCAAAGATGGGTGAGAGTTGTTATTCTACACCACAACATATTACCAGAGTTTGGGTCTGTGTTGTGGGTAAATTGACTTTAGAAGATTTTCCATGCCAAGCTGATGTGTTGTGCATACAAAACACTTATAAAACAAATCTGTTCTCTATTAGTCTGAGAGAATGCTTTCTGCTAACCTCCAAGAGAGTGACTCATTATACTTTCTCAAGCTAATGACATTTTATATAGGGGTGAACATTTCAGAGTGTTTGAGTGTCAACCTGAAGACAGTGCAGATAATTTGAAAAGAGTTGGATGAGGCTAATGTTGATTACGAAGTTGTTTGGAGTGATCACTGGTGATGACAAAATTATACCTCCATTCATCTCCCCATAGAGCCTCAGAAACTACACGGAGACCTACATCAAGTGTCTTGATGAGGTAGGACTGTCCTGGGTCAAGAGGGTGGCTACTGGAACCCCCTATGTCTGGCAACAGGACTCTGCAACATGCCACACAAGCAGGAGAACCCATACATGCCTATCAGATAATTTCAGCAACCACATCACCTCTTACATCTGGCTACTTAACTCCCCAGACTGCAACCCACTTAATTATTATGTGTGGGTGCAGTTGAGTGAGAGACCAACACAACTCCTTGTAACACCAAAGATGAACTGAAGGGAAGGATTATGGCAGCATTCACCAACTTAAGCAAGAAGACCATCCAGAAGAGATGCAGGAGATTCCAAAGTTGTCTGGAGGCTGTGATTGAAGCCAATGGGGATTTTATTGAATAAATTTACACTTAAGTATTTCAAGATGTTTTAGTGTGATTTTCATAAATATATCTGTTAAAATGAGATGTCAATGTTATTTTCATTTTTGCATAATTTAGACGCCAATTTATCCATCGCACCCTATATATATATATATATATATATATATATATATATATATATATAAAAGCATGTTTGGTTAAATAATTTAGACATAATGTCTATTTATTTTTATTTTAATCCTTTCAAATCCACAAAATAATTTCTTAGTAGCTGTAGAAAATTGATCAAGATTAGTAAAAAATTCAAGAGTACTCCACCAAGATAATAATGTGCAAAAACTTAAAATTCTAGAAGCCCTTTATATAAGAGAATTGCAGTCAGAAATAAATAAAGTAAACTATTAGTATAGCAACAAAGTTCTTAAAAATACTCAATTATAATTGTTAATAAGCTACAATTAAAACAGCTTTTAAACACTTAACCATATTCCAAAAATCACATAAGTTACCTCCCTTGCAGGATCCAGTGTGAATGCCAAACAGTACCACACACCATTTCCAAATTTCTGGCAGATTGAATTGCGTCATAGTGCTCTTTTTCTCACAGATGGTGCCCATCTGACCCTGCTATACTGTGCAGTCGACAAAATCCAAAACAATGTGCATGCACATAACTAAAAATATAAAATGGCAACAATTTACACATCACACCCTGTATGTATGTATGTATGTATGTATGGATATATATATATATATATATATATATAATGTGTGTGTATGGATTCTCTTCATTTTGATGTTTTCTTATAAACAGTGTCATTTCCAGCCTCGGTGATGCATATGCTTCTGGTTTAATTTAAGAAATAGTCAGCATCTACACTAGAAATGTAGCTGTAGCATTTCCGAGAAGAGCAAAGAAAATGGAATTGTTGAACCAAGTACAACATAGAAATCTGAAGGCATGCTGAGAAAGTGAAAGTTACCTTCCAAAAGCAAAGCAAAGTATTAAGAAACTGGAAAATCTTGTTAGAAACAAACAAGAGTACTGGACTGTTATGTAATATCAGTCCAACTGTATGGCAGTGAATGTGGGACAATCTTGTCACAGATGAAGCAACAGAAATGTGGTTCTACAGAAGGATGCTGAGAATACCATGCCTGAATATGTGAGCAATGACTGTGTTCTAGAGAAAATGGAAACCTAAAGGACACTTTTACTTAGAATCAGAGAGAAAGAGTTGAAATTTCTAGGGCACATAATGAGAAGAGGGCTTGGAAAATTTGATACTCACACGATATATTAAAGGCCAGAGGTATAAAAAAAAAAAAAAAAAAAAAAAACAGCACATAACCTACCTAACAAGATTATATAAATGGCTGGCAGAATAGGGCTTAGCAAAGATAACAAAAACAAAGTTTACTAACAACAATAAAAGACAAGAAAATGCTTGGTTTGGGCTAAATAAATACTAATCATTTGTATTTATTTCAATCTTTAAGCATCTACTGGGTAGATGGGCACTTTTGCATGGGTGGTCTTACAACCCTTCTGCAGAAAATGCATTTGTTATGTTCTAGCACCCCCCAAAATGGGGTAGAAACACGTGTGCATATATATATATATATATATATATATATATATATATATATATTCAAATAATAGGAAAAAACACTCAGATTTATAATCCTGAGTTGTTTAGCAATTATTTTTATTTTAAAAAAAAAACAGTGCTCGATACAAAGTAGAACATGTTATAATTATTTTTTTAAAAATATGTCTCCATCACAACACAGAAATTACTGTGTTACAAAACTGAAGCTTAAATCTTGAAATTTAACTTTTAAAGTCTAAACTTAAAATTCAGAGCTCGGTTCCATTCTCAAGCGATGCTAAGAATAACTTTGGAAAAAATAGGATTTATTAAGTTGGTGGTACACTATTTAGATTGTTCAGACTATTATCCTCATCTTTGTTGCCATATTCATTACAACATTTCAACCGTTGTACACTCCAGCCTTCTTCAGGTGATTGGAATGTCGAACTGAACCCTTTATTTCAACATTTATTTTATTTTATGACAATCTGCGTAGGTGAAACCTTGGTAGATTTGTCTGGCTCTTTAGGTTTTTAGGTTTAATATATATATATATATATATATATATATGCATTACTCTTTCTAAGTGAATGCTCCAGAAGTAATATATTTATTATTTCCAAAGAAACTATGAGGGAAAGTAAAGAAAAATTATCCACGCTCATAATATTATGTCAAAAGTGGGGATAATTTTTTACTTGTTGTTGTAGCATACCTATGGATGATAAGGGGTATGTCCCTATTCACATAAACACAGTAGTAAATACTGTATGTTAGTCTGCAGTTGAAGATTCATTGTGGAATTCACTTGACTCACTTCTAACAGTTGACTACATCTACACGCTGCTGGCAAGTCTTATATGTGCTGTTCTTGTCCTAGGTATTATCATTCATAACCAACCTTTGCTTGATCATTCTATTCAGTAACCTTTCCGTAGGTTACAACACTTGATAGAAAAAGTTTCAAGCAAAAAAAAAAAAAAAAATTTGCAATGTATTATTCTTCATAGAATGGTTTATGCATTTTCAAGTTTGTCTTCTTTTCACGGGTTGAATGTTGCACATGCCTGCCCTGATATGGTTTGTCACATACCATTATGCAAATGCATTTCTCATCAGCTCGCAATGCTCACATGCAATGTTTGGTTTCTATAAACATTACTCAGAGGGTGCAATTTTTTTCTGCATATAGCAATTCAGTGTTACACCACTGTTTCATAAGCACTTTCATCAAAGATGCTGATAAAAAAAAGTTGTCAAATACTGAATTGCTATATGACATTTTTCCAGTTTTTGTTATTTACAAAAAATAATTTATCTCCAGGAAGGCCTCTGATCAGGAGGAGCATGAAACCATCTCTTAATTGCTATTGTTGCAGGTCCAACCTGACCTGGGGTGGTAGCACCTGTTAGGGCCCCAGCTATGGGTAAATAGTGAGCCCTCCAAACAAAAACACTATAAAAGTACATTTTAATAGTAAAAATACCAGCAATACATTTTTATATAAAAAAAAATAAAAAAACGCGAACAATATATGACCAGCAATACATTTTATCTGTAGTTGAAGGCATACAGTTGCATTCAAAATATATTTAGTTGAAGCTATAAAATAGTGTTTAAACTATTTAGATTTCAGTATTAAATGACCCATAGTGGTTGATATACCACTAAACAAAATCAACCAATCAACCACTGCCTCTAACATTGCGGACAAAATTACTAAAATCGGAAATGTTACTTTTGGAGTGATCTGCATATAATATCATTTTTTTTTTTTTTGTCCTTGATGTAATGGAATAACCTGTCACCCCCATGAGTAACTACACTATAAGTATCTGTAAGTCAACAGACTACAGAGACTAGCTGTGACCTGTTCCAGCTAAACAGTCAAATTCTCTGTCTTTGAGCAGAGAGGAACCTGGACTAGGCTCCCCCGAAGAGTAGAGTCTCATTCAGGGAGGTAGACTGCCCTTGAACCCATTTGTACAGGTTTGAAAGGGAATATTTTTGGCTGAGCCTACGGGCTCAGATAACTCAAGTTAAACCGGCCTTGTGCCACAAGCAACCCTCGTTGGGGCGTAGCTAAACATACTAGCTGGGATCTGTGGAGTACAACTCGGACTTAGATGAGAACTACCGATCTTCCAATAGTAGAACTCACTACTGGACTGACTTGTGATGACCTTGTGCATAACTGTTACCTTTATTCTTATTGTACTGGTTTTTTGCAATAAAACTTTACTTATTTTATCCACCTTGTTTTTTCAAGTATATATTCCTCTTAGCACGGAATATAAGTCTTAAAACCTGATAACAAGAAATAACTTTTTTTTTGTTTTCCTATGTGAACTTCATGAAATATTTATAGAACAATAATTGCCGTATTCAGTACTTCTTCTTTACCAGCATTTAGGGTAATGACAACTTAAAATTCTAAAAAGTAAGTCGCAATAATGCTTCATGGGCAGTGATGGGAAAATTTGAAATTTCACTTGCACTGAATGGACTTCAATTCAGATCTAAATATTGCTTCTATTTTTTTCTTCTTTAAAACCAGAATTTTCTGCATCACAATGTATATTCAACTATTGAATTCTTTTCAAGAAATTGTAGGTTGCATAAGCAGGATATATAGTGTTATTTATAAATATTATGTGTATTGATCTCATTATGTGAATAGCATATATTTATCAATATCTATCATATGTGAAGTTCAACAAATACTAGCAATGAGAACTTGCCATAGAACAAAAAATATTCTGTAAGCTAAAATACCTGTTCAATGTTCTTCTTGATTTAAAAAAAACAAAAACAAAAAAAACCTCTCTTATTTGGGCAAAACTTGCTCTACATAAACATATACCATTTTGGAATCCGGGTGCTCCCAGGATTGAAAATTTACCCCTCATTTGGTGCTTGACCATCCAACCTTGGGATTTTTGTCCAGATGAGAAGGGAACAGTTAAAAATTCAAATTTTTAAAGTAACTGAAAAAAATTAGTGATTTTAAAAGTTTTTAATTTATATTGAGTTTAAAGTAAAACCAAAACTTTGTGAATTTAAGAATTTTTGTTTTAAATTCAGTTTCAAATGTTTCCAAAGCTTTGTGAATTAAGGAACTCAATTTTATCTCTTCAAAATACCAAGGAATCGGGGCTAAATTGAGAGGTTTTGGAAGTTCTGCAGTGTTTGTGATTTGAAGAACTCAATTTTTGACCGGAATTGTTCTTATAGCCCAAATGAGAGTTCAAGTGAGGTTTTGAAGTTGCATGGAGTGAATTGAGCTATTTCGTCAAATTAATCATTGCTGTTTGCTCAGCTTGACCACAGTTCTCTTTAGTTTTAGGCTGGAGGCTCAATTAGCTGTCCACAGGAACTCGCTTAAAAGTCCACACAAAGTGTGGATTTTAAGCTAGTGTAATACATGACAAACAAAATTGCAGAATAAGATAATATATGTGTGTACATGTGTATACTTGATTGACTGACATGTTTTTCATGGCTTATCAACCTTTTGCAGGTTATTTAAAGGCAGGAGATATTTTCCAGCCAGCTATTATTATTTTATATATATGTAATCATATCGCCCCAATCAAGGCAATATAGCCACTAAGTTATTGAGTGTCAGAGAATAAGAGAGAAAAAAAAAAACACTGTTAAGGAGAGAGAACGATAATAGAACAGGAATTCAGAAGATAATGATTGACATTGCATTTAAATTTTTGAAGGTCAGACTGGGAAGGAAGAAGCCAGAAGAGAGTTCCACAATCAAGAAGTGCAATAGAAGAAACTTTTAGCATTACATTACAGATTGTTTTTGTATTTTATCAAGGATGTTTGAGTTCATGTAACTGTTTTTTTAAAAATTCAAATAGCATCTACTGGCCATGATATTGAAAGTCTTACTAATGTTAGTGTACCCCTCATTACAGAAAATATGACTATCCGTCTTGATGACATTTGAGATGACTTTTGATCTCCAGGATGATAGTTGCTAATTTCACTGTTTAAAAACCAAAAAATAACAGGGATTTCTACTCAAAAAGCATATGGATATATATATATATATATATATAAAATTATTATTAATAAAATAATCGTTCAGCATATGAGATCAAGGCCCAAAGAAAAAAAAACCCAATGTGAGTACCCAAAATAACTAAATAAAGTGCTCAATACAATAAGTAGAGCAGACCTAGTTAAACCTAGAGAGCCAGATAAATCTACCAAGGTTTCACCTAAGCAGATCATCAGGGAGAGCCAACATTCCCTGACAATCTGCTTAGATGAAACCTTGGTAGGTTTGTCTGGCTCTCTGGGTTTAACTATATATATATATATATATATATATATATATATATAAGGATATGGAACAAACTGGAAACGTGTATAGATTTAATATATTTCGCTTTTATTTTTAGCCTTATTGGAAGATGAAATATGGAGACAAAAAAATTTTTGGTATTTTTATTTTCGCATTGTTTGCTTATCATTGGTTAATGCAACCCTCTCATGTTTCTATCCTATCAAGCAGCTTTTGCACATATAATTTGTGTGTATGTGTATCATAATTCTAGTTTTTCTATACAGGATTCGAGTGCGTCAAATGGTTGGCTGTTTGCAGGTTGGTAAATGTTTTGTGTGAGAGTGTTAAGTTAGACTAATTGTGATTGTAGATAGAAACATGTTAAACTTATAAACATTTCCTATTTTTCATTATCCTATTATTCTGCCGGATTCTAATCCACATTTTATCCTAATTCCAACTTATTTTTCCAAAGTTAATTTTTAGTTGATACCGGCATCTGACTAGATGCACTGATATTTTTTTTTTTTTTAAGTAGTGTTTATTTCATCTACCACCCTGCACACTCCACTCAAGAAAACTTAATAAAGAAAATGTGTTCTCCAGTAGAATTGAAGCCTGTGTCCTCCTTTGCAGGAGAAACCATCATCTGATCCATTACACTTTGACCCCTTAGGTATGGAGAGCTTCACATTCAATTGATATTTCATTTGTCTTAAAGCACATTCACTTGTTTGTATTTTCTCAAAAGCCATATCTGATCAGTTTTGTATCCACAATATAAACAAAGCAATTTCTAAATAATTAATGAATTTTATTTTTTCATCCAATATTTTTAATACTTCACTCATTATTTTTGGTTCATGCCCATATCTGAGTCGATGCTCTAATTTTTGTATATGCTGTTTATTTCAGCCACGGTACTGTACACTCAAGAAAAAAAAGAAAGAAGGAAAACAGTGTGTCTACTTAAATACTAGTATTCACTAAAAATAACTTTGATTCAAGTGAAATGATTGATATATATATATATATATATATATATATATATATACACACACACACACACACCATATATGCCACTTTTGAATTTTGAAGCTAATTTTAAGATTGCAGATGGATGACACTTAAAAGAACTGCTTTGTTGGTTTAAAATCTCATCTCTTCCCTCCAATCATCACCTGTTCATCTGTCACGTGTGGCTCTAGATGTAACAGTTATACGCTAAATGTTTTCCCCTTTTTTTTTTATATTCTTTCAGATTCAGTAACCCCTTGTATCTTAGTCACTTTATTGCTTTGCTTGGGCTGAAATGATTAAAAAAATATAACAACTTCACTTAGAATAAATGAATAGATATATGTATGTGCGTAAATTATTCTCTTTGATCAAAAATGTTAGTCTTATGACCAAATCATGTTGAAACACAGGTTCCTGTATGATCGCCAAAGTTAAGCAATGTTAAGCCAGGACAGTACGTAGATAAGTGACCACTTGGGAATACCATTTGCTGTAAGCTTGGATAATGGATAATGGATAATGGCTCAGATTTGTTAATCAGAAGAGTTTCAATTCAAGTTGGGGTTTATATTCACTTACATGAAAATACCCTTGAGAAAGTTATGAATCCACTTTTCTCCCCCCAACTATGGGTTAATTAGTAATGCATTATTGAATTTAAAAAAATTCTTACAATCTAAAAATATTTTCTGGTTTTAAATAACTTGCAAAGTGTTTATAAGCCATAGAAAATGAATGAATGAATAACTCTATCAATCAATCAAATATGTTAGATTTCAACCTTTATCTATATTTCTAAGATGAGGTATTGTAACTATTTACACTATTCAGGCTGTTGTCCTCACCTTTATTGCAATATTCATAGCTGAAACGTTGTGAATATAGCAATAAAGATGAGTATAACTGTTCAAACAATATAAATAGTGTACATGTTAGATCTTATCAACAGAATATAGATATTCACTGAATTAAAATGTGTTATCTTTTACATCAGCAGAAAAACGTTCCTTTTTCTTAATCAAACTTCTATTTAATGGCAGACTGCTACCTAAACACACACACACACACACATCTGTCTCAATCTATCTGTGCACGTGCTTACATATTGTATATCCATCCCTTCATCTGTTTATGTAGCTCTGTGTGTACACCTCTGCATCTGTGGGTGTTGATGCGGCATATCCAAGCAACAGGTTCTGTAGCAATCAGTGTCGCAATGGCAGTTTCAGCAATGGTGATTCTGTAGACCTGAGCAACTGCCACTATTGCCGCCAGATTGTTGCTGCATTTAACCCACACCAGTGTACTGCAACATATCATCATAACACAGTGACTGTGACTCACTTCCTCCACAATCTGCCCCAAACAGGACCCAGCCCAGACCTGTCCGCCGTACCATTTGTCATCGTGTAGGTGTGAGCAGCCGACGTAACTCTCATCATCATCAGCAGCAGCAGCATCCCTTTTTAAACCATTAATAATGACAGATTTACTTCAGAAGGCGCCAACTTCACTGCTGTTGTCATCAGCGGGTGGAGTCGACAAATGGGATGGAATACTCCATCTCTTTTATTCTTTTTGTCTAATTAATTGTTTTTGTTTCGTGTGTGTGTGTGTGTATATATATATATATATATATATATATATATATATAGTTGAATATATGGGAGGATGACATGGTCTTGTCCGCAGTCATGGGGTGAAAAAGATGTCTCATTGCAAGATGTTGGCTTCATCATAATTTTTTCAGCTATTTCCACCTCTATCTCCTTTTTTGTGTATTTTTCTTTTTTTTTTCTACTTGTTTGTAATATTTCTTTCTTCTTAACCAACACTTGTTTCTACCTCCCTATTCGACTTGTTCCATTTTTGTTTTTCACTTTCATTCACTTGCATTTTTTTTATTCTTTAAATCATTATCATTACCCTTTGGTTCTCTTTCATTTCTCTTGCCTTTTCTGTTTTCTATTATCTCACTTTCCTTTTCTCTTTCATTTCCTTTCCTTTCATCTCTTTTATCTCCTTCCTTTCTTTCATCACTTTCCTTTCCTTCATCTCTTTTTCCTTAACTTTTCTCTTTCATCTCTTTCCTTTCTTTCTCTTTCCTTTCTTTCTCTTTCCATGTCTTCTCTTTCATCGCTATTTCCTTGTCTTTTTCATCTTTCTTTTCCTTATTGTTCATCTTTCCTTTCTTCTTCTTTCATCTCTCCTTTCCTTCTCTTTCATACTCCCTCTTTTCTTGTCATCCCCTTCATCCCTCTTATCTTCACTTTCATCCCTCTTTCTTTTCCTTCTCTTTCATATCTCTTTTTCTTTTCTTTTATGTTTCCTTTCCTTTTATCTTTCCTTCTCTTTCATACTCCCTCTTTCCTTGTCTTCTCTTTCATCCTTTCCTTCCTTTTCATCCCTCTTTCTTTCCCTTCTCTTTCATCTTTCCTTTCCTTCTCTTTCATCTCACCTTTTCTTTCATCTCTCCTTTGCTTCTCTTTCATACTCACTCTTTCCTTGTCACCACTTTTATCCCTCTTTCCTTCACTTCTCTTTCATCCCTCTTTCCTTTTCTTCTCTCTCATCTTTCCTTTCCTTTCATCTCTCCTTTCTTTCTTTTTCATCTTTCCTTCTCTTTCATCTCTCCTTTCCTTCTCTTTCATACTCCCTCTTTCCTTGTCACCTCTTTCATTCTCTTTCATCCTTCTTTCATTCCCTTCTCTTTCATCCCTCTTTTCTTCTCTTTCATCCCTCTTTTCTTCCCTTCTCTTTCATCCCTCTTTTCTTCTCTTTCATCCCTCTTTTCTTCTCTTTCATCCCTCTTTTCTTCACTTTCATCCCTCTTTTCTTCCCTTTCATCCCTCTTTTCTTCCCTTCTCTTTCATCCCTGTTTTCTTCTTTCATCCCTCTTTTCTTCACTTTCATCCCTCTTTTCTTCACTTTCATCCCTCTTTTCTTCACTTTCATCCCTCTTTTCTTCCCTTTCATCCCTCTTTTCTTCCCTTCTCTTTCATCCCTCTTTTCTTCTCTTTCATCCCTCTTTTCTTCCCTTCTCTTTCATCCCTCTTTTCTTCCCTTCTCTTTCATCCCTCTTTCCTTTCCTTTTCTTTCATCCCTCTTTCATCTCTCCTGTTTGCATTCATCTCTTTCATTTCCTTTTGTTCTCTTCCATTTCTGATTAAGAATTCCTTTTCTTCTCAATGTATTCTTTGTATTTATTTTTTTTCTTCTTTCTCTAATTTATTCTTCCTTTCCTTTTACCTTCTTTCTCCTTCTCTTCTCCTCCTCCTTCTCTTCTCTCATTTTCTATAGAATTAACCTTCCTCCCCATTCTATTGCTTTCTCTGCCTGCCACGAATTTCATCTGTCTTCTTTCATGCACTATTAATTTACCCATGACAAAAAAAAAAACAAATGATTATAATATGTAAGTTTATTTAATATTTTATAAGTACAATGCAATTACAAAATTACTTTCCATTTATCTGTGCCTCCATATAAGTTGAATGCAGATATAAATTAAAAATAATCTAAAAAAAAACAAAATTATATATTTTTTTTACTATGTCAGTAGAACTGTCCATTAAATAACAATGAACATTTTCCCACCTCTATGTAGTGGACTCTTCTGGTGATTTATAAATTTACTACACACTCTCTTTTATGTGCCATACATGATACATGCTTAGGTGATCATATATCTTTTGGTACATGACTGACGAAGCAGATTTTTTCCCACTGTAGGTTGCCATTTCTTTCTGTGGTGGACCAGTTGCTATCCAAGGCTATAGAACCCAGTCTGTCCTATTTATCCATAGCTGGAGGGGAGAAGAAAAGGAATCATACCTTTATCATGGTTATTTTATTTATTTATTTTATTTTTTTTTTTTTTTGCTTTTGTTTTGATGACATAGATGTTCTCTACCCTTGGTATTAACTAGGTCATCAAGAAACATTGTTCTTACAACAAAAAAACAACATAAGCTCAGTAGTCAATTAAATGGAATAATGATGACAGAACATATCTTAAGACATAATACGCGATCAATCAGTCAGTCAGTTATGTGCCATGCGTGATACACTCTTAGGCGATCATACATCTTTTGGTACATGACTGACGAGGCAGATTTTTTCCCCCGCAGTAGTTTGCCGTTTCATTCTGTGGTAGACCAGTTGCCATCCAATGGCTATAGAACCCGGTGTATCCTGCTATTTACCCATAAATGGTGGGGGGGAAGAGATTCATACCTTTCCTAAGGGTATTAGAACGTAAGTGAATGTAATGGCTTCGACTGAAATTTGAACTTGTCCCTGATGCCTCAATCCGAGCTGCTATCCATTACTCCACCATCCTGGTGAGTATGGATATTGCAAGATACCTTACTTTATGTAGCTTTGTGGGTGATGAATTACTTTCCACCCTATAGCCCCTCTGAAACCTTACTAGCCTGTCACTATTCGATTGCATTTCTCATAGCGGATATTCAAACAAGCTACATAATTTTATTCCATCAATCCAGACCTTCATAGCTAGGACTTGTCATGGCATATACACAGTCAATTCACCCTCATTCCTTTCATATTCCATTGATAAGGAGAATGTTCCACTCAAGCACCTGCTTCCACAGAACTGTTACTTCCGCAAAGGATTATTTCTGATCACTACAATGTTAATCTCTTCAAGTCTAGGATCAAATGTTATTTATCCTACATATTCTCATGAGCATGGGACCATCTCTTAATTGCTGCTGTTCCCAGGTGCACCTTAACCTGTGGTGGTAGTACCTGTTAGGGTCCCAGCTATGGGCAAATAGTGACCCCCACCAAACTGAAAGTATAAAAATACCAGCAGTACATTTTTATATAAAAAAAATAACCAATAATACATTTTATCTGTAGTTGAAGGCATACAATAGCATTCAAAATATATTTAGTTGAACCACAAAATTGTGTTCGAAATATTTAAATTTCAGCATTAAATAATCCATATGCCTCTAATTCAACCAGACAACAAATATGAAAGAACTCTGTAGAATATTCTACAATTTCTTAAATGAATCAAGCTGTATTCCAAGATATAACTTCAATAAAACTAAAACATAAAACACAAATATTGTGCCTCTAGAAGTTATGTCTGCACAAACATGTATATACACCAAAGCTGAGTATCATCTACCATGTATACTATTGTGAAAGCAGAATAACATATTAGTGATGGGACAACACCAATATTTTCACTGATTCTGATACAATTCCTGACACTGTTTTAAATTTCCGATTCTGATATGATTCCCAATTCCGACACCTACAATAATTAAAATTCCTTATTTTCAGTTGGTTTGAGAAACTTAATGAACAAAGTACATGTATTAATAAAAAAGTAGAAAAATGAATACAAAAGCTTATGAAATAATGTTAGATATCCTTTTTATTGGGTAAGAGTTTAAACAATAAACAGAACAATTTCTTTGTAAATCACAAGTACTTAGGTATTGCTTTAATTTGGTTATCATCAGAAATCTTTAAAAAAAACTTCCAAACTACACTTTTCTGCTTGGCATTGGATACACTTGCCATAATTTGGTCCTGAAAATAATAGACATTGGTTAAAATTAAAAAAAATTTTTTCACTGTTAGATAAAAAATGTTTCTCGTTTTCTGTGTATAATTTGTAAAGATTCAACTAATAATGGTTTGCTATTAATTGTAAAATAAAAAATATCTATTTTTTGTCCACCTTTTAAGTTTTAACAAGCAAAGGCAAAAGGCTCGAAATATTATGCAAACTTCTTAAAATTTTATATGTGGCATTTTTCAATGAATGGAACAAATTTAGGGGTAACAATTCAATTTCAGAATGCACTTCAAAAATAAGAGATACCTTAATATATATATAATATTTCAGCAATAATACTCTAAGCAGAAAGGCATCATCTTATATACTGTGTTTTAACTCATGCATATATTTTGATAAAGTACAAGGAGTACCTAATCCTGCAGGGCAATTTTTATGTAGTGGTTTCACAGTGGAAGCTTGTATTTGTACTAAGTCAGTTCTAAAATAGGTTCGAAATGCAAAACGTTAGGAACTTGATATAATAGGTAATCTAGTTGTGGTGGCTGATACTTTAGTATCCGACTAATGGTCGTCCGACATCAACTGACTGACCAACTCTCTCCCAACTGCTACTACTACTTATTATAGGTGGGAGAGTCTATTAACTATAGAATAGGTGTGTTCCACTATAACATCCCCCAATAAAACTTTACTCTGTAGGAGTAAACGGTTTTCTTTATTTATTTTTCATTTTTTACAGGTAATATGAAGAAAAAAACAGCAAAATTTTTTTTTTTTTTTTTTTTAGCAACATTGTAACATATCTGCTACATTTTTTTTTTTTTTTTTTTTTTTTTTTTTTTTTTGATCCACTTTTAAATGATCAGTTGCCTTTCTTTTTTTCTTCTGGATCGCTGTACCTAGTTGTGGTGGCTGATACTTTAGTATCCGACTAATGGTCGTCCGACATCAACTGACTGACCAACTCTCTCCCAACTGCTACTACTACTTATTATAGGTGGGAGAGTCTATTAACTATAGAATAGGTGTGTTCCACTATAACATCCCCCAATAAAACTTTACTCTGTAGGAGTAAACGGTTTTCTTTATTTATTTTTCATTTTTTACAGGTAATATGAAGAAAAAAACAGCAAAATTTTTTTTTTTTTTTTTTTTAGCAACATTGTAACATATCTGCTACATTTTTTTTTTTTTTTTTTTTTTTTTTGATCCACTTTTAAATGATCAGTTGCCTTTCTTTTTTTCTTCTGGATCGCTGTACCTCAGGTAAAATTGTTACAGGCATTGTTAGATCAACATATTGAAAATCATCTCCATCGGCGTTTCTTCCACAGGACTGCTGTCACCCACGTCTGAAAAACATTGTCTGATCTGGTTACTGCACGTGAATTTTTCGCCTTTCACCATATAGCCAATCTGCTTTTCTATTTTTTGGTACCTCCATAGTGTTACCAGAAACAACTTTCGGCTTTGAGCTTCTTAAGGATGGAGTCACAGTTTCTGTAAGTTCTTCTGGTGGTTCTATTTGTTCAGCCTCTAGCTTTACTTCTGTTGATCTTGTGCTTCTTAACGTTTTCAGTGGTGACTTCAGTTGACTTTAATTAATACTGCATATCCTTGGCTGCAGGTAACTCGCTCCCCAGTTTTTCTCGGTGTCGGCTTCATCTTTACTTTCAGGAGCTTGTTTTTCACATATATCGTCGGAGTTACACATTCAACTTTTTTAAATACACCTGTTTTCTCTAATCTGTCCAAATCTTTATCTATCTGTTCAATTGAAGCAAACAGCTCATACCTTTTCTTTTTGAAAACTGCCTGAGCATTTTCTTTCAGCTGGAATTTTGCCTCCATCTTGGTACACGTTCCCAAACCTGGAGAAAAAAAACAGTAGGAAAAGTTCCCTTAAGTTTCTTTACTAATTTTTGGGCTTCGTAGTTTGAAAAATCTACCTTGTAACAGAAAGAATTTATCGATAGATCCCATAATTGGAATTCTGTTATCCAATCCGTACCAAGTAAGTTCGTGGTATTTTTTTGACAAAGAGTTTAGCTTTTCGCATTTTTTTTTATTTAATGTGACGTTTGTAACAAATTCTTCAATAAATTGTATTTTTTCTCTCGTCACTGACCTCGCGATTTTATTTGTTTTCATAAAAGTTGGTTTCCCCAACTTCTTCCACGTATGCAAATTTATGATAGATAGGTCGGAACCAGTGTCAAGTTGCATTTTTATTTTTTTATTACTTCTTTTGATGGTAAAAATTTTCTGGTTATTCCATCGTTCACCTCGTCGGACTTTAATTTTCTTATTTTATTGTCTTTATTTTTTGACCTGCAGTGAGAGCTTTTATGCCCCACTCTTTCACAGTTAAAACATTTTTTATTCCTAAAATTGCAATATCTATACCAGTGAAGTTCACCACAAGCAAAACATGACTTCGGGAGATTTTGTTTATTTTTCTCTGGTATTTCACTTTTTGTTTGATAATCCGCAATTTTAGAAGTCTTTTTGGTAGACTGACTTTCTTTTTTGTAGCGTATTTTCCTTACATGCAAAACGCCAGACTGTTCTATCTTTTTCGAATCTTTCTTTACGCTAACATATCTTGTACAGTCTTCTACCAAACTCTGTACCGAAATCCTCGGTTCGTTTTCCAATTTTGAAAGTACTAATTTCCTCAATTCTGTGTCTCTTTCTGAAACTAGGCCTTGAACAAATACTAAGCACTTAAAATTGTCAGCGCTTAATTCTGCTGGTTTGAATTCTTCACAATGCTTGCTCACATTAGCTGCATACGTTATGAAGTCTTGTTCATCCTCTTTCATCAGATTCAAACATTTCCACCTCTTGTGAAACAAAGATGTCTTTTTACTAAATAATTCCCTTAATATATTTACCGCGTCGGGAAATGTCAACTCACTAGTTTTTTTTCGGTAAAATGTAGTTTACCAATTTGTTATGCTCAGCAGTTCCTAACTTTCTTAAAAGAAGTCTAACTTTCTTTCCTTCAAACCATGAGTGGCAGTACTCGTTAGACACGTCTGTATATTTTTTATAATACTATTCAAAAGTTATCTCTTGATCCGGACTAGACGTGAATATTTCAATTGAATTCCATATTGTATTCTCTGGTAAATTTTTCTCTTTCCTCTTCTCAGTTATTTCCAGAATTTTGTTTTGAAACTCTTTATGTCTCTGTTCCATTTCTCGTTGAAACTGCATCCGTCTAAAGTTTCCTCCTGTAGTTCCATCTGGAATGTTTTCTGTTGATCTAATATTGTCATCTGTTGTCCCGTCTGGAACTTAAAAAATTCCTGGAATATATTTTTGCATTCCTCCATCTTCGCGAAAAGTTTACACAATGCTTAAATATTGTAGAGTGGGGTCCTAAACGAATTAGTAATTCGTGACCTATTTGAGAAAACTGTCTTATCTAGAAAAAAAAAAAAATCTTCTCTCGGTTGAGAATACAACAGATATTTTTTTTGTCACTAAGTTGACATCTTGTCTTTCGAAAAACTTTGCCAATTTTTTTTTCTTGTCTTTCGAAAAACTTTGCCAATTTTTTTTTTTAAATGTGAATCCGAGATGTCACCGAAAATTGTGACAAGCAAGTTTCTTTTTCTTTTTCCTCTGTATGAGTATGAATTTCGTCACCAAATAATGTGGCGAGATATATATATATATCTTTTATATATATATATATATATATATATATATCTTTTATATATGTATATATATATATATATCTTTTATTTATATATATATATATATATATATCTTTTATTTATTTATATATATATATATATATATATATATATAAAAACAATGTAAAGTGACGTATTGGTGAAAGATTAAGTGCAAAGTGTACTAAGAAAACTGTCAAGTTTGGGGGCGGAAGCGTCATGGTATTTGGAATGTTTTCTAGCCAAGGTACAACGCCTCTTGTCTGGTTACAAACTCGTGTAAACGCGCAGATCTTTGTTCAAGATCATGTTGTGCCAATCATAAAGAATTCAGGTTTCGATAGGGCTACCTTTATGCAAGATAATGCCCCATGTCACAAGGCAAAGGTGGTAATGAGTTACTTTAGCGAGCAAGATTTGGAAATTATGGATTGGCCACCGCAAAGTCCTGACTTAAATCCAATAGAAAATCTTTGGAAGACCTTAGGAGTGAAAGTTATGGAAAGAAATCCCACTAACACGGAGGATTTGTGGGTGAAGCTTCAAGAAGAATGGTCTAAAATTACTATCGAGGATTCTCAAGAACTGATTTGTTCTTGTAGTCGAAGATGTGCAGCTGTCATTGAGAGCAAGGGCTCATTTACTAAATATTGATTGTACATGTATTTTTATTGTTTTTTTGCCGTTTACATTGTTTTTCTCAATTTTGTCCCTTACTTTTGGACGATCCTATTTTGAAAATAAATAAATAGTTGTTATAATTCTTTTTCTATCCTTTGCAAATGATTCAAATTTTAGTATGTTATTATGGATGATAATGACTACCAGTTGTCAAAATTTCAGCTTTTCACACTTGTTATTTCTAACAAATATTAGGTTTTAAAATTTTGTCCCTTAGTTTTGGACGCTACTGTATATCTTTTATATATATATATATATATCTTTTATATATATATATATATATATATATATATATATATATCTTTTATATATCCTTGTGCAGGTATGCAGAAAATAGAAAAGAACACGTTGGGTGCATAATCCGAGGTTCCTTAGTATTTTTGTTTTTATTTTTAAAAAGACAGTGCTCCATACAGAAGTAGAGCTTATATTATAATATTTTTTGTTTAAAAATATGATTCCTTCGCTACATAAGAGTTCTCATGTTTCAAAAACGAGAGCCGAAATCATCCAAATAATTAATAAAATTAAGTTGGATTGTGGTGTTTAGTCCCGTTTCATCTTCAAGCGAAATTTTCAAAAAATATTATTATAATATATCTTTTTATATATATATATATATATATATATCTTTTATATATATATATATATATATATATATATATATCTTTTATATATATATATATATATATATATATATCTTTTATATATATATATATATATATATATATATATATATATCTTTTATATATATATATATATATATATATATATATATATCTTTTATATATATATATATATATATATATATATATATATATCTTTTATATATATATATATATATATATATATATATATATATATCTTTTATATATATATATATATATATATATATCTTTTATATATATATATATATATATATATATATATCTTTTATATATATATATATATATATATATCTTTTATATATATATATATATATATATATATATATCTTTTATATATATATATATATATATATATATATATATATCTTTTATATATATATATATATATATATATATCTTTTATATATATATATATATATATATATATATATATATATATATATATATATATCTTTTATATATATATATATATATATATATATATATATATATCTTTTATATATATATATATATATATATATATATATATATCTTTTATATATATATATATATATATATATATATATATATATATATCTTTTATATATATATATATATATATATATATATATATATATATCTTTTATATATATATATATATATATATATATATATATCTTATATATATATATATATATATATATCTTTTATATATATATATATATATATATATATATATCTTTTATATATATATATATATATATATATATATATATATCTCTTTTATATATATATATATATATATATATATATCTCTTTTATATATATATATATATATATATCTCTTTTATATATATATATATATATATATATATCTCTTTTATATATATATATATATATATATCTCTTTTATATATATATATATATATATATATATATCTCTTTTATATATATATATATATATATATATCTCTTTTATATATATATATATATATATATATCTTTTATATATATATATATATATATATATATATATAATCTTTTATATATATATATATATATATATATCTTTTATATATATATATATATATATATCTTTTATATATATATATATATATATATATATCTTTTATATATATATATATATATATATATATATATATATCTTTTATATATATATATATATATATATATATATATCTTTTATATATATATATATTATATATATATCTTTTATATATATATATATATATATATATATATATCTTTTATATATATATATATATATATATATATCTTTTATATATATATATATATATATATATCTTTTATATATATATATATATATATATATATCTTTTATATATATATATATATATATATATATCTTTTATATATATATATATATATATATATATCTTTTATATATATATATATATATATATATCTTTTATATATATATATATATATATATATATCTTTTATATATATATATATATATATATATCTTTTATATATATATATATATATATATATATCTTTTATATATATATATATATATATATCTTTATATATATATATATATATATATATATCTTTTATATATATATATATATATATATATCTTTTATATATATATATATATATATATATATCTTTTATATATATATATATATATATATATATCTTTTATATATATATATATATATATATATCTTTTATATATATATATATATATATATATATCTTTTATATATATATATATATATATATATATCTTTTATATATATATATATATATATATATATCTTTTATATATATATATATATATATATATCTCTTTATATATATATATATATATATATATATCTTTTATATATATATATATATATATATATATCTTTTATATATATATATATATATATATATATCTTTTATATATATATATATATATATATATATCTTTTATATATATATATATATATATATCTTTTATATATATATATATATATATATATATATCTTTTATATATATATATATATATATATCTTTTATATATATATATATATATATATATATATATATATATCTTTTATATATATATATATATATATCTTTTATATATATATATATATATATATATATCTTTTATATATATATATATATATATATATATCTTTTATATATATATATATATATATATATCTTTTATATATATATATATATATATATATATCTTTTATATATATATATATATATATATCTTTTATATATATATATATATATCTTTTATATATATATATATATATATATCTTTTATATATATATATATATATATATATCTTTTATATATATATATATATATATATATCTTTTATATATATATATATATATATATATATCTTTTATATATATATATATATATATATCTTTTATATATATATATATATATATATATATATCTTTTATATATATATATATATATATATATCTTTTATATATATATATATATATATATATATCTTTTATATATATATATATATATATATATATATATATCTTTTATATATATATATATATATATATATATATCTTTTATATATATATATATATATATATATATCTTTTATATATATATATATATCTTTTATATATATATATATATATATATATATATATATATATATCTTTTATATATATATATATATATATATATATATATCTTTTATATATATATATATATATATATCTTTTATATATATCTTTTATATATATATATATATATCTTTTATATATATATATATATATATATATATATATCTTTTATATATATATATATATATATATATATATATCTTTTATATATATATATATATATATATATATATATCTTTTATATATATCTTTTATATATATATATATATATCTTTTATATATATATATATATATATATATATATCTTTTATATATATATATATATCTTTTATATATATATATATATATATATATATATCTTTTATATATATATATATATCTTTTATATATATATATATATATATATATATCTTTTATATATATATATATATATATATATCTTTTATATATATATATATATATATATCTTTTATATATATATATATATATATATCTTTTATATATATATATATATATATATCTTTTATATATATATATATATATATATCTTTTATATATATATATATATATATATATCTTTTATATATATATATATATATATATCTTTTATATATATATATATATATATATCTTTTATATATATATATATATTTACTTATTGGAAAGTGCTCAATATCAGTGACAGAGCTAACATATTCAGTTGTATGGATATGAGTTTGTGACCCTGTGTTTTACACTTTTGTGATCATCAGAAAAACTACATTATTTTAGAAGATAATTTTTAAAGTAGAACAAAGCTTAAAACAATCATTAATGCTTTCAGAGAAGATTTTTTTATTCTTTCATGCAATACAAATTGTAAGAAAACAAAAGCTTAAAACAAAAAAAATAATATATACTCACTCTCCTGAATATCATTAAATATGCATCTATATATATAAGAAACACTGTATCAGTAAAACACTTTGCTGTGACAAGTTTGGTGCTGTCATTATAACCACTTGATGCAATCATCGTGGCTGATTAGATAAATACCAGAATAGGGGAGTTCTAAAATGGATATCAGTTTGTGATCCTGGGTTTCATGCTTTTGCGGTCATCAGACAAACATTAATTTGGTTTGTTGGGCTCAGCCAAAGTAAGTCTACATTCAGGCATATCTATTTTAGCGCAACCAAAATATTTCATGGTGCATCATTTTTGGACCCAAAATTCAAATATTGACCAAAAGCAATACATTTCTGATGTAATGGAATAACCTGTCACCCCCATGAGTAACTACACTATAGGTAGTAACTACCTATAACTATCAGTAAGTCAACATACTATGGAGTCTAGCTGACATCTGTTGACTATGACTCAGACTTACACGAGAACTACCAACCTTCCAGTAATAGCATTCACTACTGGATTGTCTTGCAACAATCTTGTACATAACTGTTACCTTTATTCTTATTGTACTATTTTTTTTACAATAAACCTTTACTTATTTTATTCACCGTGTTTGTCAAGTATATATTCCTATTAGCATGGAATATAACAATTTTGTTGATATTGTTCATAATAAAGAAAAAATAAAGGAAAACAAAACAAAGAATGTAGTTTTTCTGATGATCACAAAAGTGTAAAACCCACGGTCACAAACTCATATCCATACAACTGAATATGTTAGCTCTGTCACTGATATTGAGCACTTTCCAATAAGTATTGCACATATAAAATAATATATATACAATATATATAATGAATGTCAGTGTGTCATACACTTTCATTTTCACTCCTAGAGGCCATAGCACATGTCATACCTTTTTGGAATCAAACCAACTCCATGAGCAAATTCAAAAATTTCCTTGCCAGATCCAAAATGGTAATCGTAAAATTTTGGATTCCCAAGTTTTCATTCCATTTTTTTTTTTTTTTTTTTACATGATTTTTTTTATCAAAATTTTGTATCAAATTTTTTTGTATGATAAAAATTTTTATAATTTGGAAATAATCAAAGTGCAAGATCCATCAAAAGTCACCAATGAAATAAAAATAATTGTTTGTACAGAAAGGACCTACGTACATTAAGTTTTCTCTAAATTAAGTGGTGGCAGAAGAATTATCGTTGAACTTTTAAAAGGTAAGCTTGAATATTAATGCAATACTTAAATGCAGCGATCAATTTTGAGTTCTTCTGTAGTTTATTGTTGCCTATCGCATACAGCAGCAGTTTGCAACATAAAAAATATTTGCCAACGAAGAACCAGATTGCAATCAAAAGAGACAAGAAGAAAAGAAAGCCCCATGCAAATGAAGAACCAGATCAAGCGACAGAAAAGAGTTGCTTTCAATGATGAGAATATGTAAAGACTCTCAATCTCCTGAACAAGCTGAAGGCCTAATCAAGAGCTCTTCACAAGATTTAGCTTAAATGCCAGCTGATAGGGTGGCTTTTAAGCTAGTATAGATATACATACATACATACATACATACATACATACATATATATATATATATATATACATTCTTTTATATTGCCTCCCTATATATATATATATATATATATAACATTTTTTTTATATTGCCTCCCTCTTATATATATATATATATATATATATATATATATATATATATATACGGAACCGCCATTTAGCTGGGCGTGCCTAACCGATTCGGCCACAAAGGATCGTTCAGTTGGCAAGGTCAAATTGAAGTTTATAAGCAGTAAATTCAACCTTGACAACCGACCGCTCCTTTGTGGCCGAGTCGGTTAAGGCATGCCAGCGTAAATGGCAGTTCCGTATAGGATGCAGGTTCGAATCCTGTCAAAGGATGAATATTTTCTATGAAAATTTTCTCGGACATTCAGGCCGGTAAATGTTATTTAATACTGTTTATTATAAACAGAGCATTTACTTAAATACTTGTCTCTATAAAAAGAACGTTAAACATAAAAAATGTCTTTAATAAATAAATTGTCGGACTTTGTCCAACTTAATGTATGACGTCATTTGTTTACATTTGATACACCAATGAGCATTTATGAATGTACGAGATTCATGGAAGATTGAAGTTTATAAGCAGTAAATTCGACCTTGCCAACTGAACACTCCTTTGTGGCCGAAGCAGTTAGGCACGCCCGGCTAAATGGCGGTTCCATATAGAAGCCCTCTTACTTCTGCACCTCCTTTATTCTTTCTTTTACACCCTCTTACTTCTGCACCTCCTTTATTATTTCTTTTACACCCTCTTACTTCTGCACCTCCTTTATTCTTTCTTTTTACACCCTCTTACTTCTGCACCTCCTTTATTATTTCTTTTTCACCCTCTTACTTCTGCACCTCCTTTATTATTTCTTTTTCACCCTCTTACTTCTGCACCTCCTTTATTATTTCTTTTACACCCTCTTACTTCTGCACCTCAATTATTATTTCTTTTACACCCTCTTACTTCTGCACCTCCTTTATTCTTTCTTTTTACACCCTCTTACTTCTGCACCTCCTTTATTCTTTCTTTTTACACCCTCTTACTTCTGCACCTCCTTTATTATTTCTTTTTACACCCTCTTACTTCTGCACCTCCTTTATTATTTCTTTTACACCCTCTTTCTTCTGCACCTCCTTTATTATTTCTTTTTCACCCTCTTTCTTCTGCACCTCCTTTATGATTTCTTTTTACACCCTCTTACTTCTGCACCTCCTTTATTATTTCTTTTTCACCCTCTTACTTCTGCACCTCCTTTATTATTTCTTTTACACCCTCTTACTTCTGCACCTCATTTATTATTTCTTTTACACCCTCTTTCTTCTGCACCTCCTTTATTATTTCTTTTTACACCCTCTTACTTCTGCACCTCCTTTATTATTTCTTTTTACACCCTCTTACTTCTGCACCTCCTTTATTATTTCTTTTTCACCCTCTTTCTTCTGCACCTCCTTTATTATTTCTTTTTCACCCTCTTTCTTCTGCACCTCCTTTATTATTTCTTTTTACACCCTCTTACTTCTGCACCTCCTTTATTATTTCTTTTTCACCCTCTTTCTTCTGCACCTCCTTTATTATTTCTTTTTCACCCTCTTTCTTCTGCACCTCCTTTATTCTTTCTTTTACACCCTCTTACTTCTTCACCTCCTTTATTCTTTCTTTTTACACCCTCTTACTTCTGCTTCTCCTTTATTCTTTCTTTTACACCCTCTTACTTCTGCTTCTCCTTTATTCTTTCTTTTTCACCCTCTTACTTCTGCACCTCTTTTATTCTTTCTTTTGTGACTCTTCTTTATTTTGTACTCGCTTTCTTCATTCTTTTTCCAAATTCTTCTTGGATTGATGGAGAACCTGTTCCTCTCCTTAAAGGGTAATAAAATAATTTATTTATTAAATAAATAAATAAATCTATGCATGTGTTTTTGTTAGTATGTGTATTTAGAAAAATATCATAAATTGGAAAATATTTAGTGACACTTTTATCCATTAGGATTTTATTGTAATGGGCTTTGTTGATGATGCCACATCTGCACATGGAAAACATATATAGTTTTATGATATGCTATATTTATGGATAAAAATGCTCAACATCAGAGATGGAGCATATGTAAATATAAAAGTGAGCTCTGATGTCAATACCAAGTGGCGACAAACTGTTTCATGCTTGAGTTCAGTCTTCACGGCCGGTAGATTGCATTCAAGCATGAAACAGACTGTCACCATTAGGTGTTGATCTCCATGTCAACTTACATACATACATACATACATTATATATATATATATATATATATATATATATTCCTAAGAGGATAGAATCCAGGTAGAACTCAATGTCCAGGACAGATTAAGAATATAATATAATATAAAAGGCTCAAACACTAATATTCCTTGGTTATAATTTATTACATTGGAATTGTGATTACGATTCCAGTGTAATAAATTATAACCATGGAATATTAGTGTTTGAGCCTTTTATATTTTATATATATATATATATATATATATATATATAAATATACTCTTAAGGTATGCTATATTTGTGATAAAGTGCTCATTATCAGAGATAGAGCATGTTTAAATATAAAAGTGAACATTGAAGTCAACACTTAGAGGCGACAGGCTGTTTCATGCTAGATGCAATCGTCAGGTCGTACACACACACAACACACACATACATATCTATAATGTACACACACATATATATATCTATAATGTACACACACACACACACACACACATATATATATATATATATATATAATGTACACACACACACACACACACACACATATATATATATATAATGTACACACACACACATATATATATATATATATATATAATGTACACACACACACATATATATATATATATATATATATATATATAATGTACACACACACACATATATATATATAATGTACACACACACACACATATATATATATATATATATATAATGTACACACACACACATATATATATATATATAATGTACACACACACATATATATATATATATATAATGTACACACACACATATATATATATATATAATGTACACTCACACATATATATATATATATATATATATGTACACACACACACACACACACACACAGATATATATATAATGTACACACACACACAGATATATATATATATATAATGTACACACACACATATATATATATATATATATAATGTACACACACACACTGAGTATTTGTGTTGTGAAAATATGAACAAATATCTGTTAAAATATATTCATATGCATACCATATATACTTGAGTATAGTTTTTATGATCATTTTCTTTTTTTTAACAAAAAATAGGAGTTGCACAATACACAGGTAATTTTGTTTGTTTTTTTTTTTTTGTTTTTTGTTTTTTTTGGTGACCATTTGCACTAGACACAGGTAAATTCCTCAAAAAAATTCAGCAGTCACACTATACATGAAGCCTGCTTATCCACGAATATACAGAGTATTTTTTCTAGAACTTTCTCTTAGTCATTGTCCATGATTAAGCCTTATCATTAACAGCATCTTTGTTAGGTTCTGTCTATGGATACTGTTATTAGGACTTTCATTTCTAGGGCTCCATTGTTTTTTTTTCATACTGCCTTTCATTCCTTTTCTGCTTCCTAAATGAAAGAATGAATGCTATACTTCTCCCAACACCCACTTTTCACCCCCAATTACATATCTATATTTACTTTCTTTCTGGTACAGGTAGCTTGGCTCATCCTGAAAGAAATGTCATATGTGAATACAAATTGTCCTGATTGAGTAATTGGCTTTGTTTAAACCTCTGAGGCAATCTTATAAGTTTGGGATGCCACCAGCTCTCGATGGATATATATGCATCCGGTTGTCTTAGATAAGCAGTGAACTCTGAAATAACTAATTACTCCTCTATTCACACAAGGACTGTCATACCCCACTGCATCCACAATACTTCTGTAAATTTAGAGTTTGTAATGTATGTGTGGGTGTGCTCATATATCGGTAGTGATTCAAGGGATCAGGCTAATCGGGTTGAACATGAATAGTATAACTGCCAAGTTTCAAAGCAACAAAAATCCCTAAGAAGTCATCATTCATACTTGACTTTCGTTGACATGAACTGCCAAGATTAACATAATTTCAGATTATTTTAATTTACTGCATTTAATTTATTTTCTACTCTAAAATGTTGAATAAATGTTGCTGGAAGTGTTCATAAGAAGATAATACAAAGGATACATTAATGTGGATATCAATTAAGGTAGCGATGACAGAGCGCCCTAGAGATTCCAGCTGAATAAAGCCAAAAGGAAATACAATACCTCTAATAGCATGACACATATTTGTAGCCAAACTATTAAATATAATCTTTTAAAATGATTTTATTTTTGATTTTCAAAGAATATCTTTGTGTTTCAATTTCATGACTTTAAATTTTGACTCCTGGAGAAGTTTTGCTTCCAGATTAAACATTATGGTTTGGTATGCCCGTAATTTCTTTCCAATGCTGGATTGGGTACTGCTTCATCATGGGTTCTGGTACTGTCTATCTGAGAGTCAAGAATCCAAACCTTAGAGTAACTCTTAGGGAGACGATCCTATCAGCAGGTGTATAATGTCAGGGCTACTGTACTGACAAGGGTCATTTGAGGCCTTGTGGCATGCTATGTACCAGGTACTCAGTTCTTCCAAAAAGTGTAGTCAGTTCTGCACAAGCCTTCAACACTATAATCAAATATGTACAGGTAGTCTGGTTGTTTGATTCTAAGAACCGAGTTGCTAGACCCTCATACATTGGAAAACAATTGGAGAGTCCTCCATACATACATACACACATGTGTTTGTGTGTGCATATATATATATATATATATATATATATATATATCGCATAATAAGAAGTCATGTATAGATTCTGATTTCAGTTCCACATACACACGCAGAAAAAAAGAAAAATACTGGATTTTAAAATTAAATACATATAAACTAGGGTTAAATAAAGACTTGGGTATTTTAAATCTTTATAAATATTTCAATAGTTAAACATTATTTTAGATATAGTTAAAAAAAATTTTATTTTTTTAAACAACATCTAAAATATTATTACAGTTAGATTTACATTAGGAATATTCAAACACAGTACGTCCTGGGTATGATGATAAACTATATCCATGTCCTGGGTATGATGATAAACTATGTCCAAGAACAAGGCCTCAGATAATGTTTTCGGAAAAATAATGTTGCCAGCTATATGTTTTTGAAACAATAATGTTGACAGCTATACGTTTTTTGGAAAAATAATGTTGCCAGCTATACGTTTTTGAAACAATAATGTTGCCAGCTATACGTTTTTTGGAAAAAAAATAATGTTGCCAGCTATACGTTTTTGGGAAAGAATAATGTTGCCGGCTATACATTTTTGAAACAATAATGTTGCCAGCTATGCGTTTTTGAAACAATAATGTCGCCAGCTATACGTTTTTTGGAAAGAATAATGTTGCCGGCTATACGTTTTTGAAACAATAATGTTGCCGGCTATACATTTTTGAAACAATAATGTTGCCAGCTATGCGTTTTTGAAACAATAATGTCGCCAGCTATACGTTTTTTGGAAAGAATAATGTTGCCAGCTATACGTTTTTTGGAAAGAATAATGTTGCCGGCTATACGTTTTTGAAACAATAATGTTGCCGGCTATACATTTTTGAAACAATAATGTTGCCAGCTATGCGTTTTTGAAACAATAATGTCGCCAGCTATACGTTTTTTGGAAAGAATAATGTTGCCAGCTATACGTTTTTTGGAAAAAATAATGTTTCCAGCTATATGTTTAATACTACTGTATATTTAATATATGTATAGGTATATATATATATATATATATATATATACCTTAATTTCGCATTAAATGACCCACAGTAGTTGATATGCCATAAAACTCAACCAACCAAACACAGTGGCATTCCATATCACGTGACGTCCATGTCTTACGACGGACGCTACTTGTAAACAAACAGTTATTTTAATTTATTTGTAACAAACAGTTATTTCTGAAGAAAGATTGAGGTCAATCTGAAATATCAAATATATATATAAATAAATAAATACTTTCATAAAAAAAACATTATTTTTTTTAATTTGCAACTTTTCTATATATATATATATATATATATATATATTGAGGCATGTTTCATTAAATAATATAGACAAGTTTGTTTTTGTTTTTTTAAATTAGTTATTAGGTTTGTTTTTTGTGTGTGCTTTGTGAATGAAAACCTTTGTGTGAGTTCTCATAAATTAAAAGTATGTTTTTTGACTTTAAATTTGACAAAAATAGGTGTCATTTTTTCCTTAAACTAGTTATCTGGACAAAATATGTTTACCACATGTACTACAATAAAAGCATAAAAGTGATAGATATTAATAATGGGATGTAACAATTTTTATGCAGGCTTTCCCTTAGACATGCCGTCCTGGGTATGACAATAGACTACTTCCACATCCAGAGTAAGATGATAAACATGTCCAACAATATGTTCTCTGATCACGAGGTTTTGAGGAGCATGGAACCACCTCTTAATTGCTGGTGTTCCCAGGTCCACCCTGACCCAGGGTAGTTGCACCTGTTAGGGTCCCAGCTATGGGCAAATAGTTAACCCTGAAACTGGGGTAAAAACACTATGAAAGTGTAAAAACAGGTTTTAATACCAGAAATACTTTGTAAAAAAAAAAAAAAAAAAAAAAAACCTGTTACCAGCAATCCATTTTTTAAGGGAAAAATATTATCAACAATGTTTTTAAAAAAATAGATATTACCAGCAATAAAAATTTTGTCAGCATTAACTAAACCATTGTGGTTTATATGCCGTAAACAAGCCAAACTGGAGGGTACAGAATCGTCAAGAGAAATTTACGGAGAAACATATACTGTTAGTGTGTGTAGATTTTGATTTAGTGTGAACAAAACATTACCAAGTGAGTAATTTAAAAAAAAAACTTTTTACGAGAATAAATCCATCCAAGATTGTAAATTTCCTAAAAGAAGTTGGGTTGTATTAAAAAATGAGTAATTGAAAAAAATGGTCCAAATATATATGTGTACATACACACCTTTTTTTTTACCAAAGTATCACTATGAATCAATTTAAAAAATTTTGTTGGCATTAAATGACCCACTGAGGTTGATATGCCATAAAACAAAACAACTGAGATTAGACATGAAAACTATTGAATATTTGAATAATTTTTGTTTAATTTCATATTCATAATTTTACTTTACATGTGTGGCATAATGTTGGATAATCCTTGGTTATTATTAGAAATTATAATGAAATTAGTTATTTAGGTTTATTTTTGTGTGTGTTTTGTGAATGAAAACCTTTGTGTGAGTGCTCACAAATGAACAGTGTGTTTTTTTTGGTTTTTTGCATTGCCATTAAATTTGACAAAGGGTGTCATTTTTTATCCAAACAAAATATGTTTACAACATGTACTACAATAAAAACATAAAATGAGATTAATAATGGGATATAATCATTTTGATGCAGGCCTTCGTTTAGACATGAAAAACTATTCCAAGGATTCCACAAGGGTAAAAAGGTTGAGAAACACTGTTCTAAAATTATTGGCATGAATAAATTTTGCTGTAAGTCTTCACAATATAACATTGTTTTATTTTGGGTTGTATTCCTTTAATTTCTTCAATCTTAAACTGCCACATTGAAACACCAGTTTCTGTACAATCACTGAAGTTGACCAATATCGAGCTTGGTCAGTACCTAGATGGGTGACTGTTTAGGAATACCAGGTGCTGTAAGCTTGGATGTGCAGGTGGTGTAATGGATAATGGCTTGGAATTGTTAATCATAGAGTTCCAATTCCAGTTGTGCTCATTATCTTCATTTGGAATAGGTATGTGTTGTAACCTATGGATGGTTACTGAATAGAATAATCAAATGAAGGTTGGTAATGAACAATAATACTTAGGACAAGAACAACACATATAAGATTTGCCAGCGGCATTTAGAAGTAGACAACTGTTAGAAGTGAGTCAAGTGAATTCCACAATGAGTCTCCAACAGCAGACCCCACATACAGTATTTGCTACTGTGTTTATGGGAATAGGGACGTACCCCTTATCGTCCATAGGTATGCTATAACAGTATGAATCCACCTCTTCTCCGTCCAGCTATGGATTAATAAGTAAGACTTGAATCACTAAATCATTATTATCTCAAAAATAAAATTCTCAGAATCTAAGAATATTTTCTTGTTTTAAATAACCTGCGATTGACGTACAAAATGAATGAATCAATTGGTTGACTCTCCATTAAGGATGCTAGAGGTAAATGCTTCTCTGGGCTGACATTATCAATTTTTAAAAATCTCAGTTTTATATCTATCTTTTTATTTCAACTTCATAGCTTTAAACCTTGCCTGTTAATTCCTTTTTCTGTTCATTATAATATTAAATGAGATAAAACAAGTAAAGCAGAGAAAGTTGGACAAAAAAAAGTTCTGATGGTGTGCGTGTACACCCCTTTCTTTCTATGTGCCGTGTCCTTTTGGGACATAGGTGATCATGGCTCTCCACTTCCCCCTATCGCTTGAGGCTCTCAATAAGTTTCATGCCGCTGCCAACTCCCCCAGACGAAGGTTCTGCCATTCACTTGCTTAAACTCACTGGGTATGTCATGCATTGCTTTCCTTTCTTTCTTTTTCCCTCTATTCAACCTGTGAGTATCAGATCTGGGTCCTGGGTATGATGATAAACTACGTCCAACAGCAAGGCATCTGATCAGGAGGCTTTGAGGAGCATGGAACCATCTCTTAATTGCTGGTGTTCCCAGGTCTTCTCTGACCCAGTGTGGTAGCACTTGTTAGTTAACCCCCAAACTGGGGTCAAAGTCTATGAAAGCATGAATAAAAGCCTTGATACCAAAAATACTTTGTAAAAAAAAATTACCACCAGCAATAAATTTTTGAAGAAAAAATTATTACAAGCAATACATTTTTTTTTTAAATATTACCATCGATACATTTTTGAAAAATAATATTACCAGAAATAGATTTTTCAAGGGAAAAAAATATTAGCATCAATACATTTTTTAAAAAAAGATAATACTGGCAATAAAAAATTTCTTGGCATTATATAACCCATTGTAGTTGATATGCCATAAAACAAAACAAACCAGACCAAAACTTTTCTTTTATTGTCCTCACTAAAGTCTTGTAATTCTCTTCCACTCCCAGTAATTCCTTGTGTCTTAGAGGCATTATCACCTTGATTAGGATGAAGTAATTAAAAAAAAAAAAAAAAAAAAAAAAAGATAGAGAAATAAACAAATAGAAAAGATAGAGAGAAGTCATGTCATGGTGGCGAGAAAGTGATTGAAGTCTAGATGCCAGCTCAGGACTGATAACATCACAAATCCTTCTTTGGATTTTGTTGAGAATTACAAAATGTATAGCTGGAGCATTTAAACCAGATACACAACAATATTCATTGCACAGATGAATAGTAAATGTGCAAGATGGATTCTGACAAAAAAAAAAAATGTCTAGCATGATACAGTGAATAAACATTCTTGGCAGCAGACATGGCAATTGATTCAATATAATCCCTCCACTTCATGAGACCAAGAAAGCAAAATGAGTTGCTCTCCTGGAACTTGAGAAAGAGATAGATAAAATTTCTGGGATACATAATGAGGCAGAAATGCTAAGAGAATTTAACACTTACAGGGCAAGTGAAATAGCAGAACGCTGAGTAGCCTACTTAATAAGTTTGTGTGAACACTTTTTTTTTATAAAAAGGATAGAGTGAGATGGTAATGGGTCAGAAGTTGTTTTGAGCAACGAAAAGGAGAAAGTTGTGGCGAGCCGCGATTATCCATGTCCTTTTCAGGACATGGCACTAGACAGTAACATGGTTAGTAATAAAGTTTCCATAAATTAAGTAATTAGGTGATATTTTTTTCTTTTTCTTTTTTTTTCTTTCCCATCATGCCAACAGAAAAATCTATTTATTTATTGTCTGAGTCAAAAGAGAAAGCTATTGAAAACCTATTAATGTTTATTACTCGATCAATGTCTAACAGGTCTCTGCAAAAATAGCCTCAACAATTAAACTTCTTCCAAATTCCCATTAAATTATGTTTAGAATTCTACAACTGAAAAGAAAGAAAAAAAATTTCTGCCTCCGTATAAGTGAACCAAAGCCATTAGACATTTATTTTTCAGTTAATTAGTTGTTGGAAATACCTTTTATCAAATATTGCTGTTCTGAAAGCTTTCCTTTAAAAATGAATGAATAAATAAATAAAAGTCTGTAGAAAGAAGCAAGGAACTTCAGGGTCAAGTGAATGAGCTTATAAGCCAATTATTGATTGGTCGTAAGAGTGAGTCATATGAGCTTTTTACCTTGTACAGTGTTAACAAGAAGCACTAGTTCTGAACTGACTTCCGGTAATAGTTTGACTCAGAAAAATTGTTTAAATTACAGAGGTTTTCTGTTCATCATCAAGAAAATATAGACATAGCAGAAAAGTAAATTATTACATTTGTAATGAAAGATTTTAAATTCAATAATAATGTCAGTTGGAAAAAAAAATCTTTGTTTTAAAAAACATTTATTTATGATTTTTTGCTCATTTAAAAATACATATTATATCAAGTACATAATTTTTTTTAAACTTAGTATTTTTTATTATTATTATTAATTAGGACAATAAACTGCTATCCCTATATAAATATATATATATATATATATATATATACACTCAAACAAAAAAAAATTCTGGTACAACTAGCTACTACTTCTCCTATGTGCCATGTCTCTTCAGGATGTAGGCAATCATGGGCCTCCACATCTTCCTGTCCTTTGTATCTCTTAATAAGTTTTATCTTTTTATTATTTCTCCAAACCCTGTTCCGCCATCCATTTGCTCAAGCTGATCGAGTATTTTACAGTGTTGTTTTCCTCTACCCCTCTTTCCCTCTATCTGTCCTGTGAGTAACAGGTTTTCCAAGCCCTCCTTCCTCATTGAACGCGTCAGAAATTTCAGCTACCTTTGCCTGATGTTAAGTATAAGTTTGCTTTTTGTTTCCATTTTCTACAAAACCTTGTTGTTGCTCACATGTTTGGTCCATGGTATCCTCTGCATGTTTCTGTAGAACCGCATTTCTGTTGCTTCAAGTCTCTTCTTCATCTTTGAAGGAATTGTCCAGCATTCCCTGCCATATTTATATACACAAAGACACTCACATACAATTCTTGTTTATTTTGCCATCATTTTTACATGTCATGTTATCCCTATTCCAACATAGTAGGAAACACTAAAACTATATTTATACACACACACACTGATTTGGCTACTGCAACCTTAGCAGTGTGAACATGTGTGTTATCCTGGAGCAAGAGCACAACCGCCCTCAGCTTCCATCTGCTTTTCGACTTGATTGCTTCCTTCAGGTGTCTTAATTCTGATGCATAGTATTGTCGATTAATAGTTTATCCATTTTCCAGGTAGTCTATCATGATTACACCTTCAGAATAATAAACAAAAAAAACAGAAGCCATCACCTTACCAACAAATGCTGCTTCCTTGAACTTCTTCAGGGGTGGAGAACCAGAGTGTTTCCACTGTTTGCTTTGAACCTTTGATTCAATTTCAAAGTAGTAAACAGGTTTTCATCTTGAGTTACTAGTCTGCTTGGAAAATTCTCAGGGTCAGCCTGGAAACGAGTCCGAAGTGTCCTGAAAATGTCAACCCTTTTCAGCTTCTGTTCTGGTGTTAGCATTCTTGGGACTCATTTTGCAAAGAGCTTGCTCATCTCCAAAATCTCAGTTAAAACAGTATGGACCAAACTAGAACTAATGCCTATGGACTTAGCTATCTACTGGACATTAAGATGTACATCATCCAAAATCAAAAGGTGAATGCCATCAATTTGTTCATCAGTGGTTGAGGTTTTTGAACTACCTGACCAAGGGTCATCATCTGTGCTATCCCTGCCCTGCAAATTTCGCAGCCCACTTTTTCATAGTTGCATCTGAAAGAGAAGAGTCCTCAGCAAGTGTCTGTACCCTTGTCCTCATGGATTTCCTTGGGTGTTATACCCTTTCTTTTACAGATACTTTATAACTGCTCAGGCTCCTCTTTTGTCCATTTTTAGATTTGTTGCACATCTCTCAACTTTGTATGGGCCTCACCTACATAGAAATTAAGACTGAAATCTGAATTTGTTTTTCTAGTTTTATTAGGTTGGTGCAAAAATAATGACGTAATAATGCCGTTTTTTTATGTTAAAAAATACGTCAAAAAACACCAGCCTAATATAAGTATATAATATAGTGTGTTGCTACAACAAAAATGTTCAGCTATGGCTCTTCTTTCTGGGCAAGACTTACCACTTTTTATACAACCCTCATATGAATATGATCTATGCTTGTATAACAGGTAAAATTATGGACAAGTAATGAAGAATAGAAGAGATAAGGGCAAGAATGAGAAAATACAGACAAAAGCTCAGAAAAGAATAAAGGCATGCGATCATAGGTATCTTTGCAACACACATGGAATTTCCAGGTTTTCAGCTAGTAAACCATTGTTGAAGGAAAGAAAGTCACATGAGAATAAAATGAAAAGCTACGAGTTTGAAAATAAAAATGATTCTAATGTTCAAGTCAATTTACTTCATATTCATATAGTCATCACTCAGACTTGGTTCCTCAAAGGCTAATTTTGACAGTCCCTAACACCCACAAAAGAATTAAGTCATACTTTTCTATACTGCATTACATGATTAATTCTGTGTGTTTCAGAAGCTAAAAGGTCATCTCATGTCTCTTGACACAAAAGATGAAATTCAAAAGGTTAGTATTGTTTTCCTCTGTCCTGATTTGAAATATTCAATTTGTTCCCCGCCCCCCGTTATCCCTCATAATTAAAGGTGGAAACAAATTTACTGACAGATTACATAACACAGAGCATCCATTTATCTTAATGTTATCCTCTAAAAAAATATTTGTCAATTCTTCACACAATTAAACCTTTTGTTGAAGATATAATAAGATCTTTTAACTATTGATTTATTTATTTATTTTTTTTAAATGCCAAAGATATATTTTTTAGTAAAAAAAAACATAATCAATCATTTTGCTAATGTATTCTTTGCTTGGCACTGTTGCTTGTCTGGCAATCTTGTTTGCTTATGGATCAATGCAGCAAGCTGCGGAGATGATGCAATAAGCAAGTCATTTGACTGGCGAAGCTCTTCTGACGTCATGTCTCTCTTCAACGAATCACAGGTTTTCCTGGACATTCCTGCCTGCTGGCCAGTTTCTTTTCATTCCACAGAATCAAAATTCAGGGTACCGTTAAGTATCGGACAATATTCTAGGAATGTGGTGATATTATATGCAAAATATTTTCTGTTTGGTCTGTAATTTTTTTCTTTACTTGATTTATCTTTCTTGCACTGGCAAATATCTTTGTGCAGTATAAGATTCAAATATGTGAGACTTATTCAAGGAAATGCTGAAAATTTTCTCTTCATCCCACAGGATTTGAATCAGTTTCAGCTCATTAGAGTATCTCTAAGTATCAGACAATATTTTAGGTTAGGAATATGGTGTTTTGATGTTCTATAACTTAGTATATAATTTGCAAAGTGTTTTTGTCTAAAACTTTTTGCTTAAGAAGAGTTATCTCCCTTGCACTGGCAGAGGTCCAAGTTGCTTTGGTTGAAAAATTATCAATATTCTTTCACAAAATATACCATCATTTTTTATTGTATGGGTGTATTAGCTTTGTGACACCTGGCAGTCTTGTTTGTTAACACCTTTCTTTTGCCAATGATTAAAATCTATTGCTTGTCATGTAGAAATTATGACACCGTTTTCATTGTTTATCATTGATAAGGTTAGGGTTTTATACAGATATGTAATGAAGAGAAAAAGAGATTTGTTTAGTGGCATATGAGTTGTTTAATGCCAAAATTTAATTTTCTTATTAATTTCTTTTACAAAAATTTCTGGTTGATAGTAATGTATTGCAGATAATTTTTATTTTTATATTTTTTTTTTTTTTTTTTAATTTTTTTTTTACGAAAATGTATTGCTGAAATTTTTTTTACTATGTAAATGTATAGCTAGGTATTTTTACTATAAAATAAGATATCATGTTTCAACCCTAGTTTGGGAGTTTACTATTTGCCCATATCTGGGACCCTAACAGATGCTACCACCACAGGTCAGAGTGAACCTGGGAACAACAGCAATTAAGAGGTGGGTCCATGGTTCCTCAAAACCTCCTAATCAGATGCCTTGCTGCTGGATGTAGTTTATCGTCATACCTAGGATGGAGAAAGAAAGGTCAATCAAAGGTTGAAATTATTTCTTCTATAATCATCCGATTCTATCGAAGTTAACTGCAAATACTATTTGCTGTGCATTTTTTTTTTTTTTAAAAAAGCATAGCACAAAACAAATCAATCGTACTATATTTGATAGCAGTTTATGATTATCTTGATTTCTTCAATAATCTCCTTGTCTAGTAGTTAAAAGGTCTTACTTTATTCAGAACAATAGACTGCAGAATGAAGTTTCTTCTTCTGTAACAAGAAACACCCTACTTCATTTCTTCTGAACACTTTCAGCAGTGTGAGTGTTCATGCTGCAGCCAATGTACCTTAAACTCTTCTTCATCAAATTTTTGAAGATCAAATTTGTCTGGAAAGCATGGAGCTGAAAAAGAGTTCCACAAGCAAGAAGTAAGAGAAAAGAAACTGTTAGCATATAACTTAAAGTTACATCTATCCATTTCAGCTGTAAATTAATGAGGTCTTGTTGCTAATCTTGTACTGCACTTAAATTTGTAAATAATTACCATTAAAATATTTATAGAAAAGGCACAAAAAAGCAAATTATATAGTGGTGGGGAAGTAACTGAAGCTAGTTTACCAGGTCAGGACTAATAATATTGCTGATTCTTCTTTAGATTTTATCAAGAATCTCTAAATAAATAGCAGAAGCACAGGACCATGAGCGAATGGAAGACTGATATATATATATATATATATTGAAGTAACTGTTTATTCTGTATAGCATAATTCCCTATGTATAATACGCCTTCATCTATAATACACACCCCTAAAATTGTGCTGAAAGTCTGGGAAAATGCTTCTACTCGCACATAATATGCCCCTTTGTTTGGTAATCAAACCCTATAAATTGTACTTCTCCAATTTCTTTACGGTCAGCGTTTCCTATTCTTATCCAAGCTGTACTTGAAGATATTTCCATATTTCATCGCATAGCCATAAGTCTTTCACAGAAAATGGTTTTAAATATAGAATAATATTATTCTAATTTAGTTTTATGATAATTCTTATTTTATTTTACATTTGTAAGTATTGTCAGGTACATATGATTGTACTTGACATCCTTATAGGGTCACAGTTGCCAAATGTTGGTGTCAAATTGTCATATGTTTGTGATGAGTAGTCATTTCGCAACTGAAATTGACCTGTGAAATGTCAAGTTTTTAAAGATTTTTTTATAGCTGTGTATAATACACAACCCAGATTTTGCTTTTTTTTTTTTTTGAGAAAAAAATGGGTATTATACATGGAGAATTACAGTAAATGTGTATTATACATGGAGAATTACAGTAAATGTGTGTTATACATGGAGAATTACAGTAAATGTGTATTATACATGGGGAAATTACAGTAAATGCGTATTATACATGGGGAAATTACAGTAAATGCGTATTATACATGGGGAAATTACAGTAAATGCGTATTATACATGGGGAATTACAGTAAATGCATATTATAATGGGGAATTGCTGTAAATGCGTATTATACATGGGGAATTACAGTGAATGGGTATTATACATGGGGAATTACAGTGGATGCGTATTATAAATGGGGAATTACAGTGAACACGTATTATACATGGGGAATTACAGTAGTCAATTATACTCTACTATTTAACATTGAAACAATTGTTTTAGCAGCAGCAACAACAATAATTGGTTTTATCTTGATTTCTTGATTATTTTCTATTATATCTATTCTATTTTCATTACTTCTTACTTTCTATTATCATTTAAATAATTATGATAATAATAATTGGATTGGTACTTGTCTCAATTTCAGAAAAGTTTTATCAATGTGACAAGTTATGAGGCTTACAGCCATATCATGTTGAAACACAGGTTCCCCGTACGAACATGGAAATTATGCAATGTCAAGCTTGGTCAATACCTAGATAGGTGACCACTTGGGATTATCAAATACTGAAAGTTTGGATATGTGGGTGGTGTAATGGATAACAACTTGAAATTGTTAACTGGAGAGCCGAGTTCCAATTCTGGTTGGGTTTGTTTTATTCACTTACATGCAAATACCCTTGGGAAAGGTATGAATCCACCTCATTTACCAATACCCAACTGTAGGTTAATTAGTAAGGTTTGTATCACTAAACCCTTATTATCTCAAAAAAAAAAAATTTCACAATCTACAAGTGTTATATTCCATGATAAGGGAATAAGCACATGGCACCAAGTGGATACTAGAAGAAAGGTTTATTGTACACAACCAGTACAATATGAATTACAGTACAGTTATACACACAGGTCAATCTAGTAGAAAGTGACACTAATTGGAAAGTCAGACATGCTTGTGTTGTCTCACTCACTCCTCCTCCCTGAGTCTCTCATAGACAGTCGACTTTATAGGTACTTACTACCTATAGTGTAATCATTCATGGGGGTGACTGGTTATTCCATTACATCAAAAAGTATTTTCTGGCTTTAAATAAACTGCAAAGGGTTAATAAGCTGTAGAAGATTAGACATTTTACATAACTATATGACTGTAATTTGCATGCGCATTCTGCTTGAGTGGAACTTCTGTCTCACCAGTGGAATACAAATAGAATGAATGTGGTTTACTACAATGTACCTGGCATTGCTGATCCTAGCCATGAAGGTTAGAACAGGCGGAAATAAGAAAAAGTAGTTCACCTGAACACTTTCTATGGAAATAGTGATAGAGTAGCGAGTGGTTTGCATCATTTCATCTGTGGGACAAGGGTTATAGGGTGGAAATCATCCACAAGGATACAGAGATGCTTTGGGACTTTATCAAGACTGGAAAGTAATATTTGGGTAGCTCCTGATCATATATAGCATCAGTACTCCCTTTTCAGCCTGATCTTGTTCTTGTAAAGCTAAAGAATAGCAGGAGGAGTCAGGTACTTACAGGAACAGTACAGGAAACTGACCATTTTTTCAGCATCTTTAATTTAGAGATTGCATGTACAAGTTCCACAAAGTCACTCAGAGCACCAGTCCTCTCTGAGGGACATTGTTCATTGTGATCGGTGAAAGTTCTGGATCTGCTCAGTGATGATCGAGTTCCACTAGTTTATTTTTCGAGTCAATGAATGTGACCAGCCAGTTTTTCCTGCACTCATCTGTTAGAGTTACGTCAAAATAGAGATCAGTTATCAATCTCTGGTCATCTAGAGTTTTGGATCTGCACCTATATTCTATCGTATTGTCAGCGTAGATATTCACAAATGATCAGAATATACTCTTAGGTAGATCATTTATGTCAAATAGAGGGTTTGACCGAGAAACAAACCTCGGAGAATGCCTGAGTTGATCACTTGGGCTGCAGAGGACTGGCTGTAAACAACTACCTTCAGGGATCTACCTTGTGACGAAAGACATGACTTACTTCAGAGTTCAAAATGAGCATGAACGTGTCTTGCCTGCAAAGTAATGACGAAAAGAAACATGGTCGCTATTAATGACGCAATTTATGCGTGCATATCTCGTCCAAAACGAGATGATATTTGCACATATGCAAATTTTGGCAGTATCAGACTGGCATAAAAAGTGGGGTACCAGCAGCACAACTCGGGTCAGGAGTCATTTGGCAGACTGCGTGCAATAGAGTTGAACGTACAAATTGACAGACGGACAAATAAGAAGTCGAAGTAGGTGCGGCTGAATTGGTTTTCACGACTGCCTGGTGTAACAGCCGAGAAAGGGAGTCTCACAATCTATTTTCTTGAGGCAAATGGCGCACTGCCCTTTCTGATCCTCCCCCTCTCATCACTTTTTTCTTTTTTGTTTACTACATACCCATTAGGAAGGATTTTATAATTGAGAAGATTCTTCCAATTATTTCATAGTAAGACAGCTTATTGCAGTAATCCATTATGCTGCACCTTGTCAAAGGCCTTTGAAATATCTAATGCAATCGTTCTTGAGATATATTTTTTGCCTCACTGATTCCATGAGTAATAGCAATTAGGATATCAGCAGTGGATCAAGCCATTCGAAAGTTGTACAATTTGTTGCTCAAGAGGTTGAGCCTATTGAGGTGATCAACAATTTTCTTGTTGATTATAGCTTCAAAAAGTTTGCTAATAACACTGAGGAGATTGATTGATTATACAGGAATGAACACTTGCCTACATTCTTGGAAATGAGGAATGCACTTGGCATCTTCCACTGACTTGGGAAGGATTTCTATTTCAAGCAGCAGTTAAATAATTTTGCTAAGATCAGAGATACCTTCAGGCTAATATTCTTAAGGAAAACCACTATGATTTTATCTGGACCAGTAACCTTCTTAGAGTCAATACTTTTCATAAGTTAGGAGGGGCTTCCCTGGCTGTAAATAAAAAAACAAAATTACTGAGATTGTGCTCAGTGAGACAGGGGAAGTTGGGGAAGGGATGGCCTTTGTCATTGATTGTTGATTTAGATTCAAAGATAATAGCAAAGAGCTTCACCTTATCTCACAAGGATGAGATGACCAAGAAGCCATTTATGATAAAAAGCACAGAATCTTTGCCTCTATTCAAAATTTGGTTGGACATCTTCCAGAATTTCCAGGATCCAGTTTGCTTTCAACATTGGCTTGGACTGCTGGTGCATAGCTACACTTTGCATTTTCAAATATTACCATTAGAGTTTGAGGAGAACAAATACTACAATTTGATCCCAGCCCAGTGGCCAGGGAGTAAAAGAAAATTGTAATGAGCAGCCCCGTTTAGTTTTATCGAAAAGCATTTTATACAAACTCAGTTGTAAGCATAAAAGAGCTGGAAACATAATTTGTCTGATCAGATGATGGGGTGCTTGTCTTGCATTGACTAATAGATTGAGTGTCACCACTGTTAAATTATGATGCAATTTGATACAGTGTCTATCTCCATTACCAGCAGTCCCATCTTTCTATCACCTTCAGGAGGCTCACAGTTTTCACATGCTGCTTCATTATTGTCTTCTTGATAAAATCTTGCTAGTGTTGCTCAAGAAAAAAAAACCCTTGTAGTTGCTATATCAAATATAGAGTCTCATCGTTCTGATGCAAGTCAGTTTTAAGTCTTGTCCCTGTCCCAAGCTACACTACCTCTTTGCCTTTAGCATCACATATATCATCTGGTAGAATTTATTTTGACAAATGAAAAAGGAAAAAAATCATTCATTCTATTACAATCTAATTTTTGGCATTTGAGTTTTATGCAAAACTCAAGTCATTCATAAATTACTATCACTCATTGTATTACTATTTCACCAAGCTGCCAAAGTGCTTACCCCACTTGGCTTTGCCAAAAACACCCATTAGGTGGCTCTATTTAAATCTATAGAAAGACAAACATATCCTCTTTCTTCCTTTTTGTTATAGTGGAACACACCTATTCTATAGTTAATAGACTCTCCCACCTATAATAAGTAGGAGTAGTAAGAGTAACGTGGGAGTCGCTCAGGGAGTCGATGTCAGACGACAGTTAGTCGAATACTAAAGCATCAGCGACCACAACTAGATTACTTTGTGTTATACCTATTATATCAAGTTCCTAGCATTTTTGTATGTCGAACCTATTTTAGGACCGACTTAGTACAAATACAAGCCTCCACTGTGAAATCACTTCCCAACACTTTTCTAGCTTCAAGATGTAGTCACACATAAGTTGTCCTCCACACATTCATTTCCTTGGTTTACTTACTATTGAACTCTATCACACGCACACACATTCTTAATAGCAAGTGAAATCATTTCCTTTACTCTTTTTAATGCACCTGATTGTCGTTTGTTTTAAAATCCATGTTTTGTTTTTTGTTTTTTTACCCAGCCTCATATAACTCCACCAAATATACTTTGTGGGACAAATGTACCAGGAGCGATTAATTGTTTACTGGAAAAATGACCTCACCTCTGTATATATGATAAGTAACCACACCTCTAATCTATGCCATTAAATGATTACTGGAAAAATGGCCACACCTTGGAACAAAAGAAGTGATTCCTGCAACATCCTTATTTTAACAAGTTTGATAATTCTGTAATTACAGGTTATTTCCAGATAAAGTCACCAAGCCTCCTACACTTAAGTTTCTAGTAGAAGGGGTGGTTGGAATAAAAGAGGCTGCTAGGATTTCTTCTTTTTTTTTTTAATTTTCAATAATTTTTTCCAGCAAATCTTCTATAGCAGAATCTAAGAAATGTATAACCCATGAAAAAAAAGGGTCTGCTTTTTCAGACTCCTGAGAGGATACTTCCTCAACCATTACAACCTTAACCTCTTCAAATCTATGAGAAACCATTATCTAATGTATCCTCACAATCTTCACTTCTCCTCTTACATTCACAAAACAACTTAATTCAGTAACACTCTATTTTGAGTGGCTCTTGGGCCTTGTATTACGTAAACAGTAGTGTATGAAAAAACATGGCAGTTGCATTGATAAAATAGGCTCATTAGAAGACCTCATAACCACCATCAAGAAGAGATGACATGTTACAAGAGCTAACAATCTTTCCATTACCATCCTACCACGTACCACCTTAGGCAAAAGAAGAAGAAACAGACAAAGGGAAAAAATGATCTGACAATGCCACAGAGTGGACAGATTGAATGATCAACTTGTTTTTTATGGTTTATCAACCTTTCACTGTTTATTTAAAACCTGTTGTGTCACAAAAAAATAGGAGGCATAGTGGAGTAATGGAAAGCAGCTTGGATTGAGGAATCGAGGAGCCATGTTCAAATTCCAGTCAAATCCATTAAAGTCACATATGTGCTGATACCCTTGGGAAAGCTATGAATCCTCTTCTTCTCCTTGCCCCCAGCTATGGGTAAATAGCAGGACAGACTGGGTTCTATAGCCTTGGATGGTAACTGGTCTACTGCAGAAAGAAATGGCAACCTGCGAAAAAAAATCTGCCTCGTCAGTCATGTATTGAAAGATACATGATCACCTAAGTATGTATCACACATAGCAAATAGGAAAGGTTGACAGACATATAGAAAATAAAAAGAAAATAAGAAATAGTTTATTCCGGAGTGGTACACGATTGAGAACACAGACTAATGTAATAAACAGTTAATCATCAACTCCTCTCCCTCAATAAGAGAGAGTGCTGTTTAAATAGTCTTAGACCACTCCATCTTGTGGGGGTGTTCAGCTACTCCACAACAAAACCAGAAAATATTTTAAGATTATAAGAATTTTTTGTAGATAGTAATGATTTACTGGTATGAGTCCTACTATTTAACCCATAGTTGATGGGAGAAGAGGTGTATTTATACATTTCCCAAGGATATTTGCACATTAGCGAATATAATGAGCTGACTGGAATTTGAACTCAGCTCCCCGAGCTGTTATCCATCAAACCAACTGCACATCAAAGCTTACAACACCTGGTCTTCCCAGGTGGTCACCCATCTAGGTACTGACTAGGCTCAATGTTGCTTAAATTTGGTGATATTGATGTAAGCTGAGTTAACTGGTAGATCATTCAGAGATTGAAACATTGGCACATAACCGAGATATACAGAGGGAGCTGGTCAGCTGTGCAGTGACCCTACAATAATGAGACTGATGAGAGTGATGACGATAACCACTGTACAATGACCCTACAACCACACCTGGTCACAGGACTGATGATTGATGAATAATTGATCATTAAACTTCTAGGTCAAGTCTGTTTTGATGAAAATTTTTATTTAGTCTCTTAACTATTTATATAAAATATTTAATTTCAGTCCGCCATAAAAAAAATCTCGTAGTACCGATGAAAATCTCGAGCCTATTTAAAATATATTCTGTATCATAATATTTAATGATTAATAATTTCTTTGTGAGTTTCGTGACTATAAAATACCGATGCAAATTCCCCTATTGGGTCATTAAATATTTGAGCTTAACAACTTTAACCAAATATTGCAGTAATAGTCACAAGTATGAATGCGGGTTAATATTTAAAGAGGGTACAGATGAAAACATTCGAAATTGGCAAGGTTTTCCATTTCAATGAAGCTGCTTGTTATATGCATGGGAGTGTGTTGACCTACTCTATCTTTTCTTTCTTTTCTCACTGAAACCAAACAGTGTCTCTAATATGTCTTTTCTGTCCCTCGACATGACCAAAACAGAATAGCCCATTATTTATGTGGTATTGCCAGGGCATAATGGTTGTGCAAACAAAGGAACAAGCAGAATCCTAATTATGATAGGAAAACACAGATTATAGAAAACAGCTTCAACTATTCTATAACATCATCTTTTTTTTTCTTTTTTTCTTTTTAAAAGAGAGAAATGAAGTAAAATTTTACCGACAAATGTACCGTTGGCTCATATCATTGTTGCGTGTCTTTGTATTCTTGATAAAAAAAAAAAAAAATAAAAATAAAAAAAAAATTAGTGTTAATGTGAAAATTTATTATTGTTGAGGAAAACGACAAGAAATTGCTTTAGATTTTTAGCTATCCTTTCCGGCCATGCAAATTGCACGGAGCCGTTTGAAGTGAATTGAAAAGTTACTTTGAAATGTGGGGAAAACAAATTAAGCAAGTCGTAAACATAATTCATTAAAATTCTGCTTTCTAAAGCAAAACCTGTTCACATACTTGCAGTTATCTTCAGGTTACTTTGACAACTGTTAATTTTATTTTAAAGATTCCTTGTTTTCTTTCCTTTTCTTCATTTTTCTGACATTCGTCATTCTGTTTACCTCTTTCTGTCCCCCCCCTCCCTGGATGTCCGGATCTTTGTTTTTTTGTTTTTTTTTTAGTTCTCCTCCATTTTACTTGACTTTTATTCTTTATTCATTCCCTTCTCATGCCCCTCTTTCTACTTTCCTTCATCAAATTTTCATTCTTTTTCTTCATTTAATCATTCATCTTTACTGTCTTTATTTTTCTTTATTATTAATGTTTCTTCATATTTCTCACTTTGTTTTTCATAGTCTTTTATGCCAAGCTGAAATATATAAATTAACTTGAGATGAAAGATTGTATATATATATATATATATATATATATATATATATATATATATATATATATGTATATATGTGTGTGTATATATATATATGTATATATAAGCTTGAGATGAACAACTGTATATAAATGTGTGTGTGTGTGTGTGTGTAAGCTTGACATGAAAGACTGTATTCATACCAGTGTGTGTGTATATATATATATATATATATAAACCTGACATGAAAGACATATATAAAAACAAAAACCATTGATAGATGAAACCAATGGAAAAAACATTGCAAAAACATAAAACTATTATCCAGATACAGTCTCAAATAAATTGACAATACTGAAAAAAGAATGAGAAAGGCAATTTACTTACTCAGTAAAGTGCTCGAAGCCCAGATTATCTAGACCAAACAAAAAATTTAACAACATTAAATCCTATGAAAGGATGGCTCTAGTCATAACTCAATTTTCATACTTACATGATCTTCAGACGCCTTGAACAAAATATCTCAAAATCATGTAACTAGAGTTACACCTAGAGCCACACTTATATGCACACACACATGTATGCATGTATGTAATATACATTGTTATTATAAGATCTCATGGATATGATGTGTGTGTCTGTGTGTTAATGGTATTATTAGCTATCCATATAGTGGTGATTTAACAAAGATTTATATAGGATAATATGAATATTAGGCATTTTCTTATAAAGAAACATTTGTCATTCACTGTTGTAGCATACACACAGGCGATAATAGCTATGTCCCCATTCACATAAATACAGTAGTAAACACTGTATGTTGGTCTGCAGTTGAAGATACATTGTGGAATCCACTTGACTCACTGAAAGCCTCTGCAGCAGCCAGTTTAAATGACACCTTATAAGGCAGCTTTTAATCATATATATATATATATATATATATATAGTTTGTGTTTCTTTTCTCCTTTTTTCTCTTTAAATACATGTTATTCTTAGCTAATCAATTTCTTGCTGACCCACCCATCATCTTTATCATTTAAAAATTATTTTGAAATGCCTTTTTTTTTCTTTTTTTTTTTAAAAAAACAAAACAAAACAAACTTATGAACATGTTCAGTGCCATTTCACCTGACAAGACATAACATTAATACTTTCTCTCTCTCTCTATCTCTCTCACACACACACTTTATATATATATATATATATATAAAAATTATTTAATAATCTTAGCTTAGTATCTTAGTCTGGCATTAGCCATAATAGTTGTTACCCAGTAAAAACTAAACACATTGAAGTAGTAGGTTGTAATATTCTACAAAACTAGCTTGCTAATCATTACCACAGTATCACACACACATACATACATATATATATATATATATATATATATATATATATATATATCCCCTTTTATCTTCATTATCTGAAGATGACTGAGAATGAAATTTAGTTATTGGTCTCTCCATGGATTCTTGGTGGTTGTTATTCCTATGGCTTTTTCTTAGTTTGGTTTTCCATTTAAAATTTTATGATTTTATTAATATTGAACACCTTGTGGGTGACAAATTATTTTCCACTCTTCAACCTCTATCCCACAGGTGGGTTATGGCAAGCCTCTTGCTGCTCTATCACTAAATCCATGGAAAGTGCTCAGACAACCTATATTCTCTGCTCTCCCCAATTCAAACCTTCACACTGTGCTACTTACCTAATAGCAAACCACCCACATTTCCTTCATATTCCATCACTGTGGCGTACCACCCTAACAGCTTCTTCCTGTGAACCACAGCTCAGTGGAACCAACTTCCAATTGGCTGTTTCTCCAATCACTACAATCTTAACCATTAATCCAAGCCTTGAACAGGTTATCTTCCACACCTATCCATACAAATTGCCACCTAACATAACCCTCTACCTCAAGTGGCTCCTGGGCCTTGTAAATGGTGAGTCTTACTGGAAAAATTTTTTTTAAATAGTGAAACATTTTAGTTCTTCGCATGTATAATATATGTCAAATAAATTCAAGTATAAAACTGTCTTGCTCTCTGGCTTGTTGGATCCAGATCCCTGATTTGCTGATCCCACAATCCAGACATTTATCCTCAGATATTGCTATTAATCATATTATAAACATCAAAAGCAAATTTCTTCTGATTTTAACCTAATTGTTAATGACATAGAATTTGATGTGTTCATATCAATGCTAATTAGTGAACCACGTTTAAGATTACCCATAATTATTGGTGTAAATTCTGTCTATTGAAAATAGATTTGGAGCAGTGTAAGGAACATCATTATAGAAAGTGGATTCAGTGAGCCAAGCTCAAATTCCAGGCTAGTCTGTTGCATTCACTTTCACAATAATGCCCTTGATAAAGGCTTAAGTTTTATCTCTTCTCCAGTCCTACCAGCTTTGGATTAATTAGCAAGGTGGACTGGGCTCTTTAGCTTTGGCTAGGAGTCAATCTGAGGACAGGAAAACTCTGAATATCAAACCATAGAGAAGGTACTAGAAAATGCCTACACAGTATTTCCCAAGAATACATGGAAATTCACAGGTAGTAAAGAAAAAGATCCTGTTGAGAGCCATGATTACCTATTATTGAAGGAAAATGGCATTAATTTTCTTGGGAAATACATAAATCCATTTCTTTTTCCACTATACTTTAAATAACAGAGTAGACTAAGATCCCTAGCCTTGATAGCAACCAGTCTAGGAGAAGGCAAAACTGAATACAAAACAATGGGGATGGCAACAGGAAATCACTGTTTCCTAAGAATACATAGCAATTTACAGATAATAAAGAAAAAGTAATCCTACAGGAATCATGATTGCCTACATCCTAAATGGATACAGCATTTTAAAAAGAATGTTGTCCTTTGAGTCCATTTCATGGGTCTTTGAGGAATCAACCATGCTTTAATATTATCTTTGGTCCTTATAAGAAACCAGTTTAATTTCTGGGAATCAGTATTGTGAAATTTGTGCAAAAGATGTCAGTTAAAATTTTTTCATCTTTTTGTCTACCTTCTTTGTTTCTCTCTATTTTGTGAGATCAGCTTGCTGGTCCGTCTAAATCAAGCACTCATCAATTATGTACAAATAAATACATCTTGTTTAATACTTAGTTTAATCATTGCATGTGGCTGCTTCAGCCAAATGTCCTGGGTATGATGATAAACTATATCTGGCAGCAAGGCCTTTGATCAGGAGATTAGAGGTTTTGAGGAGTGTGGAACCACCTCTAAATTGCTGGCTTTCCTAGGCGCACCCTAACCCTAGGTGATAGTACCTGTTAGGGTCCCAGCTATTAGCAAATAGTGACCCCCCCCCAAACAAAACAAACCATTATGTAAGTATAAAAATACATTTTTATATATATATATTAAAAAAAAAGAAAAGAAAGGGCAACAATAGCGAAATGAAAAACAATACATTTTATCTGTTGTTGAAGACATAAAATTGTGTTCAAAATATTTAGATTTCGGTATTCAATAACCCATCGTGGTTGATATCCGGCTAAATAAAATCAACCAAACAACCAACATGGAAGAATTCTTTCATGACATTAATCCATATAATATCCAACAATTTCTTAAATTAAACTGCATTCCAAAATATAAGTTTTAAAAAAATTACAATATAAAATACGCGTATCACTGACTCTAATCATATCCACATAAAATTGTATATGCACAAAAGCTGAGTATCATCTACCATGTATTCAATTGTGAAAGCAGAATAACATATTTTTATTATTTCAAAGCTTTCCCAAAAAATTAAATTTCAGCATTAAATGACCCGTAAGTAGTTGATATGCCGTGAAACAAATCAAACAATCACTCAATCAACCAACTATCCTTCTCTTTGTTGTTTGTTTTTCTCTTTTCCACATTTCATCTGTGTACCCTCTGGTTTCCCTTGAGTGCTCCTAAAAATGACTGGAGACTAAAAAGGTAAAAAGTTGTGAAAACAAAAAAAGTGTAAAACCTAAGATGAAGAAGTCTTCCTGAACCAATCACAGGAAATGATTAAAACATTTCATCTAACAAAATTCAGACAAAAAAATATTCAGCTTTGTCTAAAAATAATTTCAGCCTTGCTCAATTTTAATTTTGGTTGCTAAATAAATATGCTTTTAAAAATTGCTGCTCAGATTAAATTTTACTGTTAATATTAAGTTTTCATTTTTAATATTACTAGCCAAATCCTCCTGACACACAGAAGTAATCTGTCATCTCTCAAAAATTTCTGATGAAGAAATACATTTTCAGTAAGAGATCAATTTTCTAAAGTTCTTTTCAAGTGAGAGATTTTTTTTTTTTTTTTTTTTTTATTATGGATTACCAAACTTTTGCATGTTATTTAAAGGCAGAAAATATTTTTTTAAATTGTAAAATTCGCAAATAATGATTTACTGATACAAGTACTACTACAGTGTAACCCGGATATAAGAGAGTTGTCGGGACCGGAGAAGAAGTCTCTTATATTCGGGTTTCTCTTATATCCGGGTTTGGTCTATTTTGTTTAAGTAAGCATGGCTCTAATTTGGGGCCCGAGAAAATCTCTCTTATATCCGGGTTTCTCTTATATCAGGGTCTCTTATATCCGAGTTACACTGTAATTTACCCATATCTGGGGGTGAGAAGATGTAGATTTATACCTTTTCCAGGGCATTTGCATGTAAGTGAATATAATGAACCCAACTGGAATTAGAACTCCTTTTCCAATTTCATCCATTATTCAATACACCACCTGCGCATCAAAGTTTACATGAGCTGGTACTCCCAATTGGTCACCCATCTATATACTGGCCAGGCTCAATGTTGCTTAACTTTAGTGATTATACAAGAACCGGTGTTTCAATATGATATGGCCGTAAGCCTAAAGTTCTTTTGGTCATTATGCTAAGTCCACTTGAATTTTCTGCTCTGGCGCTACATTGAGCTGACCAAGTGAGAAAGTTGTTAATAATTTTCTAATGTTAATAATATTAGGTTGGTGTAAAAATAATGACGTAATAACGTCAAAAAACGACATTATTACATCATTATTTTTGCACCAACCTAATAATAATTAATTCAGCAAACTTATTTTTTTACTTGATTAAATAATTCAGTACAGTTATAAAATCAAATTAAACAGATTATTTAGATTTATTTTGATAATTCCATAAAAATTATATCACCTCTGTTCAACTTGTTTCAATGATGTGAAATGTCAGGTGACAACAATGCTTATTACGAACACTGTACATTTTCTAACTTACGGCTGAATTCTGATAATTCTTTCTATACAAATATGAACATTTTTTTGTGCATGGCAATTTTTAAAATAAATAAGACAGAAAAATTTTTTGTTAAAATACCCTTTCAAAATTGGTTATGCAAATTAAATGTTATCACTTATGTTGCAAATGATATTTTATTAGTAATAAATATATATAAAGAAATACTCATACATAGAATCAATCAGCAACATTAATAATTGCTGATTGATTCTATGTATGAGTATTTCTTTATATATAAAATATATGCTGCCTAATATAATATGTTTATAAAAAAAACAATTGATCCCGCAGTATGAAACCCCTGAGAAAAAACCTACTAAGACGTATCACTATATTAATTGAACTATATACTTAATTCATGTCATGTTAACTGAAAAACACTTGTAAAAAAAGAATTCGTGGATTTACCATATTACAAAATTCATATAAAAATTCTCACTTGAAATTTTGAACTTTAGCGTTGCGACTCGTACGTTCCAAGATTGTACAACCGTCAATAAATAGCACATTCTTAAAAAACATCTTTTGGTCTACAAACAATTATTTCGTCTTCAAGTTTTAACTTTAAAGGAAAAAATTACAGCCTGAGTGTGGAGACATGGATCTTCGAAAGTACTTGCTTAACTTAAAAAAATATACACTAGAAACATCTGACAACAGTTTTATAAATGAGGATCACATCTTTCAATGGATTAACAGTATTTTAATGCATACATTATGTTCTACTAGTGAAGTGATTTCACCATTAATTGCATTAATATGGCTGATTGATTCTATGTATGATTATTTCTTTATATATAAAATATATGCTGCCTAATATAATATGTTATATATATATGTGTGCATTTGATAGTAAATTCATTATATAGTTGTATGGGCTGGGAGATTTTGTTCTTTTGATTTCTGGTGGGGATGTGCAGACAAAATTTAGCTTTATGCAAATTTATAAAGTATATGTCAGTTTTTAAAAAATGTCTTTTGCTTGTACCATTCAGAACGTCCAAGATTTACTATTAAAAGTGATCCATTTGCCGTTTATTAACACAAATCAGCAATCTTAACTGACTTTTTAGAAATGTCTCCCAATCAAACCATATAATAATTATTGACATGTCTTTATATATTTCTTGTCTCATCTGTAGTAGGAAGGGAGGTAAATCAAGTTAGTAAAATTATGAGTGATTACTTCCCTTATTCAGTTTTAATAATCTATACAATCAAAATATTTATCTGCATTTAGACAAAATTACCTCCCAAGAAAAATGAACATTTTAATTAATCAATTCCTTTACTCCTTTAGATTGAAGTTTTATTTGTTCACACCTTTCGTGTGAAGCACTCAGATATCCTAGTCTATTAATTAACTTGCTTCAACATAGTCTTAAAAGTCTTGTTGTTAATCTTTTCCTTCCAAGACATATTTCCATTTCACTGTTGAATTAAACACATAAAATGTTTAACATCAAAAGATATTGATCAAAAAGCAATTTTATATAATACCAGGAGTAAACAACGAATTATAAATACCATTGAACGTCTAAAAAATATAAAGGGAATGAACTGACCAATAATAACGCTGATTCTTCTTTGGATCTTATCAAGAATCTCTAGATGTATAGCAGGAGTACTGAAGCATATGTAGCAGCTATATTCAAAGCATGGATGAATGGTAGGCCTTTTAAATATGCAAGATAGACTCGAGAGAAAAAATGTCTAGCACAACACAGTGAACCAACTTTCTTAGCAGCAGACCTAGCAATTGATTCAATATGAACTTTCCACTTCATGTCAGCCAAGAATGTAGGTTTGGGAAGGCACAATGAATCACTCTCATGGAGGTTACTATCAGCCATGCTGATGGGAAGCAGGAAGGAGTCTTTTAGTTAATTGATAGAGAGAAGAAGTTTCATTTTGGAGGTATTAAAATTAACACAACATACCTTGCCCCTGTTAACAACAGACAGTAGATCATTCTTGAGATCAGGAGTAATCAATGAATTATAAATACCATTGAATGTCTTAAAAAATATAAAGAGAATGGATTGATTAAACAATTCATTAGCCACTATTTTAGTTGTGAATTCTTTTATCAAATCTCTGTACAATGTTTCAAAACTTTTTCTTCATTGCATCTCATGATTAAAACTTTCTAACAATTGCCATCATTTTTTATGGCATGGGTACACTAGTATATACATAAATGACTGCTGAATATTCGTTATGTGTCAACGACATGAGCTGTCTGTTTTGTTCTCCTGATGTAAGGTGGGAAACACAGATAAAATTTTGCCTTATAAAAGATTATGTGAAATATCCTACACATTACTCACAGATGAAGACGAGACTGAGGCAAAGGAGATTTGGTTCTACAGAAGGATGCTGAGAATACAATGACAAAGTTCTAGAGACAATGGAAACCAAAAATACACTTATATTTAAATCAGAAAGAGACATTTGAAATTTCAGGAACACATGATAAGGAAAGAAGGCTTGGAAAGTTTGACACTCACAGGACATATTCAAAGCAAGTGAGACAGAGGGAAACAGTAACCTGCTTTTAAGTTTTGTGCAAATGGATCGCAGATTAGGAAGTGGGCAGGGCAGTATAAAAAACAAACATTGCTAAGAACTAGAAAGGATAGGAAGTTGTGGAGAGCCATGATCACACACGTTCTGAATACACAGAGCACATAAAAGCAAAGCTACATGGATGCTGAACTGCTATTTAATACCAATCATTCAGTATATCCATGAATTCTGGACAATTTCCTCACAGATGAAGAGGAGATTGGAAACGACAGAGATGTGATTCTCCAGACAAGATGTTGAGAATACCACAGATGGAGCATGTGAGCAATGAAGAAGTTTTAAGGGAAATGGAAACAAAAAGGACACCAAGAATCAGAGATATTTTAAATTTTTGGACACATAAAGAGGGCTTGGAGAATTTGACACTCAAAGGACATATTGAAGGCAAAAGGAGCAGAGGGAAGCAGCAGGTAACCTACTAAATCTATAGCGGATATGTAAATATATCACATATGCAGAAATGTAAATAGCGACATATAATGAGGAAAGATGGCTTGGAGAATTTGACACTCAAATGACATATTGAAGGCAAGAGAAGGAGAGGGAAGCAGCAGGTTACCTACTAAATCTATAGTGGATATGTTAATAGATATGTAAATATATCACATAAGCATAAATGTAAATTGATATGGACACGTAATAAGGAAAGAGAGCTTTGTGAATTTGCTGCTCAAATGTCATGTTGAAGGCAAGAGGAGCAGATGGAAACAGCATCTAATACACCTAACATGCTTGTGTAAATGAACTGCAAATTAGGCATGAAAAGTACATTCCTGAGAACTACTAAGACCAGAAAGTGGTGGAGAGCCATATTCGATCTTGTTGTAAAAGGAGTATGCCTTCTGATAAAAGAAAAAAAGAAAAAAAATACATGAGAAGTGTGGGGGGGGAGGTATATAAATGCAGGTGGGTCGAAGGAGTTCAACAGAAGCATTTACATATTTATTTATTCCACGGAACTTTATGCCTCTGCATACATTGAGTTGATTTTATTTCTAATAATATTTCTAATTCCCTAAACATTAAATTCTATGAATAGTAATGTTATATGCAGAAATATTATGTTTCTTTTGCCCATAAATCAATGATATCGACTCGAGGTTGGCAACCTACGGCACACGTGCCACGCCAAGCAATTTCCAATGGCACACAACCGCAAATGACATCACAAAGTTCAAACCAATAACTACGACAATGTAAAGAAGATATTTAGCCATTTCAATTTTAATATATACTAAAGTATATATACTATATATTACTATATAAAATATATTGTAGAACAGGTATATTGACCTTGAAAAAGACGTATGCTGTTGGCACACTGAATGATTTTAAAACTCTAAGTTGGAAAATAGTTAGCAAAAGGTTGCTGACCCCTGATATAGACAATGACAGTTCCCTTGTTCAGTCTCCTAAGTTAAGCCGTTTCAAGCTTGGTTAGTACTTGGATGGGTTTCCACTTGGGAAGACCAAATACTGTAAGCAACCTCCTACAATCTGAAATATGTTTCACATATAACCCACAAAGTGTTGATAAGCCCATAAATCAATGATATAGACCAGGGGTCGGCAACCTACAGCACATGTGCCACACGTGGCACACCAAATAATTTCCAATGGCACGCAGGCGCAAATGACATCCTGGATAACTACTACAACGCAAAGAAGATACAGTGTAACCCGGATATAAGAGAGTTGTCGGGACCGAGGAAGTCTCTTATATCCGGGTTTATCTTATATCAGGGTTTTGTCTGTTTTGTTTAGGTAAGTATGGCTCTAATTTGGGACCAGATAAAATCTCTCTTATATCCGGGTTTCTCTTATATCCGGGTTACACTGTATTTAGCTGTTTCAATTTTAATATATACTAAAGTATATATACTATATATTACTATTTAAAATATATTGTAAAACAGGTATATTGACCTTGACTTGTATAAAAATACATATGCTGTTGGCACACTGAATGATTTTAATACCCTAAGTTGGTACATAGTTAGCAAAAGATTGCTGTCCTCTGATATAGACAACGACACCTATCTTTGTTCAGTCTCCTAAGTTAAGCAGTTTCAAGCTTGGTTAGTACTTGGATGGGGTTATATTTGGGAAGACCAAAGGAACTTTCTACAATCTGAAATATGTTTCAGCTTTAAATAACCCAGAAAGGGTTGATAAGCCATAAAAAAAAGCAATCAATGAATATAAACAGCTAGATCAAGGTCTACATTTGGAGATGTTGGTTACAAGATGGATTTTGGTAAAAAAGTTGCACTACATGATGCTAATAGCATTCACTACTGAATGATGTTCATTGACAAATATTTGCAACTGCTGCAGGACAAAAAAAATTTCTCCTGAGATATCACAGTAGTCACTTCCATGTTTGTACTCATATATAAGCATCAAATTCATCTCTTTATCAAAATCGGTCACAGGCATGTTTGTTTGCATTTTATATATATATATATATATATATATATATATGCGCATGTATCTTTTAAAAATGACAGACAAGGTACTATGGTTAAGCTTTTTATTTAATTTTTCTTGTGTTCTGACAAGAGCTTTCTTTTCTGGACAAAGGGTGTGTAAGAACTGTCCAAATGTTCTATATTTCCGAGCGCTTTCAGCTATACTTTTAGCCATTATCAAGGATGATTCGATTTTTCAGCTTAATTGAGTGTGTGCGTTCTGTGTATGTATTAATGTGTGGTAGGAATTTTTTTAATTTTCGAATATGGTTAGCAGATTGTGGCTTTGTTCGTAGTTAATATTGTTAAGAGTTGGCTTTTTCTTTTTATTATTAAAGCTTCCATTATTTTTTGTCTTTTTTTGCAGGTGGATGCAGTTAATATATTTGTGTTTTCTTCTAGTATATTTCTAATGGAGTCTGGTAAATTTGTGTGTGTGTTTAAATGGGTTCTAATGGAGCTGTGATCAAATAGGTGTAACGTAAGACGTCTGGATAAGCATGTAGTTGTGTAATCGATGTAATTATTTAACAATATTAACTATGAACAAAGCCACAATGTGCTAACTGTATTTGGAAATTAAAAACATTTCTACCACACACTAAGCCATACACAGAACGCACTCACTCAATTAAGCTGAAAATTGATTCATCCTTGATAATGGCATAGCCGAAAGCACTCGGAAATATAAAACATTTGGACAGTTCTTACACAGCCTTTGTCCAGAAAAGAAAGCTCTTGTGAGAACACAAAAAAAAATTAAGTAAAAAGCTTAACTGTAGTACCTTGTTTTTCGTTTTTAATGAAACATGCATAAAGGAAGGATTGCTGCCTAAATATATATATATATATATATATATATATATATATATTATAGTAAAAAAAGAACAATAAGATATATAATCCAGTGTTCTTATTGATATTTTTTATTTTTACAATTTATTATAAATTAACGGATTTAAAAATATGGTTCCATCGCTACACAGGAACTATCATGTTTCAAAAACAGAAACTAAAAACTTCAAATTCAATTATATAATCAAATTAAAAGCATTAGTTCTGTTTCATCTTCAAATGAATTTGGGAATTATATATCTATATATATATATATATATATATGATATGATATATATAATATACATATATATATATAATATACATATATTTTGGAATTATATGTATATAAAATTTTGTGACTTCTGTTTATCATCACATCCTCTAAGATAGCCATATATTGACAGGTTGAAAACCAAATTTTGGGAAGAATTTCAAATTTTAATTCATTTTTTTTTTATTTTTATTATTTAGCCTGCAAAATACACCCTCTATTTTAAAAACAATTTAATCTCTCTCTCTCTTTTTTTTTTCTTTGTTTTCCTCTTTATTCTTTTCGACATTGAATAAAGAACGTAACCCCTATCTGCTCGTTGATTTTTTACTGGTTTTAATTGTTTTTTTGTTTTGTTTTTTTGGCACGTGGTCATGGTTGTTTTTGGTTTAAGCTATATATTCTGTTCCATTTTTTTTTTTACCTTTTTGGCCACTTTTACCCTGATGATCCGTTTAGGTGAAACCTACGTAGGTTTGCCTGGCTCTTTAGGTTTATATTATATATATATATATATATATATATATATATATATATATATATATATATATATATTCAGTGACTTCTGTTAGTCCATCTATCACACCTTCTAAAATAACCATACATTGACAAATTGAAACCAAATTTTGGGGTGAAGTGCAAACAAATAAGGAGTACAAAGTACTGTTGGTTTTACTTGAACAAAACATAGTTTGTTAATCTTAACAAAAAATGATAGCAATAATTTCAACACTATTAAATACTGTGAGGATTTCAGTATGAAGTAGTGTGTGGCAAAAAAATTCTAGTTGTTTAAAATTTGCTATATTGGGCTTATGGTCAAATCACATCAAAAACTCTGGTTCTCATCCGATTAGTGAAGTTAAGCTGAATCAGTCATCCCACTTAGTACTTAGATAAGTGACTACCTGGGAACACCAGTTACTATAAACAACTTTTTAAAACCTGAAATATGTTTTGGCTTTAAATAACCTACAAAGAGTCGATAAGCCATAAAAATATTCAATCAGTGTATTGGAGATATTGGAGATAGAACTTTTATGAGGAAAAAGAGTACAGAATTGAAATCAACACTGCATGGTGACTGCCACACCTCAATACAATTATCAGACTTGGCCTGATGTTCACATGAAACTGACAGTCAACATAGATTGTTGATTCCTATGTCCATCACAGACACACTCTCTTTCTCTCATAATATAGATTGTGTGTGAAGAAAGACCAAAGAAAAACTTATCTTGGGCAACTTGTTTCATCCTCTGATAGACTTTACCAAGGCAAATGTAAGGATTTTATTTTATAACAAGGATTTATAAACTTAAGTAAGAAGTTTTGTTTTTTTTTGTTTTTTTTTTTAAATCAATATGTAAAATTTTGTGATTTCCATTAGTTCATCTGTCTGTCCATCACACCCTATAAAGTAGCCAAACATTGACTGATTAAAACCAAATTATGGGGAGAATTTCAAACAGGTAATTAGGTAAAAAATACAGTTGGTTTTACTTGAACAAAATGTAGAGTTTGTAAATCTCAACAACAAAAAAAAATGTTAGTGATAACTTCAACACAGTGAGGAATTCAACATACTAACATGTGTTGGATAAAAATTCTATTTTTTAAAATTAACAACACACATAAATATATTTCTGGCTAACTTTTGTTTATTATTAGGTTGGTGCAAAAATAATTTCGTTTTCTCACATAGTAACATATGTTAAAAAACGAAATTATTTTTGCACCAACCTAATAGATATTAAATTACATGACTTAAAAAAAAATGTTAGTGATAACTTCAACAATATTAAATACCGTGAGGAATTCAACATACTAACATATGTTGGATAAAAAATGTTGGCCATAATTTACTTTGATTTTTCCCTTAAACAATTTTGGTATAGACAAGATCACAGAAATAATAAATAAGATCAACAAGAGAGGGGATATAGCGGAAGATCTGAGCAGAACTATTTGAATAGCACTGCATAAGAAACAAGGCACAAAAGAATAAGCATAATGAGCCAGATAACAAAGCTCTTCGTCCATATTTTGATGAATAGAGCATGCAGCAGAATCAGGCCAGATATTGGATGAGAACAGTGCGGTTTTATTAAAGACACTTAGAATGTTATCTAAAAGAACGATACAAATGCAGAAAGACATGTACCAGTGTTTTATAGACTACGAAAAGGTATTTGACAAAGTACACCACAAGGATTCGTTGGAACTGCTCAGCAACCTTGATATATTTGGGAAAGACATTAGAATAATCAAGGACCTACACTGGCAGCAAACAACCTGCATACAGATAGAAAATGAATTCATCAGATATACAAAAAATAGAAAGAGGCATAAGGCAAGGATATGTCTTCTCACTGGACTTATTCAACCTATACAGCGAGGCAATTCTGAGAAAATTGGAAATCCTAATAGGATCCATCATTGGAGGCTAAAATCTTAAACGCATAAGATAATGCAGATGACACAGTGCTGATAGCAGACACGGAAAGAAAATTACAAAACCTCCTACGGAAGATAGTGAAGGAGAGCAAGAAGAAGGGACTAAGCATAAACAAAAAGAAAACAGAATGGATGGTCATCAGCAAAAAGATAAGCCTGAAGTGCAATTTACAGGTCTGGGACACTAGAATCAAGCTGGTGCAGAAATTTAAATATCTGTGAAGTGTTCTGACAGAGGACAGTAAGTGCAACACTGAGATCCGAAGACGTATTAGGATGGCCAAAGACTCATTCCAAAAGCTAGGCAGAGTATTACAAGACAGGAGGATTTCTTTGGTAACAAAGAAGAGTACTGAACTGCGATATCTGTCATCCTTTATGGCAACAAATGTTGGACGATCAAAGAGACTAGAGGCAACAGAGGTATGGTTCTACAGAAGGATGCTAAGAATACCATAGACTGAATATGTGAGCAACAATGAGGTTTTGGAGAGGTTGCAAACAAGGAGGAAGCTTATACTTAACATCAGGAAGAGACAGCTGAAATTTCTGGGACACATAATGAAAAAGGATGGTTTGGAAAATCTTATGCAGGAAAGAGAGACTAGGGAAAGCAATGCAGAACATACTTAGCGGACTTAAGCAAGTGGATGGCAGTACAGGGAGAAGTAACAAAAGGACAAAACATATTGAGAACTACAAAGGATAGGGAGATGTGAAGAGCCATGATGCCTACATCCTGAAGGGACATGGCACATAATAATAATAATAATAATAATAATAATAAAAAAGGCATTTATTTAGCACAAAAATATTTAGTTTTCAATATACTCTCCTTAGTCAATGCACTGTTTTTTTCTCTTTTGATTGATCCATTTTCTATCAACCCAGGTTATTTAGTGCCAGAAAATAATTTTAGATGGTAAGAATTTTTTTCTTTTTTTTTTTTTTTAAAGATAATAATGATTTAGTGTACAAGTCTTACTAATTAACCTATAACTGGGGTGAGAAGAGATGGATTCATTCATTTCCCAAGGGTATTTGCATGTAAGTGAATATAACAAACCCCACTAGAATTGGAACTAAGCTGTACAATCAACACTTCTAAGCCATTGTCCATTACACCACCTGCACATCCAAGCCTACTATTATTCAAAAGTTAATTTAATGATGAACATTAATCACATAGACTGTGAAAATCTCAGATCAAAATTCAAATAACTATGTACAGATTAACAGGGATGCTCAATATGTAAGGAAAAATCTAATGAGAAAAATAATTATATACTTGACAAGAGTGTCCAACAGAAGTCACATCTGTTTCACACATGTACTTGTCACTTCTTACAATTCAAATTATATATATATATATATATATATATAAGGAAAGAACAATCAGATTTATAATCCAGAGTTCTTTAGCATTTATTTTTAAAAACAGTTTCATACACAGTAGTGCATAATATTATAATTATTATTTAAAAATATGTATTCATCGCAAAACAGAAATTTCCATGTTTGAAAACCTAAATCTTAAATTTAACTTAAAATTTAAAGTTTTCGTTTCATTTTCAAGTGACATTGAATAACTTCCAAAATATGATTTACCCTTTTTATAAGCTAAGTAGCATTATATAGTTTAAGTTGGTGAGCAAATGAGAGTTCAAAATTATAAGGAAGCCAAAATCAACAGGTAGAAATTACAAACCCACACCTAGCCTTAACCTATATTTTGCCGCCTAAAATTATACTTAAAAAAAACAAAAAAAAACAACAATTTGTAATCTTATTCCCTCAGCAATTTAAACTATATAATGCTATTTAGCCTATAAAAATGGTAAATCATTTTTCAAAAGTTATTCATGTTGCTTGAAAATTAACTTTAAATTTTAATTTAAATTTAAGATTTAGGTTTTGGTTTCAAAACATAGTAATTTCTGTGTTGCAATGAATACATATTTTTAAGTACTAATTATAATAGATATGTACACACACAAACACACACATACAGTGTGCCACAGACAAATGCACAGATAAATTTTATATGTAACAAATTGTTGTAATGGAATGTCCCACACTCCCTATCGTATATGGGGACTGACTATATTGGTAGATATATAGAGTGAGCACAGGATATACTTGGCAGACTTGCTTCGGCAATTAGTTAGAAATTCATCTCCAGCTATGCTGGTTGAACTCTCTGCCTGAAGGCAGAGAGGAACCCAGACAAGCTATGCTGAAGGGCAGAGCCTCATCTGTGGTGGTAGACAGCTACCCAATCCCATGTATATGGGGTCTACAGGGAATTTTTGCCTGAGCCTACAGGCTCGGTCTTGCCCTGCATTAAAAAAATGCCCTTGTGCTACATGCTTCCTCATGGGGAGGTAAGGTAAATAACTTAGCTTCAGCAATTACTAGCCTGCTAACTGATTCCCTGTCTTTCAGTAGTGTATTCTCTTTTACAATAAACCTCTCTTTCTTTCATCTATACCCGTGTTGCTGTTCCTTTCACTTGAGTATCACCTTTGTCTGTCTGTGACCTTCTTTAAGGATACAACACAAATTAATACTCAATGAAACTTTATACAAAGTTAGACACATATATAAGGTACCAAAATCACTGAGTATAGCCACCACTTTCTCCATGTGGGACAGGAATCTAGAGCAGGTCTTAGCGACAGCATCTCTATCCGTACTGGCCATAGTATCCTTTTCTGTCTTAAGAGCCTACTTGTTGTTGTAGGGCCTGCTGTTAATCTATGTCTCCAAGACATCCCACACAATATCGTCAAGAGGATTGCAGTTTGGCAATGTGACAGGGAGCATATGTCAAGCTACCAGTGGTATGGTGAGCAAGTGGTACCTATGGATCACATGAGGTTTATAATTCAAGTCCTCCTTGACAATACAACTGGTTGTTCGCCTGCTGGTACCCATTTACTTGATGATTTGCATCATGATTTTGCTGGGGTTTTCCTTGTCAACCTTGGCAACAAACTCTGGTGGCAATGCATCCTGGGTATGATGATAAACTCCATCCATGTCCTGGATATGACGATAAACTACATCTGCATCCTGGGTAAAATGATAAACTATGTCCAACAGCAAGGCCTCTGATCAGGAGGTTTTGAGGAGCGTGGAACCACCTCTTAATTGTTGGTGTTCCCAGGTCCACCCTGACCTGTGGTGGTAGCACCTGTTAGGTTCTCAGCTTTGGGCAAATAATTAACCCTGAAACTGAGGTAAAAAGCATTATAAAATATTACCAGCATACGTTTTTGAAAAAATAATGCTACCAGCTATACGTTTTTGAAAAAATATTACTCGCTATGCATTTTTGAAGAAAAAAATATTAACAGAAATAGATTTTTGACAAAACAAAAATACTACCAGGGGAAAAAAAAAAGTTGTCGGAATTAAATGACCCATTGAGATTGATATGCTGTAAAACAAACCAAATCAAATCAAAAATGAGTAATTGAAAAATGGTTCAAATATATATATATATATATATACATACACGCCTTTTTTACCAAACTATCGCTATGAATCTATTTCCAAATTTTGTTGGCATTAAATGACCCACTGAACTTGGTATGCCATAAAACAAAGCAACCAAACAACCAGACCATACACATAATAATCCAGTCATTTTGGGGGAAAAAAAAGTGGGTGGTTATAAGGTTTGATGTCTTTAATCTGATCAACCAATAAAATATGACCTATGTTAAAACAAGCAAAAAAGCAAAAATTAAAAATTATTTTCTATGAATGAATCATGACCTATAGATTGGCAGCTAACAGCAGCCAGACATTAACTTAAAACTGCTACATATGGTTACATAAAATATACAAACCAGACAATCCATTTTCCTAAGAAATAAAAGGGAGGGATAGAGAGGTAATTTAGCAAAATGCTAAAGAAGTTATATGCTTTGTGAATTTCCTATATAAAAATTATTTTTGTAGTTGACAAATAAATGGCTTCTTTAAGAAACTAGTAAATAATTTAAACATATAGAATTATTTAGTAAATTAAAATGCGATATATATAATAGAAAAAAAAGGAAAAAATGATAGAAGTAGAAAAGAAAAAGGAAGAAAATAAATATGAAAATGTAGGAAAAGTATAAGAGTGTAATAATGAGAAGAATAAGAACAAAATTTTATATACCATATATTTCTGCATATAAGTTGACCTTTAAATCCCAAAAATCCTCCTTAAAAATTAGGGGTCATCTTATACTACAATTCTAAAAAAGAAACCTTATATTATGAGTGATGATTGTCAGTAGGCTAACCTCAGCCTCAGTGTAATAACCAATAACGTACATAAAAAGATTCACATTATCAAATAAACTGATAATAAAAGTAATAAAACCATTTCTACCTTACATATTACTGGCATAACTTCATAATAAATTGCTTATTCAAAGAATAATTCCATATCAATAAAATCAACTTTTATCCATACTAGCTCAGTTGAGAAAACGTAAACATCGAGTTATGATTACATTCACAGCAACCTTTATCTTTCATTAAACTTTCAATACTTATCATGATAGTGATAATTTTGGTAGTAATAACATTTAGGATAGTATAATACTAAAAAAATGTTGAAAGTGGAATGTACTAATATCGTACATAATTGTATTGTTATTAGCAGTATTTTTTGATTGCTAATGAAGTATAAGTAAATGGTCATTAGTAAACCAGGCTGTTTGTAACTGTTTAGATATCAGATATCTTTTAGGGGATGTCTATAGGAAAAACCTGATATAGAATCAGTTTTTTTTTTTATTTCATTTATTTTGAATTTCTAAGGATACAGTAAACAGTTGTCTTATACTACAGGTATAGGATATATTCATGAAAATTTGCTATATTTTTGACCTCAGCTTATCCAAAGGTTGCTGTATATGCTGAAATATATGGTATATATATATATATATATATATACACACATTATAGAGACAATTATATATGATAACTGAGTTTCATAAAATGTCATTGTAATAAAGTGAGGATGCAATAAATCAAGGTTAAAAAATGTTTATACACTGTGTTCAAATTCACCATATACTTTTAGCTAGTATCTCCATACACACACATACATTATGACCTTCCCATTATAATGCAAATAATTATATCATATAATTCATGCAGGTTATAGTAAAATTTGTGTTGAATATAAAATTAAAGTCTACATTATAGAACAGGAAATTCTACTTCTTTTGGAGAGGTTTCTAATATTGGTGGAGGGTATATTTTTTGTGGAGTGATCTACAATATATGTAGTTTGTGTTCTATAATATTTGTACATTATGATGTAATGGATATTGGATCAGAAAGAGAAATTAAAAAGCCAAGTTCCAATTCCAGTCAGGTTCATTACATTCACTCATGCATGAATACTCTTAGCAAAGGTATGGATTCATCTCTTCTCTTCCCCAGTTATGGGTTGAATAACAGGACAGACTGGGACCTATAGCCTTGGTTGGCAACCAGTCTACTGCAGAAAGAAACAGCAATATACTGCAGGAAAATTTCCTTCCTAGCCAGTCATGAATCAAATGAAACATGATTGCCCAATCGTGCATCATTGACTAACTATAACATTTGGATAGGCTTTATAATATTTGGTGGATTTGGTTTGTTTTGTTTTACGGCATATCAGCCACAATAGGTTATTTAATGCTGACAACTTTTTTCCTGGTAATATTTTATCAAAAATCTATTTCTGGTAATATTTTTTTCCTCAAAAGTGTATAGTTGGGAATATTTTTAAAAAATTATTGCTGGTATTTTTTTTTTTTTAAATGTATTGCTGGTAAGTTTTTTTTTTTTTTTTTTCCTTTAAAAATTTCTGGTAATAATATTTTTAACAAAGTATTTGTGGTATTAAAACTTATTTTTACACTTTCATAATGCTTTTTACCTCAGTTTCGGGTTTAACTATTTGCCTATAGCTGGGACCCTAACAGGTGCTACCACTCCAGGTCAGGGTTGACCTGGGAACACCAGCAATTAAGAGGTGGTTCTACGCTCCTCAAAACCTCTTGATCAGAGGCCTTGCTGTTGGACGTAGTTTATTGTTTTAACCAGGACACAATATCTGGTGGGAGTATAATATTTGAATGTTACACACAGAAAGAATTTAATGTGTAAAGGTTTTCATCAATTATTCTGAGAATACTTTTTTGTTTTTTTTTAATAATATTTTGACATTATTTTGATTGATAAGCATACATATTCAATTTTGTCGTCACTAGAGGATGCTTTTGATTTGTAATTATAATTTTCTCATTCATGGTCATATATTTTTATTTCTGGTGTCACTGGAGGGGCTACTCTGTCAAACAAGAGTGTTATGCCGTTAGTCTAATACTTGTCGCCTATATCTCAATGATCAACCCAAATCCAGCCAATATGATCTGGGGAGTAGCTCTTCTGTTTTAATTTTTTCTTTAAATGTGCACCTTAAATGCCAAAAAATACATTAAATCTCTCCTTCTTTCATTACAATGATGTTGATTTTATACAAGGCCCAAGAGCCACTCAAGGTAGTGTTACAGCCTCAGAGGAAAAAGTTTATAGAGATCTGTGGGAAAGATAACAGTCGACCCCCTAGTCTTGAATAAGTTAAAATTGTAGTTATTATGAAGCATCTTCTAGGGAATCAGTTCCACAAAGCAACAGTTTGTAGGAAGAAGCCGCTCAAGTGGAACTTACATTTCACCACTGGAATACAAAGGGAATGAGGTGGTTCACTACAATTTGCATGGCATGGCAGATCTTAGGTATGAAGATTAGTACTGGTGGGACTAAGGAATGTAGTTTCACCTGAACACTTTCCATGGAAATAGTGATAGAGCAATGACAGGCTTGAAATGTTTCACCTGTGATGCAGAGACACTTTTGAAATCTATCAAGACTGAAATCTGAAGACAGTGCAGAAGAACTCTGTTTTCGGTGGTCTGATCTGACTTTTGTCAAGCTACAGGATAGCAGGAGTGACGTACTTGAAGGGATGGTACAAAGGACTGACCATTTTTCCAGCATTTTGAGCAATTGCTAATATGTACAAATTCCACTTAAGGTCTGGGTTGAGTAAGTTCCAGTATGAGCTCAAGGCACAGGCCTCACTGAGGGAGCATCCATTTTTTGTCATAATTAAAAATTCAGGTCCTGCTCGGTGATAATAGTTTGGTTTTTGAGACATTAAATGAGACCAACCAGTTTTTGCCTCCACCAAGCTGTTAAAGTTTGGTGAGACGAGAGATCAGCTGCCAAGTTCTAGAATTTGGGAGTCACACCCATTTTAATGCTTTTTATGTAAGATTTGAAAAAAAGATTTTAAAGTGGAAAATAATTCATCACACACAAGAATATAGAGACTGGAAAGAGAAGATTGTGCAGCTCCTGTCCATATATGGCAGCAGCACTCCATTTTAACCTGATCTGGCTCTTATAAAGGTATAGGATAACAGGAGTCAGGTTCTTACTGGAGTGGTACAGTACTATTAGGTTGGTGCAAAAATAATAATGTAATAATGTCGTTTTTTGATGTTACGTCAAAAAACGACATTATTACGTCATTATTTTTGCACCAACCTAATAGTTCCACTTGATGTTTGTTTTGAGTTTCAGTCCCAAAAGGTGTTCAAAGCATGGAGCCTCCATGCAAGAACACCTATTCATCACAATAGGTGAAAATTCAGTCTACTAAGTGATGATGGAATGTCACTAGTTTGGTTTTTGAGGTGTAGAATGAGACTTACCAATTCCCCTACCCTCCCTGAACTTTTAAAGCATGATCAGAGGAGAGATCAGCTGCCAAGCACTAGTTATCTTGAGTTTTGGAGATGCACCCATATACTGTTGTATTATCAACATTGATATTCACAAATTTGACTTAAATAAGAAATGAAATAAAAAGAGCTCCATGAAATAAATAACAAGCAAAGAATAAAAAATATGCCATGTACTTCTATAAAAATAAATTGCTGCCTATAATATATTTCTATTTTATGCTACTCTTAATTCATCTATAATCATATACAGTTTTTCTCTACATTTACATTTTTTTTCATTTGTAATCATAATTTGGGAAAACTTCAACATCCCCAGTGTAAAAAAGGAACTGGCCAGCCATTGCATGATTTTTCCTTGAATGCCAGTTGTCAGTTCCTTTTGCACTTTATTTATTTAAGACCAGCAGCATGGCCCGGCATTGCCTGTGCTTGATTCAAAAATCGTACAACTCGTACAGCAATCGCTATCATGACTTAAAATATTTTTGCCTTTGCCGTACTGATGTTGCTACATGTCTTACTTCTTGCCTATCTCACACTGCAAATTTTTTCTAAGCTTTATACTAAACATTAAATCTGTTATGAAAAAAGACATAAACAAAATGAAAACAAAACGATCAGCTTTAAAAAAGGACTCGTAACTGGAAAAACCGAATGAAAAAAGAATGTTAACAACAAATACTTTTTCACACCCAACCTAGTTCTGCGGAATCAGAATCAACGTTGAGTTTAAGCAAATGAATGAACCAATTGGAGTAAAGTGCCATGCAGATTTAAATTTTTCCTACTTGTGACGAATGCAGCTATTGATTATTTTTGCATGCTAGTATGTTAGTTAACATTCGTGTCAGTCAGCTGTTGGCTTTCATGCTGGCCAATAGAATCTTCCTGCCTATTCATGGCAACCAGCTATAGGCTCTCACTCTGGCCAGTAGAAAATGGCCGCAAACTACATGAAAACTGCCGTAGAAGCATGAAAAAATCGATTATTTCCACTATCAATGGGAGTTGAGAAATGCAATGTTGATCTTGGCCTTCCCACTAACTTGGAGCATGTGCATGTAAATTTTGGTGCAAATCCAACGAAAATTGCGGCCGTGCAATCGTTACACACACACACACACACACACACACACACACATCCCACCTTTTATAGATAAGAGATTTGAACTGTCACAATCCAGAGCCTGTGGTTTGAATATTATGTGAATGCTGGAAGGTGTGAAAATGCTATCAGTATGGATATGTTTACAGCATTCAGGTTTATAGCAGGTGATGTTCCCTTGGTGAGGTCTTGAATTATGTATGTCAGATGATGTTAAGTGTGTGGAGGTTGTGGGTTCTCACAGATAACAATGTTGTTCTAAGGTACGCTATATTCATAGGTAAAAGTGCTCAATATCAAGGATATAGTGTATGTAAATATAAAAGATTGGTGACAGTCTGAGTCATAAATGAATGCAATGTTCAGTTCACCTCAAGAGTGTGTTCATGCATAAAACAGACTGTTGCCTCAGTGTCCAATTATATATATATATATATGCAGAAGAATTACTTATCTGTAATTTTCCCCAACTCCAAAGTTTCATGGTAATATGTCCACTTTTCAAGGGGTTAATCCATATATTAATTATTTTCAATTGTAATAAATGCAAAAAAGAAATTATGTTGAAGAAACAGGCACAGTAAAAAAAACATCAATGACAATATCAACAATTTACCTGTCGCTACATATTTCAACCAACTGTTCTATAGCATTGATGACATCAGATGGCTGCTGACATTTTCAAAATAGAATCACATATTAAAGGATTAAACAGGGATTTGGTTTTACTCAGCAAATATAGTTTCCATAGGGATCTAACCAACAGCAATAACATTCCCCAGATGAGTGAGTCCTACTTCTTTGTTTATTTCTTGTCTCATTGAAAAAGGACACAGGCATGTTTGAAATTTCTGACTTTAAAATTTTCCTCTTCATGCTTCAATTTAGTCAAAAGACCTATAAATACATAATATATATCATAAATATATATAATAAATATTATCAATCATATTGCCAATATTATTATCATTTTGTTGTCTTTTTATTCCTCAAATTTCATTAACAGGTCTATTAAATCTACATACATACATATATCTGAATGTAATGAGAATAAAAATAATGCATAAATTCTAATATTCACAGCATTAATTCAAAAGAGGGCTCAATATCGATAGTAGAGCAATAATTATTTATTATAATTTTTTCATATAGACAAAAACAATTTACTCATGATGAAGAGCAACTTCATTTCTGTGCATTTAGTTGCACCTCAACTGTCACCAGACTTCAAATACTTCCTCCAATTGAGTGGATCACACATGCCTGTGAGTGTCATGCTTAGAAATTCATCTATGCATTTGATGTAAGCAGTATAGTGTGTTGAGTTGAATTGGAATTTGTTTTCATCATGTGATTTTCTTTGTCTGATGGTAACAAGTAAAAAGTGATGCTGTTTACACAAAACTTGTTTCCCGATTGATTCTTGTCAATCTTTTCTTGCTTGACATTCGTACTTGGTCACGTGATTCTGCATGTGTGAGAATATATTTCTAGCTTCCATTTGGATCTGTTGCTGGGGTCAGCCTGTTTGACCTAATTGTTTTTGTAGTCAGAAACTATTATTACAGATTGAAAGAGAGAGAGGGGGGAACTAATGTATTATATTATTAGAGAAGTTGAAAGATGTTTCGCTAAGTGTAAAACGTGTGGTTTATAGGTTTGGGTTATGTAAGGGTATAACAAGATATATATGGCAACTGTTAAAAAAGGAAAAAGTGTAAAAGCTAAAGAGCAAGTGTAAAGTTAAAAAAAAAAACAAACAAAAGAACTAATGATCACAGCATCCTACACGTACGCACATCTGCACAGACTGGCACATATGTATCTGCAGAGACAGGTGCAGGGTTGCATGCAAACAAATGCACACATGAACACAAAATATGTATACAAAAAACTTACACCAATGTTAAATGTATAAAAAGAAAAAAAATTGAAAAAATATAAACAATAAATTGCTGATATCCCCTGAAGAGTGGACGGACAAGTTCACCTATGAAACTCTGGAGTCAGAATGCTGATGGTAACAGCAGTCAGCTAAATGACAAACTTTTACTCATATTAACCTTATATATATGTATATATGTGTGCAAATATATAGAAAAATAGGAAAGAACATGTTAGGTAAATAATCCGAAGTTCTTTGGTATTATTGGTTTTATTTTTAAAAAACAGTGCTCAATACTTACGTAGAGCCTAAATTATAATTATTATTTTATATATATATATATATATATATAATTTTCAGAGTTTTGAGCAGACCTAGACGCAAACTTTGATCTTTATATAATGTTTGTAATATGCACTGAAACATAAGCCAGTTTGAGATCATCAGGGTGAGATTCATGGAACATCCCATGGGAAATAAGCTTACTAACAATGGTTTGTGAGATCTACATATTAAATATCACTTAGCATTAAGTGATTATGTGTTTGTATGATTTGTGGTGTCTGAAATAATGAGGTTGAAACTATGTGGCCATGAATTTTGGTGATATATTCAAGCTTTTGTTGGAAATGAAAGAGAATGAATGGATGATGATATTGATCTGACTGTGGGACTTGCTGGTTTGCTTCAGCCACAAGAATGACACCTACAATGAAAATCAAGTGAAAGAAAATGGGAAGAAGAGGAGGGATAAATACAAAGAGACAGACAGACAGACAGACAGAAGAGAAAGAATGTGTAATGAAATGATTGAGGTGAGGGAAAGAAGGGAAAGATAGACAGAAATAAAGAAGGAAGAAGGAGAGAAAAAGACAAAGAAATGGTAAGAAACAAACCAAAAAGAAAGAAAAGAGAAGGAAAAATAAGAAAAAGAAATGATTGAGGTGAGGGAAAGAAGGGAAAGGTAGACAGAAATAAAGAAGGAAGGAGGAGAGAAAAAGACAAAGAAATGGTAAGAAACAAACCAAAAAGAAAGAAAAGAGAAGGAAAAATAAGAAAAAGAGAGGCAGAGTTTTAGTTGAAGGAAGAATGAATATAAATGAAAAAGAAAGAGTTTCAGCCTGAAGAAGAAAGAAAAATGGAAGGAAAGAGAAGGAGAGACGAGAAAAAGAAAGGAAGTCTTAGTCTAAAGAATGAATATAAATGGAAGAGGAAGAAAAGAGACTGAGACAATACAGTAAAAAGAAAAAGAAGGGTAAGGCAGAGAGAAATTAAAAAGAATATAAAGAGAGAGAAAATGTGAGAAAAAGGGAAGAAAAGAAATGAAGAAAGCAAATAGTACAAAATAGTAAAAATGAAATAAAATGAAATGACAACTGAGAAAAGCAAAAACGCTACTGATTAAGAAAAGCCTTGGACATTAAAACTGAGGTGTTAATCCCAGAGAAAGAGAGAATCACAAAAACACGGCAGCAATTAATTAAGCTTCTAGGAACAGACATATTGGTTTAGGGCCTGACGTAAATAAGAGAGAGGGATAGACGAAGAAAAAGTGACACGTTATGTTGAGAGGCCGACGTAAATAAGAGAGAGGGATAGACGAAGAAAAAGTGACACGTTATGTTGAGAGGCCGACGTAAATAAGAGAGAGGGATAGACGAAGAAAAAGTGACACGTTATGTTGAGAGGCCGACGTAAATAAGAGAGAGGGATAGACGAAGAAAAAGTGACACGTTATGTTGAGAGGCCGACGTAAATAAGAGAGAGGGATAGACGAAGAAAAAGTGACACGTTATGTTGAGAGGCCGACGTAAATAAGAGAGAGGGATAGACGAAGAAAAAGTGACACGTTATGTTGAGAGGCCGACGTAAATAAGAGAGAGGGATAGACGAAGAAAAAGTGACACGTTATGTTGAGAGGCCGACGTAAATAAGAGAGAGGGATAGACGAAGAAAAAGTGACACGTTATGTTGAGAGGCCGACGTAAATAAGAGAGAGGGATAGACGAAGAAAAAGTGACACGTTATGTTGAGAGGCCGACGTAAATAAGAGAGAGGGATAGACGAAGAAAAAGTGACACGTTATGTTGAGAGGCCGACGTAAATAAGAGAGAGGGATAGACGAAGAAAAAGTGACACGTTATGTTGAGAGGCCGACGTAAATAAGAGAGAGGGATAGACGAAGAAAAAGTGACACGTTATGTTGAGAGGCCGACGTAAATAAGAGAGAGGGATAGACGAAGAAAAAGTGACACGTTATGTTGAGAGGCCGACGTAAATAAGAGAGAGGGATAGACGAAGAAAAAGTGACACGTTATGTTGAGAGGCCGACGTAAATAAGAGAGAGGGATAGACAAAGAAAAAGTGACACGTTATGTTGAGAGGCCGACGTAAATAAGAGAGAGGGATAGACAAAGAAAAAGTGACACGTTATGTTGAGAGGCCGACGTAAATAAGAGAGAGGGATAGACAAAGAAAAAGTGACACGTTATGTTGAGAGGCCGACGTAAATAAGAGAGAGGGATAGACAAAGAAAAAGTGACACGTTATGTTGAGAGGCCGACGTAAATAAGAGAGAGGGATAGACAAAGAAAAAGTGACACGTTATGTTGAGAGGCCGACGTAAATAAGAGAGAGGGATAGACAAAGAAAAAGTGACACGTTATGTTGAGAGGCCGACGTAAATAAGAGAGAGGGATAGACAAAGAAAAAGTGACACGTTATGTTGAGAGGCCGACGTAAATAAGAGAGAGGGATAGACAAAGAAAAAGTGACACGTTATGTTGAGAGGCCGACGTAAATAAGAGAGAGGGATAGACAAAGAAAAAGTGACACGTTATGTTGAGAGGCCGACGTAAATAAGAGAGAGGGATAGACAAAGAAAAAGTGACACGTTATGTTGAGAGGCCGACGTAAATAAGAGAGAGGGATAGACAAAGAAAAAGTGAGATAGCTGGCAGATGATAGAAGGTTGTGAAAGGAGAAAACTAAAGGAAGGAAATAAACTATGGTAGAAATGAGTGGTAAAAAATTATTTCTGGGAGAACAAAAAAAAAAAGAAAAAAAAGGTGATCCATGAGAACTGAGGGAAAGAAATCAGAAAAAGAATATGTGAAGAGAGAAGATGGAGGAAATGGTTTTCTGGCCCAAGAAAAAAAAGAAGTGGCAAAAAAAAGAAGTGGCAAAAAAAAGAAAGAAAGAAAGAAAAAAATGACGTATGAGTGTATATGTGAGAGGGAGAGAGAGATAGTCTTTAATTAATATAAGAGTGAGAGGGGGAAAAGTGAATCTGATTTGACTGATAAGGGGGGGCTGGAAAAGTATTTTGAGAGTGTGTGAGAGTGAGTGTTTGAAAGAGAATTTCATTAATAAGAAAGAATGAGCATCTGATCAATGAGGGAGAAAAAATAACATGTCCAATAAGAGAAAGTGAAAGTATATCTGACCAGAGAGAGGACATAAACATCTCTTCAGTGAGAGAGGTGAGAGAATGTATCAAGCAAGAGAGAGAGAAAAGGAAAAAAGAAATCGACCACTGATCAAAGAGAAAGAGAAGGTAAATGATTGGTGAGAGAGAGAAGGGTGTTGATTGAATGGTTAAATTTCTAACAAGAGAGAGAGAGAGCGTAGGAAAAAAAAAAAAAGAACAATAATTTAGCCCCAAAGTAATCACAATGTATAAAACAAATTTTAAAAATATGATGAAAGTTGTTTCTTCAAGGGAAGAAGCTAAAAAAAAAGATGAAGGAAATGAAAGTTTTCGGTCAGAGAAGTCCGTGGAATGGGGAAGCAAAAACTCAAGGAAAAGAAGGTGATGGGGAAGGTTCCAAAGGAACGAATCAAATATTTGTGGTTTGTTGAGATTGGACAATTGCAAACACTTGTGGTTGTCATGTCTTGTCAGATGTAATGAATTCACCACATAACCCTGGGGGAATGCTCGACTGTATACAGGCTCTGAAATTTTCTGGAGGAGGCAGATGGCAAGGAGATTCTCAAATTAAACAATAACAATATCTTTTTTTTTTTTTTATTTATTTAGTACTTTTTAAAAACATTTTCTCATTGTCTCCTCGTCAATTTCCTGTGTTGGTTTACATGCACAATTACTCACACCCAACTTGAATAGTTGTAAAGTTGAAAAGAAAAAAAAAAAAAAAAGAGGTCCAAATCTGGAAAATGGTGACTTGGAAAGAGAAAAAGGACCAAGCTGAAATTAAATCTACATTTCTTTATTTCAGATGGCCATGTCCATTCAATAGAGGTGATCATGTCTTTCTCCAGAATCCAATCCATTCTTTTTTATTTTTAACCCTGCATTAGTTGGATTTCCAAAAATGGATAGTCCCATGGGGTCTTTACACATCCCAATGCAAAAATGCTTATAGTGTTACAATTATGTAAAATATTGCCATAAAAAGAATAACAAAACAGGAAATCTCCATTAGAATATACATTAAATCAAAACTTGAACTGAAGATATAATTATTCATTCAAATGAAAATTATAATCAATTTGTTGCATAAACATATATTGTCAATCTGAAGTGAAACACACCAATATTATAATAGAAAAAAGTTTTATTCATCAAAAATAGCCACAATATAATTCTGTGAGTAGAAGGATATTACACTAGCTAAACTCATAATTACAATTGCATTTCCCAACTCCCATCGATAATAGAAATAATTGATTTTTTTCATGCTTCTACGGCAGTTTTCATATAGTTTGTGGCCATTTTCAACTGGCCAGTGAGAGAGCCTATAGCTGGCTGCGATGAATAGGCAGGAAGATTCTATTGGCCAGCATGAGAGCCAACAGCTAACTGACACAAATGTTAACTAGCATGCAAAAAGAAATCAATAGCTGCATTCATCACAAGTGGGAAAAATTTAAATCTGCATGGCACTTTACTCCAATTGGCTCATTCATTTGCTTAAACTCCACGTTGATTATGATTCTGCAGAACTGAGTTGGGTGTGAAAAAGTATTTGTTGTTAGCATTCTTTTTTCATTCGGTTTTTCCAGTTACAAGTCCTTTTTTAAAGCTAATCATTTTGTGTTCATTTTGTTTAGTTCTTTTTTCGTGACAGATTTAATGTTTAATATAGAGGTTAGAAAAAATTGCAGTGTGAGATATGCATGAAGTAAGACATGTAGCAACATCAGCACGGCAAAGGGCACTCCTTTAAAGGCAAGGAAGGGCAAAAATATTTTAAGTCAAGTGATAGCGATTGCTGTATGAGTCGTATAATTTTGGAATCAAGCACAGGCAATGCTGCTAGTTTGTCATATATATATATATATATATATGACAAAGTGGAAAAAGTGTTCATATTGACCCATTTAATCCTTTAGGACTTCATCAGACTAAATTTGTTACATTGGTGCAACTACACCCAAATGAAGGATGCTGGGAATTTTAAATTTAAATTTTCTTTTTTTGATTATAACCTAGCCAATTTCATTTAGATTCTTTCTCTTTTTGTTTCTATCACTTTTGCTATTAAATATCCCACACTGTTATATAGGAAGTCCTGCCAGGGAGGCTGAAATGCTGTAAGAGCCAGGGCTCAAATTTATTGTGGATGACCTTGCGATCAAGCCACTCTCAACATTTTTGCCATAGCGAATTGATTTCTCCTTTGATTAGAGTTGGATTTTTTTCTGTCAAACTTGTGGTCAGTCTCATTAAAGCAAGCACCTAATGCATTTAATGTATTGTTTTGTATAATGTCCTTTTTGTGTTCAAATAATCTTTTATTCAGATTCTTTGAGATTTCTCCTAGGTATTATTACAGGCAATCAAGTAAATTCCTCCTTCAAGTTTTAGCTTAAATTGTTTTGTTCAGTATTTACTAAGTCTTTCATTGTTTTAGATGTAATAGTAACACATTATATGTTGAGTTTAGATAAGTTCTTTTCAATTGTAGTCATGATAGAGTTAGTTGGTAGGACAATATATTTTTTGATTCATTGGATTTGTCAAGAGTCTCCATTTTTCTATTTTGGAATTTTTTTATGAGCCTTTTACACACTATTTTGAATTCAGTGTTTTCCTTCTCCTGTCTTGGTTACTGACCACAGCTAGCAAACCTTGTCTCATCCTCATAACTGGTGAGAGAAGACATTGATTCATATATTTCGCAAGGGTATTTGTTCAACAGTGGATGTAACAAACTCAACCAGAATTCAAACTTTGCTCACCAATTTTCTCTTCTAAGTCACTATTACACTACCTGCTGATACTCTTCTTTTATAAGTTAAAAATTTTCCACCAACATGACTATTTAAGTATTTGGTACAAAAGAGTACTATGATCTGTAGTTTTAGACAGAAGTTTAAACATCTAGGAAGAGGTGCATTGGGATAACAAATGATGCTTTCCAAAAGCTAAATAAAGTATTAAGAAACAGGAGAATTTCATTAGGAACAAAGAAAAGACTTCTGGCAGCAAGACCTCTGACTGGGAGGCTTTGAGGAGTATGGAACCACCTCTTAATTGCTGTTTTTCTCAGGTTCACTATGACTCAGGGTGGTAGCATCTGCTAGGGTTTTTGGGGGTTCACTATTTACCCATAACAAACTAAAACTGGAAAACTATGAAGATATAAAAATACATTTTTATAGTAAAATTACCAGCAATACATTTTCATAGTAAAAAATGTTACCAACAATACTAGTATTCAATACCAATATGTTTGTATTCAATTGTGAAAGCAGAATAACATATCATATATTATTACTTCAAAGCTCCCTAGAAAAGTAAATTTCAGCATTAAATGATCCATGTTGAATTGATATGCAGTTTGAAAAACAGATGCTGCAAAGTACAAACCTGTTTATAGTTTATTTATCTCCCTACAATTAAATAACTCCAGTGTTGTTGCCATTGTTACAATGGGGCGACCGTATGAGAATATTCACATTTTTTAATGGTACTTTGTCTCTGAAGATCTATGTAAGAGATGGAAATCGTATGGAATCAATTTTACGATCTGAAAACAAAACTGAATTCTTCAGAACAGCAGATAAAACAGTCCTCTTGTAAAACTCCAGTGCATGGATACGAATGAAGGCTTTGAATAATAAATTTGATGGGGGCTTGTACCAAGATAACAAGAATGATGTAAAATATCAATTGGGAGCAGCATATAGCAACAAATGCTCTATGATGACTTGCCAAAGCTGATGACTAAAATTGTTGTGAGGAGAATAAGATTTATTGAACATTTTGCTGGAAAAGTAAGAATAAAATCATTCACAAAGTTTTATTCTGGGAACGTGCGTAAAGGAAACCAACATGTATCTTCATTGTACAATCGATTGAAGATACCAGCTTATTAAAAGAACAACTGTTAAGGACATCATAGGATTTAAAAAAAAATTTCTTCTTTTCATCATTTCACCCCAGGCAAGGCAATAAAACCACTAAGATGTAATAGTTAGGGTTATCAAGTGTTAGAGAATATGAGAAAAAAAAAACACTATTAAGGAGAGAGAACAATAAAAGAACAGGAATTAAGAAGACAGAAGATAATGATTGACATTGCATTTAAATTTTTGAAGATCAGAGTTGACTGGGAAGAAGACAAAAGAGTTCCACAAGCAAGAAGTTTGATAGAAGAAACTCTTAGCATAGAACTTATGGTTACATTGGCCCATTTCAACTGTAAAATTATGGGACCTCGCTGTCAGTCTATTGCACTTAAATTCATAAAGTTTAGAAACCATAGAGGAAAGTTCATCAGCACAATTAGCATGAAAATTTTTATAGAAAAGGGAGAGGGAAGCTACATTATTGTAATGGGAAAGTGACTGATGCCAGGTCATGACAAATAACATTGCAGATTCTTTTTAGAATTTTATCAATAATCTCTAAATATATAGCAGGAGCACTAGACCAGATATGGCAGCAATATTCAAATTTAGGACAAATTGTAATCTTATAAATATGTTATATAGATTCTGGCAAGAAAAATTGTCTAACATGACACAGTGAATCAACTTTCCTAGCAGTAGACCTAGCAATTGATTCAGTATAATCTTTCCACTTCATATCAGCAGAAAATATTAGCCTGACAAGGCACAATGAGTCGCTCTCCTGAAGGTTAGCATCAAGCATGCTGATGGAAGGTAAAAAGTGTTCTCTAAGATGATTAAAAGGGATCTTTTTCATTTTGACAGCTTTAAAGTTAACAAGCTATTCCTTGCCTAAGTTGACAACAGAATGTAGATCATTGTTTAGACCAGCTGCTCATTTGAACTTATTAAACTGATCAGATTTACTATTAAGACAGGAGTAAATAGTTTTATGATCAGCATAGATACTGAGTTGAGAACTGATGACATCAGGAAAGTCCTTGATGAAAATTGGAAACAATGTAGGTCCAAGGATAGAACCCTAGAGAACACCTACATTTATGTAAAAAAGATCTAGAAGAGTGGCCATTCAAGACAACTTTCATTTCGCAATTTGATAAGAAAGATTGAATCAGTTCAAAAATTCATCCAAAAATGCTGTAACCTTTCAAGAAGACCTGTATGCCAAACATTGTCAAATACCTTTGAGATATACAAAGCAACAGACCAAGCTTCACCATTCTTATCTAAAGCTTGATAGACACTTTCAACAATAATTGTTAATACATTAGAAGTTGACCTAGAGAAATAAAAGCCATTATTACTTGTCTGAAAGAGTCTGCAAATGGAGATACTTAACCAATTCAGATTTAATATATGGAAAAAAAACTGATCATGGATGTCCAACTGCAATTAATTTGATGACGATGTCTTTAAAGTTTATCAAGTTCTTTATTTAGTGGATGAAGTACTGAACAAGGTTTATAACATTGTGTTGCTGTATCAACAGATGACTTTACCTTAAATTCCTTAAACAGCCATTGCTAAACCCTGAATCAAATTCACCCAAGAACTGCTGGAGCAAATCATTCAAGTCCATGTTAAGTTGCTAAATACTTTATTAGCTGAAAATGAAAAATCCTGCCAATTTCAACTAGTTTTAAATACAGTTTTCATTATAAATGACAAACCCTACTTGGGGACTGTGCATGTAAGAGAAAATGAAAGAGGCACCTCTCTCAATGTTTCAGGAAGTTTAATGTGTAGCCAAGCCCAGTGTTTTTTTTAAAGGCCAGTGCTGAAAACCCTGCCAGCATAGTACCCATCAAAACTAACAGGACTGTTTATATATGAAGTTTCCAAAATTTTCTAAGCCTCAGTTGAGTACGAAGTAAATTAGAGTGTAGATTACATCTACAGCACAACCTCCAAAAATCCTCTCAATATGAGTAAGGAAAAGTATGCACAATTTTTTTATTTGATATTTTATACAGTTTACATAACATTGGTCATTTGCATAGATTTAACGCAATGAAGTTCATTAAATGCAGAAGTTGCTTCTTCTTTACAAAATGGGACATTTATTGGGTTTAAGGAAAATTTTCATTCCCCCACCACAATGGTAATGGTAATATTAGCTGTATCCTTAAAAGGAAACTGTTATGGGGTCCTCCCCTTTTCTATATAAGTGGACTCTACCAATTGCACCTGGACTGCTGCCGTTAAATACCCAGAGTTGTAGTTGGTAGTCAGATAGAGAGAGGATATACAGAGAGTGAGAGAATATACGAACGGAGATAGTGTGAGGTAACCTCCTGTAGAAGTCAGTTACAAGCACGTAGACTCTAAAGAAGTCCTACTTCAAGACTGTATATATCTATCTGTATGTGCTACTAACCACATTCCTGGACTTACTAACAGTATTACTCTTTGTATGATTGTGTAAATACATTTTATTTCTTATATTTAATTATTGCGTTTGTCATTCCTTGGAGACCGAATTCATCTGGGAATCCACAACAGAAACATAAGGCATAAACCACTGCTAATTTCAATTTAAATTTATAAAATCTTTCTGTTGAGTCAATTTTTTAGAAAAACATTTTTTTCAAGTTTAGTAGCTTTTATTGCTCTTTCCAGTATTTATGAAGGTTTCCTTCCTAATCTTTTGTTTGAAGTAGCGTGGAGCATCAGCACATTGATCATGTCATTATTTTCTCTTCAAGATACATGTGCTATTCATTTTAGTTGTTGCTGCTGTTGGTATTCCCCAAGTGTTTTGGTTTCCTTTATTTGGTACATTTCTTTGCATGTGCTTAGGTCCCCAATGTTCAAAGAACAATGGTTCCTCACTAAGATCTACATGCTTTAATCAAGGTTTTACTGTATTCAGTACCAGATTTACATATAGGCTAGTGTAGGCTGCAGCCCAAAGACTCCAAGACTTGAAAGGGGGGGGGGCAATTTTTTTTAAGCTACGATCTAGGATCACAGGGCTGAAGCAAGTCAGGATTTTCCTCCTCCATCATCTTTACATTTTTATTATGCTTTGCTAGTGAATTTGAATCGTAGAATGTCAGGGTAATACAAGCCCTTCATTCTAGATGCGTTTCTGTAGGATGTAAAGTTCAGATAAAAATATCATGAAGTTGCTAATTAAATAAAGTGGATGAGTTCCAAAATCATTAGAAATTTTAGTTTATGTGTTTCAGATTTTACAACAAAAAAATACATTTTTTGTTTATAGACACAGGGGGGGGGATCAAACAAATGTAATTAAGGTCCCTCAAATTCTGTTTGCTGACGGAAGTCTTAAGGCCTGAATCCAACCATTGTATTTCATTTTTATATAGTTATGTTTTACTTGCAAACGGTGGAGTGTGGTGTGAAAAACAAATATTAGGTTGGTGCAAAAATAATGACGTAATAATGTCATTTTTGACGTATTTTTTAACGTCAAAAAACGACATTATTACGTCATTATTTTTGCACCAACCTAATATAAAAGAAATAATATCAACACTTAATCCAAGAAATTCAGATAAATGAAAAACTATTGTTTCTATTTCTATTTACTCAACACCCCCCCCCCCCCCAGGAGGTCAGGTTGTGACACAAGGTCAGTGTAATGTGGGGAGCCCGAGCGCATACACCTGGGCAAGGAACAAAAATTCTCCGAGCCCCCACAACCATCAGTTACACTGGCTTCGGAGTGTGCATCGATCCTTATCTCTAGTGCAATGAGAAGGCGCGGCCTGAAGCAGCTGTTCCCCAGGGCCGGCACCTCTCAGTATAATTTTTCTCAGTTACAAGTCTGTCCCTTGACATAATCACCCCTAAGTGCCCTCTGCCCAAAGACAGAGATGCAATGGAGAGATGATAAGTAATGAGCTAGAAACTCCTCCAAGGAGTATTAGTGAATTTCAAGGAGGAATAAAAACTATTGTTTCTATTATAACTACAGGGTGTCCCACAAAAAAACAAAAAAAAAAAAAAAACAGGAAATTTTTATTTATTATATAATAAAAATATTAACTTTTTAGTTTGAATATTGCATCTAACATTTGTTTTAAGCTTCTAAATTAATATCCTTTGCTTTTTGTTTCAAATAACTTTAACAAAAATTCCAACAATTAAATAAACAGAACCAAATTTCCTGTTTTTTTTGTTTTTTTTCCGGGGTGCCCTTCAGTAAATGCGAAAAAAAAAAATAACAAGCATTAGAAAAACATTTGCGAAATGTTTCATTAAAGAAATTCAAGAAACTTTTCTTGACACAAAATAACTTGCATTTCCATTGATCTCTTTAGTAACATACCCTGTTGCAAAATGAAACTTTAATTGCATGCGTGTGTACACACGCATGCAATTAATGCCAAAAAAAAATGCATTTTTATATAATCAGTATTTGCATGGCAATCAAGAAATGAATGTTAATTTTGTAAATAATTTGATATTTATATCATCCTCAGGAAACTTGAAAGTGATGACCACTGGTTATATGCAGTCATCTATTAGGTTGGTGCAAAAATAATGACATAATAATGTCGTTTTTTGACGTTAAAAAATACGTCAAAAAAAACAACATTATTACGTCATTATTATTGCACCAACCTAATATATTGCCTTAAATGATAGGTATCGGTTTTTAATGAACGTGTTCAAAATGCAGGAGAACTTCTTACTTCTGAAATAAGAAAAGTTCTATAATAATAGTAAGAGTAATGATATGCAAAGTCAACAATAGAATTAGTTAATAACTGTGAACATGGATAGGGGGTCAGCAGAGCTCAATCTAGTCAGAAAGCTGATTTCTTGCTCTTGATCCAAAGATGACAGAAAAAGACCTCCATGCTCTTTATCCAAACAAGGCTAAAATCTGCCTTCTCTCTCTTCATCCAAAGAGGTTGGAAAACTGCCTTGTTTTTACTTGATACAAAGAGGGCTGACTACTGGCTTCTTGCTCTTGATCCAAAAAGAGCTGAAAAAGGCCTCCTTTTGTTACAAAGAGGGCTGAAAAAAGCAGTGTTCTTTATCTAAAGATGGCTGAAAAAGACCTCCTTACTCTTGATCCAAAGAAGGCAAAAAAAGGCCTCCTTGTTCTTGATCCAAAAAGAACTGAATGCTGTCTTTTACTTGATCCAAAGATGGCTAAAACTGCCTTCTTCCTCTTGATCCAAAGAGGACTGAAAACTAGCTCCAAAAAGAACTGAATACTGACTTCTTTTACTTGATCTAAAGAGGGCTAAAAATTGCCTTCTTGCTCTTGATTTTTAGATAGTTTAGTTTTACAATAAATATGTGTGTCTGTCCGGAAAATATCTAGCCAATTTGAAGACTTTAAGAATTGGTTGTGTGGCCTTAATAACGCTTGGCAACCAATTCAAAGTGACTTTACTGTCCATATATAATGTATGTAGATTTCATTACCCCTATCATCTTGTCCATATATCAGAAGGCATTAAGCACTTACAGAGTTTATTTATTTTCTTTCTTGCAAAGTCACGAAAAATGAGTCAGCAATGGTGTGCCTTTTCCATTTATACGACAGAATCAACACGACAAAATGAGTCAGTCTAGTTGCAAACAACAAAGCAAATTTGTCAAAAGAGAGAGAAAGGCAAAGTCATATATAGAAAGTCATATAAAATTCCACAAACCAAAGAAAATTGTCCTTGTTTTTCTATTTCCATTTGTCTTTTTGAGTTTATTTTCTACAAGAAAATATCACAAAGAAAGAAAGAAAGAAAAATCCAGCTAAAAATCTTGATAAATTCCTTGTTTCATTACCTTGACAGCAGTACATTTCTTCTTTTAAACATTCATTCTGTCTTTAACATTTGACAGTTGGGACACTCAAACATCTGGAGCTACACAATCTTCAACTTGGTTTATACAAAAATTTTCAGCAAAAGTCCATTATTTATACTCTATATTAAGTCTCTGGTTCTGAAAAATAAATGTGTGCTAGGAAATTCTAGGAAACATCTAATATATTTTATCTTGACCTTGACTTATCCCACAACCCTGTATAGGGCTTTTGAGTCACCATTGATGACTTAGAATGAACCCTCTTTCTCTCTATCCTTCCATGCCCCTTGCAACTCCCTAAAATTAAATGTTAACCTATACCCAATTCAAATTGGTCTGAATGCTGATTCATTTTATCATGGGCATGTCAGAGACCATATAGTTTGATGGAGACCATCACTCTTCAAGGTTTTTGATCGCAGATGAAATTCTATATAGTCCAAGATTTGCCTTGGTTCTTAACACATGGCTGTTTAAAATGTCTTGAGGTTGAACGGGTGGTATTGGAAACTTTCCAGATCGTACATGGTATGATTATACTTTTTGATGGAAGAGCACATTAGTATCCAGCCTACTAAATCTCTCAATTCAAAGGCTTCAGGTTATTTATTTGGTTTCAAATCTTTTTTCAAGATCTTGTAATGTTATATTGGAACAACTCTGAAATCTTTTACAATGGCTGACAAATTTGAGCAGCATGCCTACAACACCTTTTATACGAAACTAGGCAAATCTGCTACCAAGAGTTTTGAAATTCTTCAAGTTTTTAGCAAACATTCTTCAGGTTAGAAACAGCATTTTAAGTAGCCTGCACATTTGAACATTGGTATCTAGACCACAAGCATTTAGAAGACTTCCCTAGTCCTTTTGAGATATAAGATAGGTACTGGGATCACTGTGTACATTCCGACAGGAACTATTTAAAAAAGGATGTTAACCAAAGGTAAATAATAATAATAATTATTTATTCACCAGTGTAATGATATGCAGATCTTCCAAATGGGCTTCTTTCTTGTTTGATGCTCTCTTACTCTGTGTCATTTGTGATGTGGTCTATTTAGGAGAATAACCTATAATGGTTATTTAGTATATCTTTGATGGTTCTCATTTCTAGTACTTGAATTATTATTTTAGTCTACTAATTGTGGTACACAAGAAAATAATCTATCCCAAAAAAGAGTTTATAGTAGCAGGGAACATAATGGTTAAAATGAACAGTTAATTTAACTACACCAAAAAGATTAATAAAGGATGATAATGATGAGGAAACGTACAGGTAATTTTGACAAGATAAAGAATACTATTTACATTATTTGGACTATTGTCCTCATCTTTGTCGCTATATTTATTAAAATGTTTTGGCCGTGGTACATTCCGGCCTTCTTCAGGGGGTTGGAATGTCGAACTGAACCCTTTATTTCGTTTGCTGGGGTAGACTGTTCTAGTTCCATGTGCCATAAGGACACATGGCACAGTGGATAAAGGCGTTAGTTATATCCAGCAACAAGAACCAAAGAGTGTGAGTTCAATACCTGGTTAAGGTAGTGGAGAACTTGGAGATAACTGATAACTGACATCCATTAGACATGTCACGTGAAACTAGAACAGTCTATCCAATGAGCAAAATAAAAGGTTCACTTCGACATTTCAACCACCTGAAGAAGACCAGAGCGTACAACGTCTGAAATGTTGTAATAAATATGGCGACGAGAAAAGATGAGGAAAATAGTCCAAATAATGTAAATAGTGTACATAATACCTCATCTCAGAAATATAGACAGATAAGATAAAGAATTTATTCAAAAATTTACATACATCTATGTCCAACAGCAAGGCCTCTGATCAGGAGATTTTGAGAAGCATGAAACCACCTCTTAATTGCTGGTGTTCCCGGGTCCACCCTGACCCAGGGTGGTAGCATCTGTTAGGGTCACAGCTATGGGCAAATAGTTAACACCCAAACTTTGTTCAAAATACTATGAAAGTGTAAAAATAGGTTTTAATACCAGAAATACTTTGTAAAAAAAATTATTACAAGCAATAATTTTTTGAAGGAAAAATTATTACCAGCAATACTTAAAAATAAAAAAAAAATAAAAAAATTACCAGCAATACAAACAGCCATACATTTTTTGAAGAAAAAATATTCCCAGAAATAGATTTTTGAAGAAAAACTTATTACCAACAATACATTTTTGAAAAAAAAATGTTACCAGCAATGAAAATTTTGTCAGCATTAAATAACCCATTGTGATTGATATGATACAAAACAAACTAAACCACAAATTTACACACTTGAAGACGTGTCATTAGCTCGTTAGCTTGTTTCATCAGTCCGTAATTTTAACAAATTGTCATGAAAAGGAAATGTTCATATAACAGATTTAATGATCTGACACAAAATAATATTGAAAAATGTTTAAAACAAAGGTAAAACAGTTTGTTGCTCACCGAAGAGGTATATTATTACATACTTTCAAAAGTAGACAAAGAGGGAGAATATGAAATACTTAGCTTTCTTGCATTGTTGAGAGAAAATTCTTTGAAGTGCGGCATTTTTGTTTAGAAGGTGATAATATAATTGGTGAATAACTTTACACTGGTCACAAGGAACTGAAACAAAACCTTTCACATGATTTCAGATATTCTTCTCTGATAAATTTTTCTTCTCATTTTATATGAAAAGGAATTTTGCATACTTTCTTTTCTTCTTCTTCTTGGCTCAATAGCTAATTTCTCTAAAGACAAAGTTTTCATTAGTCCAAAATAATTTCACATAGACACACAAATTTATTTCCAAATTCTTCTCAGCTGGTCAATCTCTGAAGGCAAGGTTTTCATTGGTCCAAAACAATTTCAGATATGCTTGCAAATTTATTTCCATCTTCTCAGCTTGCTGGTCAATCTCTGTGAAGACAAGTTTTTCATTGGTCCAAAACAATTTCACATAGGCTTGCAAATTTATTTCTTCCTCCTTTTCAGTTCACAGGTCAATTTGAACCCACCTCCCAAAATACTAATGTTGTGACAATGCCCCACAGTAATAAAAGTACTAATTAGTTACTTTTTTATGCCACATAAAAATTTTAAAAAATAACTTTGTCAGTAAACAAGTTTTCTATCAGGGAGCAACTTTTGACGATATTTTTAGCAAGTGGCAATTCAAATTTTCATGATAAGTCAAGTAGCTTTAGGAATCCCTCTGACAAGTGACAAGAAGGAGTTTGTGGTTTCTTGTATCCACTAAAAATAAAGTTTGAAGTAATAAAAAAAAATGTTACATTAAATATAAAAATCCATTAATTCTTTAGAAATTTTTCAAGACGCATATAACAAGAAAATTACAAACTAAATATTATATCTCTATTTTAAATGAGTTATCTGAAAAATGCCAACATACTAAGGCTGTGACAATTCCCCACAGTACTAATGAGTTAATTATTTGTTATACAGGAATAAAGTGTCACTTAAGTTTGAACATAGATCCCCAGTGAGCAATCACAGACAATCCCATTATTGAATTATGTAGACCATGTGACCATAGATGAAATGCATAAGTAGGAGGTTGTGTGATGTCTAACGGATCACTATTTCTAGTCTATCCTCTATTACTATACAGACCACTATTCTCTACTCTATTCACTATACTATTTCTCTATTCAGATCAATATATGGATTACTTCTCAAATGAGTATTATCAAGCAAGTATTATTAGTGCAAGTGATTATTCGAAGGCGTCTGACGTCAGTATTGTTCAACAGCATACTATAGTTGTATCTGTGATTACAAAGTCTCTAGTACAATGAACATTACGGAGGAGTAAGATAGCTTTTTAATGAATGACCAATATCAAATATTTATCGAGTGACAAGTTAAATCTTCCTGATCTGTCAAGTAGCATTCTGAATACCTCTTTTTTTCTTTCAAGTAACTCTAAGAAGTTTCTGGTTTAACTCATAATATTTGTGCCAATTACATTCACGTGACCATGAATTAATGGCTGTCTGTAATGCAAAGTTCAAAGTAATGTTCTTGTTTATTTCTTGGAATAAGAAAAAGCAGTTGAAGAGAAGATGGACTGATCATAAATTGTTTTAAAAGATCATACTGAAAATAAAATGAAACCTATTTGTGCATATTTTAATTTTTTTTTTTTTCATCTATTTTATCTTGAAAGTCATTTTGTAAAGAATGAAATATTCAGTGTTGTTGACTGCAGAGGCCTTTCAACTCCATAAATAATAATAAAGCCATATAACATAATAAACATGAAACAATTTGTATATGTAAGGTACATCCAAATGCTGTTGTTGAAAAATGGAGAGAGAGGGATTCTGTCCTTTCCAGAATTGGTGGAGGTGGGTCATCAAAAATTTTTAAAAATAAAAGTTTGTGTCGATATAAAAGTTTTCTATCAGGGAATAAGATAGCTTTTTAATGAATGACTAATATCCAATATTTAGCAAGTGTCAAGTAAAATTTTTAACTGTTCCAAATACCTCTGTAAAGTAACTACAAGTGTAGCAGACCGTGGATTTACATGTTGTTAAATTAGGAATGCATGTGTAACTCCTGATAGAATATTAAGAGGTCCACTACAAGAAAATGGCAGACTCAGAGATTAAATCCACCATAAAGAAGTGTAAAGAAAACCAAAAAGACCAAGATATATATATATATATATATAAACAAACAAGTATGCATTAAACAAGATTTACAATGGACATAGACATTAATATTTGTGTTTGTGTGTGAACATAAAGAGTTTGTATTTTGGTGAATGTTCGTACGTACGTGTATGTGTGTATAATGTTCATGGCGTCTCCCACAAATGGGAAGACGCAATCTTCTGTGAGAGCTTACATTGTAGACGTGTTCGCTGAAAATGAAGAAGAAAACAAGACAAGAAATCATTGAGTATTTATAGTGTAGGGAGTGTGTCCCCGAGTGGACAATTTGGACAAATAAGGAGGAGTTAAATCTGACAAAAGGACTTTCTGGTTTCAGTCATAATATTTATTCAATTTTACAATCAAATGAAACCTATTTTTGTATATTTGAATTATTGCAACATACAAATTTATTTTTTGATATTGGTCTTTTATAATTCAGCTTTTCAAAATAAAATCATTTTTTTTCATTTTTATTTATCCAAAAGTAACACTAAAGATAATATAAAACAAAAAAAAAAAAATAAAAGGTACATATTTAATATTTCAAATGATGTTGTAGTGATAGGGGTTACCATTATTGTTTATTTCCGACGGGATCACCAAATATGTAGCGGTTGTATTACCATTGTTGTCGGGAATGTCAAACTACGAACATCGCGGTCATCATTATTGTAGTGATTGAGTTACCAATATTTAACTTTGGCTAGGAAAGATGGGATTAAGGACAATGTGTGGACGCAATGCAATTTATATTTGACGTAAATAGCACATAGTATAAAATAGAAAACTGAACAGAATGATTTCAAAACATAACAATTGAATTTATTAATGTTTGATGTACATGCATGCGAACTGAAAAGGTAGGACAGAGTTGCGTCCCTTTGATTAAGTATTAGTTGTACCAGAGTTCATATTAAGAAGTAATATTAAACTTGTAATTTAGAAGAATAAAGTTTGGAATTGTGAGTTCTAAAGTTGGTAAAAGTTCAGAAGTGATTTCAGAGTTCGTGAATGTTGGTAATTGTCTTTAACGTCTCACTGCAATGTCTAAGATGGGAGTTCTTGAACGTTACATCTTTGCACTTGGTAGCAAGGAATGAGACGTGCGAGAGAGATGAATGAAAAGAAAATTCGAGGGTGTTTACACGTGTTGGGTTTTTATAATGGTCGTGAGGCTCCCAGCATATGAGCGGGAAAACAGATTGGTCGAGTGCAGACAGTTTGATTGGTCGGAACTGACCAATCAACAAGCTAGATTGGAGGTGATTGACCAATGAATACTTGTTATATTTGTATGAAAGTAGGATGTTACTTACCAGATAGGAAGAGTGCATTTCCTAAAAAGAGGTAAGGCTGGTTTGTTGTGGAAGATCCCACAATGTGCTTGAAAACTCTGCAACATGTTTGCCTTAATATTTGCAAGTGGCAAGCTAAAAGTTCCTGATCAGTCAAGTAGTTTTCTGAATACTTCTTTCAAGTAACTCCAAGGAGTTTCTGCTTTTAGTTATAATATTTGTCCCAATTACATGAACATGAATTAATGGTTGTCTGTAATGCAAAGTACAAAATAATGTTCTTATTTCTTGGAATAAGAAAAAGCATTTCAAGAGAAGATTGTCTGATCATAAATTGTTTTAAAAGATCATACTGACATTGGCATTTTAATTTAATTTAATTTTTTTAAATAAAACTTTGTCTATTTTTTTTTTTCGTTTTTTTATTTATTATATAAAATCAAGAAAGAGCACTAACAACATTATATAGCAAGAAAATTAAGAACACAATGATATATCTATACTTTTAAATGGGGAGAGGTTGAAAAACCCTACATTTTTTTTTTTTTTGTATTTATTCTATAAAATCATGAAAGAACATTCACGTTATATAGTAGGAAAATTAAGAACTAAATGATATGTCTATATTTTTAAATGGAGTTAGGGTTGAAGATCCGACAAAGTTTTTTACTTTAATATTTAGTAAGTGGAAAGTCAAATTTTCATGATCAGTCAAGAAGCATTTTGAATACTTCTGTCAAGTAACTACAAGGAGTCTTTGGTTTTCATCATAATATTTATTTGAATTAAAAAAGTTTTTATTTTCTTACTAGAAATGAAATGAAACCTACTTTTGCATATTTGAATTTTTGAAACTTACAAATTATTTTTTTAATATTGGACTTTTAATTCATTTTTTTCAAAATAAAACCTTTTTTGTTCATTTTTATTTATCCAAAAAGAACACAAAAGATAATATATAACAAAAAAAGAAATGATATAATTTTAATATTTTATATGGAGTGTAATATAGTATTAATAGTATTAATACTGTGACATGGTTAGCAACCTTGTCTCACTAGAACATTTACAACTGAATAGTGAGTTTGATCCTCACTGGGTGCCCCATACTTTTGGCCTTGTGCCACATCTCTATGCTTGGAAAATTACTAGTATTAATGCTGTGATAATGCCCTACATTACTAATAGACAATTAAGAAGACAAGCTCACTATCAATGTAAGGGAATCCTTTTTCCTCTCGTGCTAACTAACGTTGAACTTTTCCCCTGTGTAGACAAGTATTTCAGCTAGTATCTAGGCAAAATCTCATGTCTGTAGAGATATATCAGTAGATCCCAAGCAAATTCATTGTTCACCTGCAGAATTGAATCAATCACTGACTTGTTTCTGGTTTGGCCAGCCAAATCAATTATTGAGAAAGTGAAAAAGAAAACAAAAATACAAACGTCACGATATTTGACTTGTTTTGCCAAAGGTACTCAATACAAGTTGTTACATTCATTTGTAAATACCAGCCCGTCAATACAAGCTGCTGCTTCTATCACAGCAATGCAGTCCGACTGTCTGAACTTCAATTGAATACATGGATTTCTTTTTTTCATCTATTGTATCTTGAAGGTCATTTTGTAAAGAATGAAATATTCAGTGTTGTTGACTGCAAAGCCTTTGAACTCTATAAATAATAATAAAGCCATATAACACATAAACATGAAACAATTTGTATATCTTTACATAGAAAATGAATATGATTCTGTTTACAGATTTAAATTTTGGAATTTAAAGGGCTGTGTGTTGGGTGCATTTTAGGCATATGCATGTTCACATGTAAACAATTAAAGAAGTAGTATATAAAAAAATATATATGGACTGTTCTCTTTTTTTTATATATAAATTGCAGGGAAATAAATTTCTCAGTATCTCTTGGGTACATCTGTTTTCTTTTTCTGGTCCAGTAAATAACGATAAGAATGGTTAAAATGGTTGAGCTAAAGTTAACCTTGTGCTGAGTTGGAACAACCAAACTACTTACTTCATGAGAGGCACTATCATTGAAAAGTAGAAAGAGAGAGATTCCCTTCTTTCTGGAAGAGGGGTCATAAAATTGCATAGATGACCAAAAACCATTTTCAGTTCCTTCATTGCTAGCATCATGTGAAAATACATTTACTTTTTATTTTATTCACTGATTTTATTTCATTTTCACACAAAATGCTAACATACAAGGTCTGATCAAAAAATATCGGGACTGATGCTATAAAAAGAAAACTATAACACATATCAATTCAGCATTTAATCTCCTTCAAAGTAGTCCCTTTCTGAAGCCACCTACTTTATCCAGCATTGTTTCAATTCATAGGATAGTGAGCAGCTGCCTCATTGCATTCTCTTGAATTTCTTCAACATCTTGAAATTTTCTTTCTTTCAAGTGAGATTTGATTTTTGAAGAGGAAAAACTTGCAAGGGATGAGGTCTGGCAAATATGGTGGTTGTTGGACCAGGTAAATGTTGTATTTGGCCAAAAAATGCTGCACAAGCCATGGTCACTGATAGAATCTCTGTGGTTTGGTGAGAAGACCACACTCTACACACTTTCCTTCCAAGCACTGCTATAAACAATGGAAGTGATCAAGAATGTTATAACTTAATGTGTATGCATGACAGAGTTCAAGATAAGTTGATGCCTAGCAGCTTCACTTTAGCTCTATTACCATAGCAACAATCCTGAGACTATTTATCTGTTTACATATTTATAAGAGGAATCCTTTTGCTTTTTTTTTTTTTTTTCAAACTTTTGATAAGAAAACTGTTTAGTTTTTTTTTGTTGTTGTTTGTTTTTGAATAAATAAAGAAACTGGAAACTTTTGCATGCAACTTAAACATATATACTTATTACAAAAATACATCTGCCTGCATTTTTTTTTTTTTTAAAGAACACCTAAAATGGCATTTGATGGGAGTTTTTTTCATGTGTTTTGCAAATGGAATTGGAGTAGTTTTTGTTTTTCTGTTTATAAAGAATTACAACTTCAACAGTTTTTCAACAAAAATGAATCCCTTTATTTTTCAATTATTTTTTCATATTCCTATCATTTTAGCTCCCAGTCAGTCAGTCATGTGCCATACATGATACACGCTTAAGCAATCCTGTATCTTTCAATACATGACTGACGAGGCAGATTTTTTTCTCACAGTAGTTGCCATTTCTTTCTGCAGTAGACCAGTTTCCATCCAAGGTTATAGAACCCAATCTGTCCTGCTATTTACCCATAGCTGGATGGGAGAAGAAGAGGATTCATTACAATTGAGTGAATTTAGTATTAGATTCATGTAAATTAATGCAATGGATTCGACTAGAATTTGAACTCAGCTCTCCAATTCCTCATTCCAAGCCACTATCTCCAGATCACAAATATTAAAAAAAGAATTTAATTTTCTCAGTTTTATGAGTTGGATTCAGTTTGCTATGTAAATTGATCTCCCTGTGCAAACTAAAAAAAGAAAGCTTCCTTTATTTATAAATATTTTCATGGTAATTATTCTGATGAGCTTTTCCACTATGGTACCTAGACTTAATGAATTTCAGTGCAGTACTAGATTGGCAGCTAGGTCTTATCATTTTACAGTTAAAATGGCTAAATGTAACAGTTCTACCTACCATTTTCTTCTCTGACACTTCTTGCGAAACTCTCTTCTGGCTTTTTACTTTCCGGTCAACTTTGATCTTCAAAATTTAAATTCAGTGTCAATTGTTATCATCTGTCTTCTTAATTCCTTTTCTTTTATTGTTCTCTCTACTTAATAATGTTTTCATTCCTACTGGAAAAGAATTCTAACATAAAGTGTTTCTACAGAACTGAATCTCTCTAAGAAATTTTTTTTTTTTTTTTTTTTTCATTAAAGATTTCCAGATCACAAATATTTAAAAAAAAAAAAAAAAAAGAATTTCATTTTCTATGTTTTAAGAGTTGGGTTCAGTTCATGATGTAAATTAATCCATCTGAACAAGCTAAAACAGAAAGCTTCCCTTATCTATAATTATTTTCCTGGTAATTTTCTGTCTTCTTCCTTTCTGGTCAACTTTGATCTTCAAAAATTTAAATGCAACATCAATTATAATGTTTCTTTTTCTCTTATTATTTCATTCTCAGTAACCTCTTGCATCTTAGTGGCTCTATTGCCTTGCTTGGGGGCGAATGATTAAAAAATGTAAGGGGAATTATAATAAAAAAAAGAAAAAAGCTAAAAAAGAAATATTCAAATAATATAAATATTAACAATTTTTTTAACATGAAATTATTTGAAATTTTATAAGGTTAGTTAGAATATGTCTTATCTCTTAAAACTTAAAAAAATCACCTGAAGAGTTTAATCGAAAAAAAAAAAAAAAAAAAAAAAAGGATTATTTCTTAGAGAGGTGTGTTTCTATATAGACACCATTCAATCTATTAAGAAAAGTTATTTTTCTCTGACCGACATCTCTGAAATATACCTTCTAATACAGTGGTTCCCAAACAGTGTGGCATGCTTTATATGTATGGCAGGTGAGACGAATCAAAGATTTAGAAACAAAAAAATTTACATGACAAAATAAATATGATTTCAAATATTATTACGGCTTACTTGTAATTGCATGCATGAATCCCAGTATAAATAGTTATAAGTAATTATTGATTTATTTTATCAGTGTGATATTTTTGCATTATATCCAGTATTAAGAATATAATAACTAGATTCTTAGATAAAAAAAAAATAATTGCTAAAGCCAATCAAAAATTGATAAATTCAACTTTTTTCCTCTGATTTCATTAACACTCAGTATGTAGGTTACTTACATCATAACGAGCTCAACAATACCTCATTTTCATTTCTACGCTACTGTGTTTAGCAAAAAACCGTGAAAAGCAAGAAATTGATTTCAACACAAATTGATTTTAACACAAATTTTAAAATAAAAACTCCCTCAATTTTCAAGCAATCTAATACTAAATTCACTCAATAAAACAATAAAATGACTGTTTAACAGCTTGATAATTGAGTCCACCCATATTGTGAAAACATGCGTAAATAAGGAAAAATGGTGATTTTTACTAGTTTCTTTCTTATTTTTTATTGATCTTTCAAACAATTTTCATCAAACTTAATGATTGCTTCATAAACTTAAAAATGGCTAAATGTATAGCCGAAAGCGCTTGGATAAAAAGAACATTCAGACAGTTTTATATAATTTATCATCCAAAGAGAAAAAAAATTATTAGATCGCATGAGAAATTGTATAAAAAAATAAATAAAAGCATCTTGTTTGTCGTATTCAATGAAATGTGCATATATATATATATATATATATACTCTATTTATACATTATTTTTATAGACACAAATATTTAAGAAAATGCTCTGTTTATAATAACAGTATTATTAACATTTACTGAGAAATTTCATAGAAAATATGATTTTTTTTATGAAATTTCTCGGACATTCAGGGCGGTAAATGTTGTTAATACTGTTTATTATAAACAGAGCATTTACTCAAATATTTTATCTATAAAAATAACATATAAATAGAAAATATATTAAAATAAGTCCATTTCATTATATATATATATATATATATATATATATATATATATATAATTTATGGGCAGAAAAATGATTAATATAATCATAACCAAATGTTTTATGCTAATCTTTTATATCCCAAACCTAATTTTTCATTTGTCTATTTTTGTAATTTCCTAATCAGAGTAGAATGCATATTTATTCTGTTTTTCGACCAGTCAGTTTATCAAACTTGGATATCTTTTCAGGTTATTGATCATGTTTTTCTCTGACTAGTCTCCAAAGAAGAGCAACTGAACCATTAGGAAGGTCTTAGATTACTACTCTGCAGAAATAATCTAATCTTCTCAGAGATTAAACCCTCAGTGACTTCCTTAAAATTGGTTTGATTGGTGGAACTGAAATAAAAATTAGTTTCCTCTGGCAACCTGCTTGTGAAAAATGCATAGACAACATTTCACAAAATCCTCTGGGATAATCAATGAACACACAGTAACTGTTTTTAACGGATCGTAATGGAGAATTAGTGTCAGCTTGAAAATTAGAAATACAAAATTTATTAAAAGGGAATTGTATTTTTTTTTTATTGTTTTTTTTTTATGTTTCTTATGATAGGGGGAAGATTGTTTATTTATTTATTTATTTATTTTTTTTGGTTGTTGGTGGGTGGGAGGAGAAATATGAGTATTAATTGAAGTGGATGTTATCAAATAAAGTTGATTAGCAAACAATGAGCACTGAGGAGACAAATACATTACAAAGCAGTGTAGAACAAAAGATTTAACCTTGAGTTTTCATGACAACCAATCAGAAGCAAGGATTGATATTACTATTAAATTTACATATCAAGGGTTGACAACTGAATGTGTCTGTCTAATTTTGGTAAAAATATATTAACCTTTATCATGTGACTTCATTTGTGGTACAAAAAAAATTTCCTGCCATTAAAGGTAACTGATCCTTGAACAATAGTGTTTTTGAATTTCATAGTTGTGTTGTCATATCCTGCTATGGCAACAGAAAACAACTTTAAGTGAAATTAATAATAAGGATACTGCAACCCAGAAGACTTGAAAAAGAATGCAGTGGAAAAGGAAGTAATATTAATAATGCAGAGGGCTAAAGGTTAACTCTATAAAACATTTTGTTGTCCCTTGGGTATTTCTACCCAGAGTTCATTTTTTCAGGAACCTTATTTAATCCATATCTTCCTGGTGTCAGTCTAAACCAGTTTTTCACAACCTTTTTAAACAATGGCACACCTAAGATCAAATGAAAATAGCACAGCACACTTAGCAAAATTTTTAAAGAGTATACATTTAAATGTTATGAAATAAAACCATAGATTTTTAAAAAATGTACACACACAAATATGAACTTATTTATTTCAATGTTTCTATTCAACTATTTGTGCAGCTTATTTAGTATGAAACCTGGGTCTGGTGTTTTTCGCAATTTCTTCAATGTTTGGTCGAATGTGCGATAAAGCAGACCCCCATTTCTTTTTCAGTTTAGTGTAGTTTTTCTTCCTTCTTATTTTTGATGCAATTTAAGGTTGAGAAGCCTAATTCACAAATAAGAAGTAGAAAATTGCAGTAAAACAGATAAACCCTTTTTAGCTAATGCAGGATATTCCTTTTGTATTGAAATCCAAAATGTATCAATGGGTACTGTCGAATATTTTATTTTCACAGCATACTTAAAAAGATTGCATGACAGTTGAGAATCACTAGTCTAAACTGACACCATTTCTTTCTTTTTTTATCTAAACTATAATTTTGTAAAGTGAAATTTTCACTGAAATATGTTGGAAAATTTTAAAGTTCTCATCTGAAAACAAGAAAATATGAACTTTAAGCAAAGTGATCATAATAGATTGAAAAAAAAAGATGCCAGTTTAAACTTACACTAGAAAGATGTGGGTTCATAATAGTAAGGTCATTTTTTTTATAGCATGTGTAAACTAATTTTAATATAAGTTTCTACTGTGGTGATTGGTTTTCTATTGTTATTTAATAATGAATTAATTCCCTTAGAATTACTACATATTAGTATAATAATTAGAACATATACAGGAGGCCGCATAAGCAGTTATACAATAAATATTATACTTGTATTACCAACATTATTATAGGGGTTCTCAGATTCATTTAATACTAGAATTCATTAAAATAATTTTTAATATTATTTTCGTAACTTTAATTATAATACATTTATTATAATTTTTAAAAATAATACTGTGGAGAATCAATGCAATACTCACCTTCGCAGGAAAGTTCCAAACTAGCATCTAGTTGGCAGATAGGGGTGAGTGAGCTGTAATCCAACACAGCTCTACTCAAGCAAACATAATTGTGAATGATGGATATTTATCTATCACAATATCCACATGAGAACCAGCAGCCAACCAGGTCCCAGAGAATGGAATTGCCAAAGTGGCAGAATAGAACATTCCAAATTGCTACGTATGCTAGCTGGTCTAGCTTCTGGGTGCTTGGAGAGCTTACAATATAACAAAACACTAATCTATTTATTCAATAAAATATTTTGCAGGTAATGTGGTAATTTAATGGACAAAGAGCACAAATGGATTTTGAAACAGTACTGGTAGACATTATTATTATGTTTGTAAATACAACACAATATATTTTGTGAGCATGTTTTGTTTTGTATTACTGTATACTTACATTTGCATTTTGTATATAGACTAACATATGAAAACATCTTTTGCCTATATCATTCTGGCATCAGTTTAAACTGACACCTAAACCATTTCTGTACAATTATTATAAAGTTTGAAAGGTGAAAATAAAGACCAGCTAAATATAATGGGACTGCAGTTTAGCTTGACTCTAACAGGCCAGAAACTGATATTTATAAGACTTACTCAGTTCTCCAAACCAAGTTTTAAAAATATCCTTTTGGGGTGATCAGTACGAATCTTACCCCAGAGTTTAAAAAAATTTTATGAAATCAGATGAATCCTAAGTTTGCAGATTTCTGTCTGAATTTCTAGGATGGGTTTTTATATATTACATATAGACTATTGTCCTTATTTTTATCATTGTTATTACACTGTTTCAGCCATCACTAGGTGTTTGTAACCTACAGGGAATTTTGAACTGAACCTTTTTATTTAATCTACATGTGTATATTGTTCTTGTTCCACCAACCTCTCCCTTGTCTTGTTCTTAAAAGTATTGCTCAGTTAATGTTTGCCTCATTTCCATGGATTTTAAGTACACATTGCCCAGCCCAGAGATTGAACACACAATATGACACCAAATTCTTGAAGCAATGCTTTAATACATGCTGTTGTTCTATGATGAAGGCCAGAAGGCACAATGGCTGAAGCATTGTGATAACAACAAAGATGAGGACAATAGTCTACACATAAATAGTGTAAATAAGTTTGAAAATTTTTAAATGTGTTTCTGGTTGTACAAAATTTTTATTTTTGAAATTTGGAATTACATATTTATCTTTCTTGTTTTCAGGTTCTGAAACTGATCAACAAATTGACTGTGTTCTGAGAATAATCCCTGTTACAGCACTTTATGCTGGGCACCCAGACATGCTGATCAAGGTTGAGGAGGTTGTCCGTCTCACCCAAAACAATGATGTTGCAGTAACATTTGGCATGATGGTGGCTAGGTAAGCAAAACCCCCTCTTATTTTGATTAATCAGTGTATTGTATCTGATTTTTCTTTTTTTTTTTTTTTTTTTTTTTTTTTCTACATTGTGCAAATATGTATACAAAATGGAACAGGAAATTGATAATGTACAGATTTGATAGTCGAAAAATACACCTAGTTAACAAAAACCATTTGATTAAAGATTATTTTCAATATATATATATATATATATATATATATATATATATATATATATATATTAGAATCTGATAAAACTATGTCGGATTATTATCCAACTGACTTTTATCACTTTGAACATTATTTCAGTGGATACTATTATTGCAATAGGTGCTCTGTTTATTTATTAAACAGTATATTTATTTATTTTTGTCTAATGGTCTTAATAAGTTTTCTCGAATATTCAGGCCTGTAGCAAAAAATAAATAAATATACTGTTTAATAAATAAACTGAATGCCAACTCAAATACAAGTATCCACTAAAATAATATATATATATATATAGACTATTCTGTGCTGAGGTAATTATTGGTTTTTTACTGTTATATATATATATATATATACATACATAAATAACATTATTGGTTTTTTACTTTTTTTTATATATATATATATATATATATATATATATATATATAACAGCAAAAAACCAATAATGTTATATATATATATATATATATAATATGCAAAAAAAACAATAATTACCTCAGCATAGAATTGTCTATTTCTATTATCTAGCCGTGTACAGAACGGCTTGAAATACACTATACTATCTCGAGGTAATTTTGGGTGTTTTGCTGTAAAAAATGCGTATGCTCTGTTATAATAAATACATCGATCTCTCTGTGGATCAGTTTTAATAATTAATAGTACTAGGATCTACCAAAGGGAAACTCGGATGAGTTACACCACAGAATTAGTGAAGAGCGGCACTATATCAAGTCTAATTCATTAACTGTTTGTCACTGAGGCCCGTTGGTATGACGCTTGCATCATATTGTAATGGTCAGGGTTCAATTCTCAGGAGTGGATGCACACTGCTGATGAGTCTCAAATATAGGATCAAATGTCCATCCAGTGCTTTCTGCATTCTGTTGAGGTTCCTTCTGTATATTCATTCATTTTATTTCAATTATTTTCTATCTGTTAATTTATTTTCTCTTCTCCCTTTTATATGTGTATAAGTATATGTGTGTATGTGTTAGTATTTTAGCTGCTACATGTGAAGTGGTTATCCAACCACTCTGCATCAAAATCAGGTTGAAAGTTAACAACCCATCCCTTCCCAACAGATGTCTTCAATATTATATATTCAAATAGATTTTCTCGGTCAAGCATCTAGACTTCACATTACTTTGTTTTTTAAATATTCTGGATAAATTTAAATTTAAACCATTTGTAATTTTGGTCTGACAAGATGGGTGTTAAAAACTTACCTGTTGAAATGAATTATAATTTATAACCATGTTTTTGATGATGGGTCAAGTTTTTCCTTGATTTTATATATATATATATATATATATATATATATATATAATACCTATGAACACTAATGGGTATATCTCAATCCTCATAAAAATGTTGGTAACTATTGTTATTGGGGGTAATATGCTGTCTAAGTAGTCTACCACTAGCAGTGGTTTAGCTACTTCACGCTACTGGCGAGTATTTTATTTTGTTGATGTTATAAAGATTACCATTTAATTTCCAACCTCCATTTTGGTCATTCCTCATTCAGTAACCCTTTCTAGGTTACAACATATAAACACTTCCATTTATTTCTTTTTTATATTCTTCCTATATAGTTTTGGTTAGGTAATAAAATATTGTTGTTAATTCCATTCCTATCTGTCACTATATGTATTTGTTATATACTGTACCTATGTGCACTAATAGGTATGACCCCATCCTCATAACTACGTTGGACACTATTGTAAGTGGGGGTAATAATTCTGTCTAAGTAGTCCACCACTAGCAGTGGTTTACCTACTTCACGCCGCTGGTGGGTGTTGTATTTTGTTGATGTTATAAAGATTACCATTTCATTTCCAACTTACATTTTGCTTATTCCTTATTCAGTAACCCTTTCTAGGTTACTATATATATATATATATATATATAATTATTTATTTGAAAAATTATAACATAAATATGTTATAAAATCACTACAAAAATAGCCATTTTGTTTCAACACCTCCGGTGTCTTATTAAGTGATGATGTTGAATGTAAAATAAATGGTTTTAAAAGTTTCAGATTAATTAACGATCCTTCGCAAGGGGAAAACGTTGTTACAAAAGCTAGAATGACCAATCAAAATACAAGTATAGGAAAATTCAAAAAGCTTGATAACGAAGTCATGTTATAATAGCTATTCAGATCTTTAAAATATGGGTAATATTAAAAAAGAATTTATTCTAACCATTAATTATTAAATTATGTAAAATTTGATATTAAAATTAAAAGTAAAAATTACCAATTTTAAAATCCAAATTTAATCACTATTATGTTTAAAATTGCTGAGGAGGAAAGAAGAAATACATATGTAATTCAATTTATTTCTTCATTGAAATTACGTTAGAATAAACGCTTATCTGTCATCCGGTCATCTGACAATATATGTATACATTTTAATCCCAAGTGTGTGAATGGGGTCCTAACCTCATGCGTAAAACAACCCAAACACACTCAAATTATAATACATAAGCACCCAGACATATTTAGATATATATATACACACACAAAAAGTGACGAGACAGGGAACGTCTTCACGGCCCTTTATATAAAAAAAAAAAGAAGAAAAAAAAGAAAAAAGGGAAACAAACACATGCATACATACACAATTAAAAGTGAATGCACTTTCCATATAATTTCTGAGCATTATCAATTGACAGAAAGAATAATAAAATAAAAGATTTACTGATTCTATTTAGAAAATATTTCTTTTAAGAGTAGTTAAAAAAGATTACAGGATATTTTTTTTATTTTTTTTTTTTCTGGTTTCTTGTTCACCATTAGCCCTTTTTTGGGATAGCAGGTATTTATAAGTTATAGTTTGGAACCTATAATTAATACTAAATTTTTAATGGTAATGGTGAGATCAGCTGTTTCCACACAGGAAACTTTTGGCATTTCAGGAAATAAAATTTGTCAAGTTAACTGTTATTGCTATTTCTAGCACTGAGAAGGATTCTTTTTTATTTTTTTTTAATCATTTCAGACCAAAAAATAATGCCACAAAGACAAACAGGTCACTGAGATTCAAAGAAAATGAAAAGATTTTAATGAAGAGAAAAGACAATAAGAGAACAGGTTCAGGAAGACAAAGATGGCAATTGATGTTACACTGAATTTTTTTAAGATTGTTGATGTCAGGGAAATAAGAAAGTGTGATAAAAGAAACTATTAGAATAGATGGTCACATCTTTTGCTAGTTTAACATTAAAATGACGAGACCTAGTTGCCAATCTAGTTCTTTCTTTCTATGTGCCATGTCCTTTCAGGACATAGGCGATCATGGCTCTCAACCTCCCTCCATCCTTTGCAACTCTCAACAACAAGTTCCCTCTGCTTCCTCCCCCAGACCATGTTCTGTCATCCACTTGCTTAAAACCACTAGGTATGTCACGTGTTGTTTTCCCTTGTCTCTCTCTTCCCCTATTCAACCCTGAGAATTCAGATTCTCCAGGCAATCATTTCTCATTATGTGTCCCAGAAACTTCAGCTGCCTCTTCCTGATGTTAAGTATAAGCTTCTGCCTTGTTTCCAACCTCTCTAAGACCTCTTCATTGCTCACACGCTTGGTCTATGATATCCTTAGCATCCTTCTGTAGAAGCACATCTCCGTCACCTCGAGTCTCTTCTTCATCTTTGAGGAAATCGTCCAACATTCGCTGCCGTAAAGAAGGACAGGTGCTCAGTATTCTTTTTTTCGTTACCAAAGAAATCCTCCTGTCTTGCAATACTCAGCCCTGCTTTTAGAATGGACATCCCAATACGTCTACAGATGTCAGTGTCACATTTAACATCCTCTATCAGAACGCTTCCCAGATATTTAAACTTCTGAGTCTGCTTGATTCTAGTATCCCCGACCTGCAAATCGCATTTCGGGCTCTTTCTTTTACTGATGACCATGCATTCTGTCTGTCTTGTAGTTTATGCTTAGTCCTTTCTTCACACTCTTCATCCTTACCTTCTGTAGGAGATTTTGTCATTTCTTTTCCATGTCTGCTATCAGTACTGTATCATCTGCATATCTTATGTTGTTAAGACTGTGGCCGCCAATACTGAATCCCGGTAGGATTTCCAATTCTCTCAGGATTGCCTCGCTGTATAGGTTGGACAGGTTACATGTGAAGATGCATCCTTGCCTTATGCCCCTTTCTATTTTTGTATATTCATTAAACTCATTCTCTATGTGCATGCATGCTGTTTGCTGCCAGTATAGTTTCTTGATTATTCTGATGTCTTTCCTGAATATATCGAGGTTGCTGAGCAGTTCCATCAGATCCTTGTGGCGTACTTTGTTGTACACTTAAAGTCATACAGTTGATGTACCAAAAAGAAGAGCTCATTAGAATAATTGTCATTTATAGAAAATACAGAGGAAAGCTATGTTGCATTGGTGGAAAAGTAACATTATAGACCCTTTTTTGGCTTTTGCTAAGAATCCTAAGATGTATAACAAGAGCATCCACCAGCTTTGTTGGAATTTACCATTTTTATTATATCATTACTCTTTTTTTTCTAGTTCCACGTGCTATTCATTTTTGTTGTTGCTGCTGTTGGAAGCATTCAAAGGGTATAATTTTTGTTAACTGATAAAGCTCTTTGTTTTTAATGTCAGTTTATAGCATCAGTTGGAGGATTGCCGTCTTTAATATCTAAAGGTTTAATTTGTTTGAAGCTATTACAAAGGCACCCCTAGCACAATTTATCCTTCCTAACTTCCTTATCTCCTCTATGGAATTTCTTATAACTGATCCATATTCTTACATTTTGATGCTTAATTATTTAAAATTATCTCCTTCATTATGTCATTATTTTCTCTTCTAGTTACATGTGCTATCCATTTTTGTTGCTGCTGCTGTTGGAAGTCTTCAAGTGGTTTTTGTTATTTGGTATTGCTCTTTATAATTTTATAGCACCAGTCCATAGGGTCTGGTGAATGATGATTTTCTTTAAGGATTTATTCACTTGAAGTAATTTTTAATCATTAATCTAAGAGAATGGTTGCATATAGCTGATAGTTTAGATATTTCTAAACAAGTTGGATGACATGCAAGGTATCGATATAAGAGTCTTGATCTGACGAGTCTATTTAAAAACAGGATTCTAGTTTTTTAGATTAATATTTTGATTTTCTATCAACTTATGATGTTGGACAAAACTCTCCCCCCCCACCTGGCAGCACATGTTCAATTTCCTTTTCTTCTCTACTAAATTTATTATAATTGGTCTATACATTTCTATGGATAGAATTTATTAATTCCTCATCCTGAACTTTTGTGATAGATTCAGGTTATGTGCCACATTCCAATTCCAGATTGTAGTTTCTGTTCGGGAAAGGTTTATCTCCTGTTCTACTTCTTAAAACATTTGGTATAGAATTCATTTGTTTGAAGCCATTTTTAGTCATTGATCTAAGAAAATAGTTGTATATAGATGACAGTTTAGACATTTCTGAAGGAATCTAGCGCCATACATGATATCCATGTGAGAGTCTCAATTTGACGAGGCTATTTAAGAACACGATTCTAGTTTTTAGGTCAGTATGTTGGTTTTGTATCATCCGATGCTACTAAACAAAAATTCCCCTAGCAATAACCTATCTTGTGTTCAATTTTGCCAGTTTTAATGGTGATTATTTTCCTCTATGTCAGTGAATGCAAAACAGTTTTATCACAAGCTAGCAGTAAAGCCCAGCGTTGCCCGGGGATGTAACAGTAAGAGATAGATCAAGTATCAACCATCATAAAGACTGAAAAAATAAAATTGACAAATATTATTGTTTAAGGTTGACAGACACGCATGTCTTAATTAGTTTTTTTTTTTTTTACGAATTGGTCAAACTCAAACAGAAACATTGTTTTCAATCATTATGAGTCTCTACCGATTGAATAGAATTTTATTATAAACAATTGTTTAGTAAATGGAATTTTTAAAGCATTCTGAATGTAAAAATAAAGAAAAAAGTGTGCAAGACAATAAGAAACACTACCTGCCAAAAAGTGAAGTTTTGTTGAAATCGGTTGGAAAATGTAGGAAATCCGATCCCATATATAAACAAACACAGACACACACAAACAAACTGGGTTTTATAATAAGTATAACTCGATATGAGTTGTCCCTCTTTCATTCTCGTGATGCCTCTTAATTGTGTTTTCAAATTGATTTTGTGCAAAAACAATTGTGTTTTTCCAATTTTTGGTGCTGTCAGAACCGCTGCTAGGTAATTTTACATAGTCCTGTGAAGTTTTGTTGAAATCGGTTGAAAAATGTAGGAAATCCGATCCAATATATAAACGTACAGACACACACAACCTGGGTTTTATAATAAGTATATGATGAAGGGAAGGGAAAATTTGAGGTAACTGATGTAGTTCTACAGTAGGATACTGAGAATACAATGGATGAAACATGAACAACAAGGAAATTTTAAGAGAAATGGGAATGAAAATACCACTTGCATTTAGAATCATAAATAGTTAAAATTTCTGAGGCACATAATGAGGAAAGCATGCTTGGAGAATTTGACATTCAGAAGACATATTGAAGGCAAGTAGAGGCAGAAGGAAACAATGAGTAATCTATGTAATGAGCTTGTGTAAATGAATGACAGGACAAAAAAGTGAGAGCCATAGTAAAGAGACAAACAGTGCTAAGCACTATAAAGGATAGGATGTTGTGGATAGCCATGTTTGTCTACACATGGAAAGGAAATGGTGCATAAGAGAAAAAGTATCATAGGTTATTAATTTGAACTTCTTGTATGCTAATGCCAGTTCTTTCATCCTGTGACATAACAGGTCCCCTATACGACAGGTTGGACACAGTCAAAGTCAAGTGGGCCCAAAATGATGTTATCGGAGTCAGAAATGTCAGGGATTTTTTTTAATGGCTGAAAGATAGTCTTTGAGGTCTAGGGTTTGAATAATGAGAACACTTCAATGAGGGGTTATCATTATTTACACTATTTACATGCAGACTGTTGTTATTATCACCTGATTGCCTTCTGACTGAATTTCAGGGATGAGGGGTTATCATTATTTACACTATTTACATGCAGACTATTGTCCTTATCTTTGTTGTTATTATCACCTGATCGCCTTCTGGCTGAATTTCAGGGATGAGGGGTTATCATTATTTACACTATTTACATGCAGACTATTGTCCTTATCTTTGTTGTTATTATCACCTGATCGCCTTCTGGCTGAATTTCAGGGATGAGGGGTTATCATTATTTACACTATTTACATGCAGACTATTGTATTCACTTTTGTTGTTGTTATTGCAATGTTTCAGGCGTTGTGCCCTCCAACTTTCATCAGTTCAAAATCCATCAGGTTAATCTAAATGCCAAAATGATCCCCTTATTTAATTTATGGAGGTAGATTGTTATCATTCTCATTTAGTTCTTATTCTTAGTACAGTTCAGTTATTGCTTGCACTGATTCCACTGAGTCCATGTACACACATCCCAGCCCAAGGATTGAACTCACAATTACTAGTACTTGTGAGTTCAATTGTACAATATCCCTAGTCATGAAACAAGAACAGTCTACCCCCATAGATTAAATAAAGGGTTTAGTTTGGAATTTTCTGTAGGTTACTCTGATCGACACATACCTAATGAAGGCTAGAAAGCACAACAGCCAAAACATTGCAATAACAACAACAAACACGAGTTACAATAGTGTAAATATCTTTGGGTAATTAGGATAAAATGGCTCATGCAATTTCTTATCCCGTGGACCTTATTTGATGAATTATTTCTGATTTGATTTTGATGAAGATAGACATTTTTTATTTTTATTTTTTTTCTATATGGGTTGTTGTGGAAATCAAAGATGTTCTTAGATAAATTATGGAATATCCATATCCAAACCTAAAGGAAATGTCCTCCTTGCATAAATTTGTGTGTAGAACCTGAAAGCTAAAATATTTCTTAATTAGATTTCAGACATTAACAAAGTTGTTGGAAGTCTTTGAGGGTTCCTGAAAGAACTGCAACTTGCAAAAACACTTTATCGTTTCTTCAGCGCATGAATGTCAGCATTTTGATATCAGTGTGCTTCCTTTTATCTTGTTCAGTTCATACTCATTGCATTACCTTTGGGAAATGAGTTGTACAATTTCAAAAGCTTGTAAAATTATGCTGTTTACATGGACACAAAACCTAAGAATGTCACTTCTTCTGAAGGGTTGGATGTATGGGACACGGTTCTCGTATTCCTCGGGGTTAAGTAGTGGTAGAATGTTTGCAGGTCATGAAACATTGTTTCTTCTCTCTGGAAAAAAAAAGTGAACACTGATGGTTGTATTTTCAAAATATTTATCAGCAAACTGTGCTCAAGTTCCAAGCTTGTCAGTTGCATTCACTTTGAAACTAACAACCTTGGGAAAGGCATTTGTTTAAGTTGGGAAACATGTGTCTCCTGGAATGTTTATCCCAGAAGAAAAATAGCAAACTCTGTATGTGAGTCTAGGCAATAAAATAGAAGAAACTAAAACCTATAATATATATATATATATATATATATATATATATATATATATATAGTGTGTATCATCCTTTGATAATGGCTAAAATATAGCTGAAAGTGCTCGGAATTCTAGAACATTTGGACAGTTTCTACACACTCTGTGTCCAAAAAAAGAAAACACTTGTTCAAACACAATCAAAATTGAATAAAAAGCTTAATCCTAGTACCTTGTCCGTTGTCTTTAATGAAACATATATATGTATGTTTGTGTGTGTCATTCACAGACAATACTGTTTTGCTGTATCACAGCTTCTCAGTGCAACTAGACATCCAAATGCCTCACGCCAGGATTGAAACACTGAGCTATCATAATTCGACAGAATGAAACAGCTAAATCTAATATATTGTTTTTACAAATGTAAACAAATGCCAATCAGCTAGAGGGCTCCATTCATTTTACTGAAGAGCTTTGCTTTACGTGGCTGTTGTTATATATATATATATATAGTGAATTATGTGTGCACGTGTTACCTGGTATGGGAAATGTGTTTTCACGATAGACCTACATCATAGCATGTCTAAGGAAAATAGGAAAAAGCGAATGATAAAAAATATGACAGTGTATTCATAGTTTTCCGAAAGTGTCCACTTTAATAAGATAAGTGGAGTAACTCCACAGAGGCGCTACCACTTGACAGCAGACAGAATGGCTGTCTTTTAGCAGAAATGAATACAATAATACATCCATGCATTGATTATTGGTACCACATCTGATCTGGTGCTTCTGCTATATATTTAGAGATTCTTGCTAAAATACAACATAGAATCTGCAATATATCCTGGACTCACATCTCAGCTTCACCACTGTAATGTATCTTCCTAGTGTCATTTCTATAAATCTTTTCATGGTAATTGTTCTGATCAGCCTCCCTTTTTGGTACCTAGACTTTACAAATTTAAGTGCAGTACTAGCTTGGCAGCTGGGTCTCATAATTTTACAGTTGAATTGAATAGATATAACCATAAATTGTCTGCTCGCAGTTTCATTTCTCACACTTCTTGTGCAACTCTCTTCCAACTTCTTGCATCTCACTCAACTTTGATCTTCAAAAATTTAAATGCAATATCAGTCGTTATCTCCTTTCTTCTTAATTCCTGTTCTTTTATTGTTCTCTCTCCTTAATCATGTTTTTTCCTTATATTCTCTCAGTAACCCCTTGCATCTTAGTGGCATTATTGCCTTGTATATTATGAAATGATTAAGAATATATATAACAAAGTTGGGAAATAGATCTAGGAATAGCTAACCGGCTTGAAAGAGTGTTGTAGCTATTTCCTGATTTGCGGAACTTAATAATTCTATGTTTCAAGTCAATGCTAAGCTCCTTTGTCTTCCCCATCATGTTGTTACCTTAAGAATAACAATGGCGACAGTTTATGCACCATGTAATGTTCTTTGCTGGAATTATCACAAATATTCTACTGAATAAATAGTTCAGAAGGCTTCACTGATAAAATAATTATGTAAATTACTTATACTTTCTCCGAATCAATCAATTTAAAATGATATTTTCTACTGTACGAATAATTTTGTCTTTTCCTATTTTGCATAATTCGCCTGTCAAACTTGTTCTGAAAATTGAGTTTTATATTCTTTGTGCTTATTAACATATAAAAAACCTGGCATCATACAGGCATTAGATTCTGAGAAATGGATATCGCTACAAAAATAGCCATTTTGTTTCAACACTTCTGGTGTCTTATCTAGTGATGGTGTTGAAATATCACTCAATAAGACACCAGAAGTGTTGAAACAAAATGGCTATTTTTGTAGCGATATTATAGCATATTTATGTCATAATTTTCGAATAAATAGATAATTATATTTGCTCTACTCTGTATCGAGCACTCTTTTAAGAATAGTATTTGTTGGTTATTGGAATTTATTCCATATACACCAATCCTATACTTGTGTGTGTGTGTGTGTATATATATATATATATATATATATATATATATATAAAACACTCCCTAGATATTTAAATTTCCTCACCAGCTTGATTTTAGTGTCCCTGATCTGCAAATTCCATTTTGGGCTCCTCCTTTTACTGATGACCATGCATTCTGTTTTCTTGTCGTTTATTCTTAGTCCCTCCTTCTCGCTCTCCTTCGCTAGCTTCTGTAGAAGGTTTTGTAATTTCTTTTCTGTGTCTGCTATCAGTACTGTGTCATCTGAATATCATATGTTGTTAACATTGTGAAATCATGTGACAGCCATGTCTCTGGGCAGGTGCACACTGGTAACCATAAAGCTTTATGCTACAATTGTTATCACTCCAGTATGAAGTCTTTGGCACTATGCAGGGCAGTCTGCAGCCAGATTTCAGTTCTCATTCAAATGTTGTCAATTTGCATGTACTATGAATTGTTCATATCATTGTAATCTACAAATGATCCATGGCACATGCAAACTGACAGGATATTTCTGCAGACTAAAATTAAAAAATTGTCACTTTTTTTTTTACTAAATGCTGGCCTCCACAATAATGTGTCTGTTCTTGCTCAGAACCTTCCTTATAGATTAAATTTAAGAATCTAATTTAGTTACAGATGAACAACAAGGCATGATGAACCAATGTTTCAATAAAGTTGGGATTTTTTTGCTATTTGAACAAAAGGTATCCTATCAGGTGTATAAATCCACAAAAGTTGGAATCCAGTAAAATGATGTAAGAAATCCTGAATCTGATCTGTGTCCTATGATCATCAAGATTTTATTTTTCCACCAATCCACATATAGTTTTGGGGGCCCTTTATTTGTGCACATGCTTGTCATGTTTTTCATGAGATTCGTAAAACTTAACATTCGCACTATCTGTGGCTCTGTCTGCAGGATACTGAGCACTGTATTCCTAAAAATCAACAATAACCTACTTCTGATTGGAATTATATTTTAATTAAGTAATTAATATTATATAATACTGTTTATTTTAAAAAAAACAAAGCATTTACTTAAATAAATTTTATCTATTAAAGATAGTGTATAAATAGAAAATATATTAAATAATTGTTGGGCTTAATCCATTTCACAGATATAATATTTTTGTATAAACATTTTTTACCTTTTATTTGATTTTATCTTATCACATTATTATTATTATTATTATTTTTATCATCTTCATTATTCTCATTTGTATTTGTATTATTCTATTGTTTTATTACTATTTATATCTTGAAGGAAAGTATTTTCTTTATTTTGGATAACTTTTAATAGAATTTACTTAAGTTTTTATACAAAATTTAAAAAATATAATCCTTATTGAAAAATTAAAATCCGCATATGTATGTATATATGTACATGTGTGCATGTATATGTATGTATGCATGCATAGGTGTGTGTGTGTATATATATATATATATATATATATATGTGTGTGTGTGTCTATTTATCTAAAAAAAAAAATTTTTTTTTAAATTTCCTTACATCTTTTTTAAAAAAAATAAAAGTTTCTTTACAATTTTTTTAACTTTGAGTTGTTATTATTATTATTTTAAAATATTAATGTTGAAGTGTCATAATCCGATTGTAGACATTTTTTGTCTTGTGTCCCCACTGCATCTATGTTTTCCTTTTCCTTTTTTCCCTGTCTAATTTCTCTATATTTTTTCTCCTTTCTGACTTTTTTCTTCACTTTTGTTTCTAAGTTCCTCTTCCACTTTTCTGTGGATACACTTGATAAATAGGTCAGCATGCCCACCACCTCCGTTATTATATGTCTCTTTATTAAGGATGCATGTGAATACCGCTATCTCTTTTCTTCTTTATTTCTTTCCTCCTTTCCTAATTTATTTATTTTTTTTTTTTTTTTTTGCCGATCTTTCGTCTCCCACTCTCTCAATAACTTTATCCCTTTTGTTTGAGATATATATACAGTGTAACCCGGATATAAGAGAGTTGTCGTGACCGAAGAAGAAGTCTCTTATATCCGGGTTTGGTCTATTTTGTTTAGGTAACTATGGATCTAGTTTGGGACCAGAGAAAATCCGAGTTACACTGTATATCTCCTTCAATTCCTCCTGCCACCAACTGAAACCTTCCTCCTCAAACAAATACATAATTCTTTTTATGCCTGGAATATTTGTCACCGATTTATTTGTAAGAAAATGGTTGATCTGAGGAATTAGGATCGAATTTCAATAATATATATATATATATATATATATATATATATATATATATAAAGTTGGTGCAAAAATAATGTCGTTTTCTCACATATGTTACTATGTGAGAAAACGACATTATTTTTGCCCCAACCTGATAGTGTATTTGGGTAGCAGTTCCTCTTTTATACAAGATTCACTGAAGATCACTGACAACATACTGTGATTGAACTTTTTATTCAATTAATGCAGTAAGTTTTTCCTTGATTTACATATATATATATATATATATATATATATATATATATCATACCTATGAACACTAATGGGTATGTCCAAATCCTCATAAATACATTGGACACTATTGTAATTGGGGGTAATATGCTATCTAAGTAGTCCACCACTAGCAATGGTTTACCTATTTCACGCCGCTGGCGAGTATTGCATTTTGTTGATGTTATAAAGATTACCATTTCATTTCCAACCTCTGTTTTGGTCATTCCTCATTCAGTAACCTTTTCTAGGTTACAACACATTCATACAAGTATTTTCTTTACTGGATATAAATTGTATAAAAACTCTCCAAATATTCTATATATTTGAGCACTTTTGGCTATTAGCCATTACCAAGGGTTTTTCTTTTTTTTAACTGAAGATGTAGATTTTTTTATATATCTATATCTATAATCATGGGAAGATTTTTTTTATTTTCCAAACACAGTCATCACATTTTGGCTATGTTCATAGCTGATATTATTGAGTTTTGGCTTTTACTTTTTTATTATTATTAATGCTTTCATTATTTTTAGATATGTTTTGGATGTGAATGACACTGTATGGTTGTATTTTCTACAAGTATGTTATGGATAGAGCTTGGTAGATTTCCTTGTGTAATGATACCTAATTGAGCTATGTTCTGGGAGATGTAACATGAGTCTTCTTGATAAACATGTAGTGTTATATCAAATATAATTATTCATGAATTTGGTTTGATCAGGAACACAGTTCTTTAAGGGTCATGTAAATTCATTTCATATATATATATATAGACAGGTTTTGTTAAATTAGACACGTTCTGTCTATTATTTTCAATAAGATCCTTTCATATTCGTGAATAAGCATTTTTGTATGGTCGTTAAAAAAACACTGTGTTAGCTCATATTGCATTTATTCCGAGTATTTCAACATAGCATAATGTCATCATCAGGGTATTGTTAAATATAGAGTAAGTATTTAGTGTTCATGGTTGTGAAGGACAAAAATTGTTGTGGTCATCCGGAGACTACAATTTTTATATGTGGAGTCTTGAACACTGTGTTATGGCTGGTTGACAGATACTGTTTTTAAGGGGAGGTAACTAGTTATGCTGTAATATATATATATATATATATATATATATATATATATATGTATGACCTGTTTAATCTGGGAAATTGTCCAGCATATATTCCAGAGGCAAATGAAACTTTTCTCTTCTCAACAAACTTTAGAAGCTTTTATGGAAAAGCATGGGCTCATTTTTAAGTAGCACATCGGACAGGGTAACTCAAGAATATTTGTTAGCCTAAGGTGAAGAGTTCAGTCCTTGGGAGGATTCGTATTAATGATTTCCACAATAGTTATCCGAAAGGTAAAAGAGCATATTTAACATGCCTTTTAGTCTGTAGTTGTTACAAATATATAAAAGCCAGTGAATACCAACATACTCTGAAATCGTTCGACAGGATGAAGAAGAAACTCCGATGGATGTCCTGTATGACATGTTTGAAATAGCACCACCCACTAACATAACAGAATGCATGGATACATCTCCTACACCAGTTTTGCCTGTAGGATCAAGATGATATTCACCTCAAAAGAGTACAAGGAAAAGAAAACCTACAGTGCGGTTAAGTCCAGAACCGAAAAACAAATGAGCTGAATATAACTCTACAGCAGGTTTCTGAAGACTGTCAGAGGTACGTCAGTATAAAGCAGGATTCTAAAAATATCAAAGAATCGGGTTTTGCTCACGTCAAAAAAGTACGCTACAAACAGAAATAAATAAAGTCTCCTAAAACTAATGAAACAAAGAAAAAGCAAAATAATTTGCCCCCCAACCCATGTTATGGATGTGGGGCCCTGCACTGGCACAAAGATTGTATTTTCCAGAACAAAAAAATGTTACATGACACAAAAGCTGGCATTACCGATCTAAAAATAAAACTAATAGCTGCATAAAAAATATATGGTTGGATGAACTAGATGGTGCTGATGCCAGGAAATTTGTAAAAATGTTAAACAAAAGTGTGGAATTTCAACTAGTCTTGGTTTCTGATTTGACAGTAATAAACTTGCAAACATGGAAAAGATTGGGGAAGCCAACCATGATAAAATCTAGAAAGATCGCAAGATCAGTTACAGGGGGGAAAAATTAAATTCGAGGGAGAATTGATTGCTAATACAACGTTCAACGGGAAGACTCTTAAATAAAAATTGTTCATCCTGAAAAATACTAACAACCTATTTGGCACTGATTGGATGACACAATTGTAGCTTTGGGATTTACCTGTAAATTAATACTGCCAAAAAATTGAAAATTGTAATGCCGAAGCTGAAAAACTGAAAAAAGGACTGAAGGAAGCCTATCCAGGAATTTTTTTTTTTTTTCTGGTGGGTTAGGCAGGTGTAACAAGATGATGGCAAAAATTGAACTACAAGACGACGACCAGTCAGTGTTCAAAAAGAAGCGAAATGTACCTTTTGTCTCATTGGAACAAATTAATGAGGAACTTGACAGATTAGTAAAAACTGGAGTTCTATCAAAGGTAGAGTACAGTGAATGGGCCACACCAGCAAATCTATGTAAAAAAGAAATTGAAAGGCACATGCATTTGCACTGATTTTTTGACAGGATTAAATGCTGTTCTGAAGGACTATCATTGCCCTCTTCTTTGACCAGAAGACATTTTTGCAAAGCTAAATGGGGGAAAATTTTTCTCGAAAATTGACCTTAGCGACGCTTATTTGCAAATTCCGGTTGAAGAGGTGAGTTCAAAGCTATTGTATATAAATACGCATCACAGATTATACAAATTCGAACATTTACCTTTGGGGTCAAGGTCATGTCAGCAATTTTCCAGCAAGTTATGGATACTATGCTGAGCAGCCTTGACTTTTCAGTCGCTTATTTAGATGACATTATGATGAAAAACCAAAGCATAGTCGAAAATAAGGATCACGTCCACGTTTTTAGTTTTTGCTAAGATTCAAGATTATGGTTTCAAACTTAAAGAGACCAAATGTGATTTTTTCATGGAAAAAAATAAAATACGTAGTACACATAATTGACAAGGATGACAGGAGACCAAATCCTGAATGGGCTGCCACGATTAAAGACATGCCGGCGCCCAATAACATTGTTTTCTTGCAGAGATTCCTTGGATTAGCAAATTATTACCAGGCATTCATACCAAATATGCATAATTTGCATGCCCCCCCCCCTTAATGAACTATTAAAGACAATCCCTGGGTTTGGACAGCAGAATGCCAGGAGCCATTTGAAAAAATAAAGACACTGATATCAGACTTATTTCTTATGCATTATGACCCAAACTTGGAAATCATTGTTGCCAGCAACGCTAGTTTGTATGGCGTATTTCTTCACAAAATGACTGATGGAACAGTATAACCGATAGCTCACACGTCGAGATCTTTGCTTCCTGCAGAAAAAAATATTCACTGATTAAAAAAAACAGGTGCTTGGGATTATATTCACATTTGCGAAGTTCCACCACTTATATTTACAGTTGACATTTCACTCTACAGACAGACCAGAAGCCATTACTCACTATTTTTGGCTCAAAGAAAGGTCTGCCTACTCACAAAGCAAACAGACTGCAGAGATGGAGTACAATCCTGCTAAATTACAACTTTAAAATAGAGTACATGTCATCAAAAAAATTCAGCCATGCGAATGGATTATCAAGACTAATTCCCAAGTACAAAGAACCATTGGAAGATACAGTGCTTGCCTCCCTTCCGTCTGAAGGAGAATTAAAAACTACCCTTTGTAATACAGTAAGGGAACTTCCAGTGACGCTTGAACAAATAAAACAAGAGGCTCTCCCTGATGAGTATATCAAGCAAACAAAAGCAAAAATTTTTTAAAAACACCAGTGAACTACAGACATTTTCTCTATATGTGACGAGGTGTTACTATACAGGGAACATGTCGTGATTCCGTTAACACTCCAGAAGCATATTTTGAAAGATTTTCATGCTGACCATCCAAAGAGTACTAAAATGAAAAGCATAGCTGTCTATTGGCAAAACATGGACAAAGATATAGAAAATGCTGTCAAATCATGTAAAGGCTGTGCCTTGGCAGCGAAGGTACCTCCTATTAAATTCAACCCCTGGCCAAAAATGGATCTACCTTGGTCTAGAATTCACATTGACTTTGTGGGCCCTCTAGAAGGATATTACTAACTCATTGTAGTCAACAGTTTCTCACAGTGGCCCGAAGTACACAGATGCAAAAACCCAGCTGCAGAAATTACTATAAAATTTCTACATGAACTGTTTGCCAGATTTGGAGTAGTGGACACCTTAGTGTCCGATAATGGAAGTCAGTTTATGTCTGGAGAATTTAGAGACTTCTGTGAAACATATCGGATTGAACACATCACTACCACTCCGTACCATCCAAGGTCTAATGGACAGGCTGAGAGATTTGTGGATACTTTGAAGAGAGCTTTGAAAAAAGCTAAGGCTACACCAACTGAAAAAGCCCTTCAGCAATTTCTTCAAGTATGCAGAATTGCACTTAATAACAAAACATCAGCTTCACAATCTCCAGCCGAAGTGATGTTCGCACATCATATACGGTCTGTTTACGATAAATTACTTCAGAAACAAAAGAAGCCAGGAAGAGCAAGCATTGTACCTCCAAGACAATATAACCCCAGAGAAAAAGTTTTTTCAGAATGTTTAAAGGCAACAAATCTTTTTCGGGGATGTTTACGATTGGAAAAAGAGTTGGGAACATGGTATATATTATAAAGGGTCCACAATTTATACATAAAAGACATCTCAACCAACTTAGGAAGTGCCTAACTGATTAGGCTGATAGGGGGCTTCCTGAGGAAACAGTTATGGATGTCATATCCAACACTTTTGATATTCCGACCCCTCTACGGGCCCCTGAAATGCACCTTTCTAAGAGAAAAAGAAAGCAACTGATTTAATAGGTGTCAATCCTAAAGGTAAAAGGTATTGAGACTACAGACAAATAAAAGTTCTCAAAGTTGTTCTACTTTGAACTTGGTAAAACAAGTCAGCCAAATTTTATTAGGTTGGTGCAAAAATAATGACGTAATAATGTCGTTTTTTGACGTTAAAAAATACGTCAAAAAGCAACATTATTACGTCATTATTTTTGCACCAACCTAATAAATACCAAACCAGTTGTAAAAAAAGGAAATGCTTGTTTTCTCTATAAATTAAACAAGTCAAGTGAAGGAAAACCACTCAAAAGTTGGTAAACTTTCTATAAAAATATTCCTCAGGATTAATTTTTGTGAAACGTTTTTACAGCTACATATACAGCGTCAGAACTTTAATATAAAAAAGGAAAAAATAAATAATTTTTTTTTTCTTCAGACTTCTGTGGAGTTAAGATTTTAGGAGGTGGAGTGTTATGGTGATCTATCTACATTAGAATGAACTCTTCCTCCTTCAAAAATACTAACCTGTGAAACTTCCTAAGCGAGGCAGTCAAGACGCAATGTAGATTGATTGTTCGGACAGACACTTCTAACTGCTGACTAATAACACTCTTTTTTTTGTATATATGTTCTGTTATTTCAATACACTTGTTCAACCTATCTTCTTTCCATGTCTTTCTTTCTGGCTCCTAACAGGCCACAACAAAAAGCATCAGGTATTATTGTTACGAAGCAAACAACAAGCAATGAACTTCATAGATCTCATTCTCCAAGAAAAACTCAACTACTATTGAAGAAACATAGGGATTCCCAATTAAAATTTGTTTGTGAGCATAAGAATAAACCTGAATCATATTGGGAAAGTGTTTTGTGGACAGATGAAGCAAAAATTGAACTATTTGGGCGTAATTCAAGGACTAACATTAGGAGAAAAGACAGTACAGAACTCAAAACCAATGGTGAAATTTGATTGTGGTAATATTATGGTTTGTGGATGATTTTCTGATAATGGTATGGGTAATTTAGAGATAATAGATGGTAGAAGGAATTCAAAAGTATATCAAGATGTTTTGGACTCTAATTTGTTTGGGTCAGTCATAAAGTTTGAACTCCCAAATGAATGCGTTTTGTAACATGATAATGACCCTAAACATATGGCTAAATCTATGAAAAATGGCTTCTTGAAAATAATGTCAATAGACTTGAATGGCCATCACAGTCTCCAGACTTGAATCCAATAGAGAATTTGTGGTGTTTTTAAAAATTCAAGTTAATAAAAGAGCTCTGAAAAACATCCTGGACCTAAAGAGAATATGCAAAGAAAAATGGAGTGACATACCAACAGAAACTTGCAAATCATTGATGAAAAGCTACAAAAAAAAAATTGCAAGTGAATTGAGTAAGGGATGTGCTACAAAGTATTAAATATGTATTATTATTTTGTACTTTTTTTGCCTTCGACTTTTTAATTTCATATAATTTCATTAATATAACATATTTTTCTGATTTTTTTTTTTTTTTTTTTTTTTTCCTATTGTTAGGGTATGCCATGGTATGCAAATATTGCATGGATGATAAAATTCTTTTATAAAATCTAAATATGTTAAATAAAAAAGTTCATGGAGTACAAATATTTCTTTCCCTCCACTGTATATGTGTATATAATTATCTAAGTAAAATTTCCACTCCCACCACCGAAACAGTTTGAAGGAAGAAGAAAAAAAAAATTAATCCCTGAATATAACTTTTCCAGTTTTATTTTGAAATCCACACACACACACACACACATATATAATCCATATTTTTATTTATATATATATATATATATATATATATATATATATATATACACACACACACACACATATATTAGGTTGGTGCAAAAATAATGTCGTTTTCTCACATATGTTACTATGTGAGTAAACGACATTATTTTTGCACCAACCTTATATATATATATACACATTTTATATAAATATATTACTTCAGCTATATATAAGTAAAATGTATATACATATTTTTTAATAATACTGCTCTGACCAAACAGAAAATAGACAACAAAAATTTTAATCCCTCGATATTTTTATTTTATTTTCATTTAAATTTGAAATCCACTTGAGCTGAAATTTTGCCTTCAGCTCAGCGGTCTTCACATTTTCTTGCTTTTGTTTGTTCTTCCGCTGTCTGTTTTTCCATACTCAGAGATTTTATTCCAAAAGCTTTTAACAGATTAAGTAGGGAGACTGATTGGTTGCCACGGGAACCTGATACCCCATGTGCAGAGAAAGGAAAGTGATGATGGACATTAGAAATGAGATGTTTGTTTTGTCCAGGTTTGTTCACAGTGATCTGATTTGTTTTTGAAGTATCTCAACTAAAATTTGCGCCTAGAGATCACTGATTGGCGAGTTAGGCATCCAGTGAGATATACAAACACACACACACACACACGTATATATAAGAATTTGTCAGGCCTGACAATTGCGTCTAGCATGAAACAGTCTGTCGTCTCTCACAATGTTCACTTTTATATTTACTTATGCTCTATCTCTGATATTGAGCACTTTATCCTATAAATGTAGCACATGTTAAAACTATATTTCTTCTCATTTTTATATATATATATATATATATATATAATTATCTATTTATAAATATGATTCCATCACTACATAAGAGTTCTCGCATTTCAAAACAAGAGCCGAAAACTTCAATATAATTATTTGAATTAAATTGAATTAAAGTACCAAGCTCTGTTCCATCTTCAAGCGAAATTTTTTTGGGAATCTAACAAATTTTGCTTGAAGATGGAACAGAGCTTGGTACTTTAACAAGTTCATTCCTATTTTCTATATATTTTTACACCCACACACTCACAAACATATATGTATATATATATATATACAGGATGTCCATAAAGTCCTGGGTAAGACGATAAACTATATCCATATCCTGTGTAAGACAATAAACTACATTCAGCAGCAAGGCCTCTGATCAGGAGGTGTTGAGGAGTGTGGAACCACCTCTTAATTACTGGTGTTCCCAGGTCCACCCTGACCCAGGGTGGTAGCACCTGTTAGGGTCCCAGCTATGGGCAAATAGTTAACTATTACCAGCAATACTTTTTTGGAAAAAATGATTACCAGCAATACAATTTTGAAGGAAAAATATTACCAGAAACAGATTTTTGACAAAACAAAATATTACCAGCAATAAAATATTATGTTGGCATTAAATAACCCATTGAGGTTGATATGCTGTAAAACAAAATAAACCAAACCAATCTAAACCAAAGAATACATATTCTATTCATACGAATCTATCCTAAAAATCTTGTCGGCATTAAATAACCCATTGAGTTTGAAATGCCGTTAAACAAAATAAACCAAACCAATCTAAACCAAAGAATACATGTTCTATTCATGCAACACTATCCTAAAAATCTTGTCAGCATTAAATAAGCCATTGAGGTTGATATGCCGTTAAACAAAATAAACCAAACCAAACAGATGCAATAGTTCAAACCTGTCCCTAATTTATCACAATTAGATGTCAAATGTTCAGATGAGCTTCAATCTGTAGTCCCCACCACCCCAGTTCAGACTTTTATAGCAAGGATGCACCATGTCACACCACTTCCACAGAGTTGAATCACCTTCATTTCCTCCATGATCCAAAGAAGAAAGTTTCACCCAGGTAGCTTTTTTCTCCCCAAGAACTGCCACTTCATTTCTCCTCAAATTAATCTCCACTTTTAAAACTATTTTCCATAAAAAAAATTAATTAACATAAACCATCCACACAGCAGTAATGACTTACCAAAATATAGCATCAATAACAAAATAAATTGTATTTAATGAACATTCTTCTCTGTGGCTTGTCCCTTCAAGACATGGGTAATCATGGTTCTTCACAACTTCCCACACTTTGTGACACTTGGTAAGGTTTATCTTTTTGCTATCGCTCTTAATCTCTTTTCTGTCAACCAATTGCACAGGTTCATTAGTGTCATATAGGAATAAAGTGTCGCTGCCGACATTTGGGTTTGAACATAGATCTCCAGAGAGCAAGCACAGTCAACCTCATCTTGAAATAATTAGATAACTTAATGGGTAAAGGAAAATATACAACTGGGAATTAGTGGTGTCTGATCGTGTATTGTTCGAAGGCATTACTATTATTGTATCTGTGATTTACAAAGTCTCTCCTACAATCGAGCATTACAAAAATTAGGTATGTTATTACATTCTTTTTTCTGCCTCTCTTAACTTCACTATGTCCTGTGAGTGTCAAATTCTCCAAACCATCTTTCCTCATTATGTGCCCTGAAAATTTAAATTGTCTTTTTCTGACTCTAAGTATATTGTCCTTTTTGTTTCCATTTTTCCTAAAACGTCCTCATCCGCGTCCTGGGTATGGCGATAAACTGCATCCAACAGCAAGGTCTCAGATAATGTTTTCAGAAAAATAATGTTGCCAGCTCTAAGTTTTTGAAACAATAATGTTGCCAGCTCTAAGTTTTTTGAAACAATAATGTTGCCAGCTATACATTTTTTATTCCATACAAAATAGGTATTTAAAATTCATATAAACTGGATTGAGTGGTTGATATGCCATAAAACCCAAACAAACAAATAAAACGTCCTCATTACATGTTTAGTTCATAGTACTCTCAGCATCCTTTTTGTATAACCACATCTCTGTTGCCTCAAATCTCTTCTTCATCAGTGAGAAGTTTATCTAGCATTTACTGTCATGACTGATATTGCATAATAAGAGAAGATTGCAACCAAGGTCTGATGATTTTACAAATGAGATGGCTTGATACAAACATAATTTCTATGCTAATAGTTTCTTCTATTGCACTTTTCACTTGTGGCACTCTCTTCCAGCTTCTTGCTTTCCAGTCAACTTAGATCTTCAAAATTTTAAATGCAATGTTGATAGTTATTTTCTGTCTTCTTAATAGTGTTTTTTTCTCATATTCTCTGACACTTACTGTTGTCGATTCCGAGATGGAAAATCGGTCTCCAATAAATGACAAACGCAAGTATTTAAGATAAGAAATTAAATGTATTTACACAAAATACAAGAGGTACTGCTGTTAGTAAATCCAGGAACGCGGTTAGTATTAATCAAAGATCGCTATATACAGTCTCGAAGTAAACTTCCTTAGAGTAGGGCGTGCTTGTAACGGTGACTTCTACCTCCAACTCAATCACAATGTCTATGTACTTTCCACTCCTTTTCTCTTCTCCATATTCTGTCTGACTGAGGGTATTTAATGGCAGCAGGTCGAGTCCACTTATATCAAAAAGGGGTGGACCCCATAATACTTACTAACCCCTTGTGTATTAGTGGCTTTATTGCCTTGCTGAGGGTGAAATGAATAAAAAAGTGTCCAATCCTTTTTCTTTTTTCTAATGAAATTTTCCTGCTTCTTAATATCTGGCATCTTTGGCTATTCCAATGTACTTTCGGATTTCAGTGTCACATATTTCATCCTATGTTAAAACACTTCCTTGATATTTAAATTTTTGTATTTCTTAGATTTTGTGATCTCTAATTTACAGTGCCAAACTTACTTGGAACAAAACTCCATCAGTTAATTTTATTGCAATCAGATGCACTTAAGCCATGAAAAAGACAAAACAGCCGTAAAGATATATAATTCATGGTTACATACAGCCCACACATATTAATAAAGATCTACAATTTATTTCCACTATTCACATTGTTTGAACTGTTGTTCTCATCTTTATTGCCATATTCAAGACATTTTGGCCATTCTACACTTCAGCCTTCTTCAAGTGATATCTGTTGGAGTTTCAAACTGAACCCTTTATTTAGCCCATGGGGATAGATTGTTCTAATTCCACGTGACATGCCATTATCAAAAAAAAAAAAAAAAAGTAATAACACATTCATGGATGTCACGCATGGCACCAAAGCTGTTCAGAAATGTCTAGACTATTTGCTATGTACAACCACTTTCTCAGAATGAGGGTTAAAAAATGTCTATATTTCTTCGAATATTATGAACTGTCACTACAGAATTGCAAACAAATAACTGTACCAAATAACAGAAACTACATCACTTGAGGACTTTCAACAGCGCCAACAGATAAAATGGAACATGTAATTAGAAATGAAAATGTTGTAATTGTTATAGACAAGCGTATGGTTGCAAGAAAGAAATACAACAGCAGAAATAGATTTACATGATTTATTTCAATAGGAACGTGTGGTTTTGGGACAGCTACCTTGTGGTATAGTTCATAAACTGGCTGCTGATCTGGGTTGATCTCTCATAGTAGTTCACACTGGTTGGCGTGGCGCTCCTCCTGCTGACTGCTCATCCTGACCGTGACAGGTCTCTTCCCTGGCCTCCTGTTGACTGCTGTTGTACTTCACCATGTGACCCCTTTTATGGCATTTTTTATGGCTTAACAGGCTCAAAAAACGACACGAGTATAATTAGGAGGGAAGCATTTTTTTTGGTCGAAAAATAGAAACACTTTAAAATATTATTTTATTTTTTGTCCAGAACTCATGCATCGGGCTTATGTGTAGATGATGATAATGGTCATTTTGTGATGGGGCCTTGTCCCGTTGACATCCGGCTCTCGCTCTTAAGTATGTTAGTTTATTTGCCTGCAAATCAGATGAGATATGTCTTATTTTATTTTATAACATAATCAAGATGTTGACTTTTTGCAGTACTTCAAAGAAGAGATTAGGAAGGACGCTCCCATGAATACTGGAAAAAATGATAAGAGCTATGTGCGAGGCCCAGGGATTGACCTCACAACTACTATATCACCAAATTCACTTTTAACTCACTAGGCTATTTTTCCATGGGACTATCAAATGAGTTTGGCAGAACAAGGTCAGGAAATTGATGGTAGTGTCAGAAGTTGCTTGAGGTAATAAAAGGCAGGAATCTATGAGTGTCACAGTTGCCCATGTCCTGAAGAGACACCACATTTGAAAGAAGAAGCATCTTTATGCTTTTACCATTTGGGAATTCTGTCCTTGGATAAAAGGATAGGAAAATATTCTTTGAATCGAAGGTCAGGAATGTGATGCTAAAGTGTCAGAAATTCTGTTCAGTTATGTGCCATGCACAATACACACTTAGGCAATTATGTATCTTTCGATACATGACTGACGAGGCAGATTTTTTTTCCTGCAGTAGGTTGCCATTTCTTTCAGCAGTAGACCAGTTGCCATCTAAGGCTATAGAACATGGTCTGTCCTGTTATTTACCCATAGCTGCAGGGGGAGAAGAGGGTTCATACTTTTCCCAAGGGTATTAGCATGTAAGTGAATGTAATGGATCTGACTGGAATTCGAACTTGGCTCTCTGATTTCTCAACCTGAGCCACTATCCATTACTCCACCATGTCTCCTGAAGTAATAAAAGGGAGTAAGCTATGAGTGTCACAATTGTCCATGTCCTGAGAAGACACCACACTTTCTTTCTGCTTTTATCATATGAGAATTCTGTCCTTGGATAAAAGAGAGAATAAGAAAATATCCTTCGATATAGGATAGGAAAATGTCCTTCAAATCAGAGGGAAAATGTCCTGCTCTGTTATCCTTTTACATAGGCTTACTAGGTAGCTGTTTCCGTCTCTCCCTCTATTTTCTTGTTTCAAGAGAAAAAAATTTGTAAATTTTAACTGGAAGCATCACTGGCTGCTCGGTCAGTGAATGCAAAATGTTTCCTCATAAGGAAACAGCTAATATTGCCATTACGATTGTTGTTTTTAAATTCGCTTCTTCAGTTGGAGATACCATGACCCTTGATGATGTGGGTGATAATGGTTCTCCACAACATCCTATTTTTGTTACTCTTTGCAATGTTTGTCTTTTTACTATCCCTCCCATTCCCTGTTCTGCCATCCATTTACATGAGCACATTAGGTAGGTTACTCACTGTTTCCTTCTGTCCTTAAATATGTCCTGTGGGTATCAATTTCTCCAAGCCCTCTTTCCTCATTAAGTGTGCCTGTTCTGCAATCCATTCAAACAAGCTTACTTGCTGTCTATCTATATTTCTGAGATGAGGTATTATGTACATTATTTGCATTATTCAGACTATTGTCCTCATCTTTGTCGCCATATTTATTACAACGTTTTGGCCGTTGTACACTCCAGCCTTCTTCAGGTGGTTGGAATGTCGAACTGAACCCTTTATTTCGCTCACTGGGGTAGACTGTTCTAGTTCCACGTGCCATGTCTAATGGAGGTCCATTATCAGTTATCTCCTGCTAATTTCTCCACTACCTTAACCGGGTATTGAACACACTCTTTGGATCCTTTACTGGATCTAACCAACGACTTTATCCACTGTGCCATGTGTCCTTGAGGACGCATGGCACAGTGGATAAAGGCCGAAACGTGATAAATATGGCGACAAAGATGAGGACAATAGTCTGAATAATGTAAATAAAGCTTCCTTGCTCTTTCCCTGTTGCCTTTAATATGTCCTGTGAAGGTCAGATTTTCCAGGCATTTTATCTCTGTTGTTTTTGTTTCAATTTTACTTAAAACTTCCTCATGACCCACATATTCAGTCCATGGTATTCTCATCATCCTACTGTAGAACTACATTTTTGTTGTTTCGAGTCTTTCCTTCATTTGAAGAAATTGTCCAACATTCACTGCCCTACAGGAGGATTGATATTACATAGCCGCTTAGCACTCTTTTCATTGTTTTTCACAAAAATTTCCTGTTTCCAATTACTTTACTTAGCTTTTGGAAAGCATCTTTTTCTAAAGAATCCCATGGAGGTTGATATACTGCTAAACAAAAGCAATCAACCATCTGAGGTCTGGCTTTGAGCTTAAGTCCCAAATAGGCACTCAAGGAATAGGGGGGGGCTCCCTACTTTGAGGAGAATACCGCAGAAAACGCCTGCAACTATCAAATGTTGATTGTCGGAATGCATATAGGATTCATGTCGATTTCTGCATTGGATAAGCAGCCACTTCCTGTCATGCCTTTGACATTTTCTTTGCTTGGTCATCACCTCACTCGCAATTACCTGAGAGAATGACTCGAACTTTATTCATTATGACTCATCATTTTGCTTTTAAAGCAAACCAAGAGATGACCTTTGATGATGGATAATAAAATAAAGAAATGAGGATACAAATAAAATCTAATTTGGCAGCTTTCAACATGAAAGTGATTCATCAGGTTGCTAGACAACCCTGTTGTTCATGTGTGTGTATGTGTGCTGAAATATCCATAGATAGGCATAACAATTTAAAATAAAAATGAGGCATCTATTTCAAGCATGAGTATCCACTAATATTAATGCTTGAAGCAATAAAAATGTTGTATTAAAAAATAAATCCATGTATTCTTTAGAAATTGCTTTGTTGATGTTTCAGACATGAAACTGAGCAAATATAGGCTATTTGAGAAGATTATCAGAATGAGGAAGTGTGCAAAAAGTTTTTGCTAAACTGCGACACTCTCTGTAGCTGAGTAGTAAAGCATGCTGGATCAAACAGTGGTTTCTCCTATAAAGAGGACATGCAGGTTTGATCCCTGCTAAAGAGCACGGTTTTCTTTTATTAAGAATTCTGGAAATAAACATAAAAGATCAATAGACACTGTTTAAAATAAAAGGGTGTCTATTTAAAATGCGAGTATCCACTATAATATCATTTGAAGTGTGTGTGTGTGTGTGTGTGTATGTATGTATGTATGTATGTATGTATATATATATATATATATATATATATATATATATATATATATAATCACATTAAATGTTTAGTGATTTATTTATTAAACAGTATATTTATTTACTTTCATTTTACAACCAGAATGTTTGAGAAATCTTATTAAAGGATAATTTACACTTCCTGGCAGGATTTGCACCTGTGTCCCTCTGCATATATACAAGGCCTCTGATCAGGAGGTTTTGAGGAGCGTGGAATCACCTCTTAATTACTGGTGTTCTCAGGTCAACCCTGACCCAGAGTGGTAGCACCTGTTAGGGTCCCAGCTATGGCCAAATAGTTAACTATTACCAGCAATACTTTTTTGAAAAAAATGATTACCAGCAATACAATTTTGTTACCAGAAACAGATTTTGACAAAACAAAATATTACCAGCAATAAAATTTTTTGACAGCATTAAATAACCTATTGATATGCCATAAAACAAAATAAACCAAACCAATCTAAACCAAAAAATACATATTCTATTTGAAAAATATAGAAAAAGATACTGAAAATACAACTGTAGTCTTCAAGATTATTTAGAATAATTTTATTGGTTTCACAGCCCTATGATTTTCAAAAGTTAAATTGACATGGTGAGCCATGTGGCTCTCTCAGGATTTGTTTCACATTTTTTAAAATTCTGTATTTCACCCTTTTTAGATGATATTATTAAGTAAAAACTGTGTTTACTAATCATAAATGGAAAAGCTTAGTACAATTCCTCAGATACCAATAGGCATTTAGAATTTTTTTGTATGTGTATAGATATGCTGAATATAAGAGTTATAACTATAGTAAATTTAAAGCCAGAAAGTAGGTGAAATGAAATTCAATAAAACATTAGATTATGAAGAATATTTTCCTAAATTTTTAGGATTATTGAGTACTTAAAAATTATATATAAAAGACACTCACATTATATTCAATTATTTTTTACAACTAAAGTCCTCATAGAACAACACTGATCTGTCATCAAGCTGTTAAAGAAATATTTTAAACTTAAAGTGAGTAATATTTGTTTCAAATCAGATGAATTATACTTTAAATCAGCTAATATTCCTCAAATAAAGTTTCAGAAAAGTATATTTTATTTTTGGAAGATTTTTTTAACAAAGAGAATTACTTTGCAATGAAAGATGACTAAAAAAGGGTGCTAATAAATTATTTTAGCAGGAAAAAAATTATTTCCTGTCAATTTAAATTAGTTTCAAAATACAGCAAATTATTAGTGAAAATATTATTAAAATATTAACTTGAATTTAAAACAAAAATAAATGCTTCAAAAAAATTTTCATTTTTAAAAATTCATTTTAAACCTGAGGTATTGTGTTTTCTGTGGTGGAATCTATCTGGTATATAACTCTGGATCAAGAGGGTGGCTATTGGAAGACCCCATGTCTGGCAACAGGACTCTGCACCATACTACACAAGCAGGAGAACCCAGTCATGGCTGTCAGACAATTTCTGTAACCACATAACACCTTATATCCGGCCACCTAACTCCCCAAACTGCAACCCCCTTGATTATTAGTATAGGGTACAGTTGAGCGAGAGGCCAACAGAACTCCTTATAATACCAAAGATTAAGTGAAAGCAAGGATTATGACAGTAATTTAAACAAGAAGATCAACCAGAACAGTTGCATGAGATCCCAAAGTCATCTGGAAGCTGTGGTTGAAGCCAATGACAATTTTATTGAATAAATTTACGCTTTAGTATTTCAAGGTATTTTTGTATAATGTTGTTAAATTTATCTGTTAAAATGAGATGTCATTTTTACATAATTTAGAAGACAATTTATCCATCACACCCTGTATATTCTCCAAATTTCTCCAGTGTGGTATTTGATTTTGCTTTTACCAAAATTCATCTACCTTTCACTGATCTGATTGATGTGGATTCAGCCCTTTCCCAAGCATTGTAAACTGGAATTGAAACGCTACTGAGTAGAAATTATCCATTACACTGCCTGTACATCTAAGCTTACAACACCTGGTATTTGCAAACAGCCACCCATCTAGTTACTGACCAGGATCAATGTTGCTCAACTTTGGTGATAGTATGAGAACTGGTGTTTCAATGTGGCCATAAAACTTCAACCCTTCAACTGGTATAACTTAATGATCCAAACACCATTCAAAAAAGGATCAGTTTTGAAACAAATGTCTTCCAAAATATTCATGTACAGAACTTGTTTCTCCTTTTTTTTAATTTTTATTTTCTGTTTCTCCATATTCTTTCTTTTTCACAATTACTACACACTCATTAAAAAAATATCCAGCATCCATGAACATTTTCCTCTCCTATTTAAGAACATTTACCTATCCTATCCAATATCCAAGGATATTTTCCTATCCTATAGGCCAGCATATTTTCCTGTTCTATATCCAAGGGCATTTTTCTGTCCTACAGCATCTTATATCTTATATCCAAAGACATCTTCCTATCCTAAATCCAAGGACACCTTCCTATCCAAAATCCAAGGACATCTTCTTATCCTAAATCCAAAGACATCTTCTTATCCTATACCCAAGGACATCTTCTTATCCTATACCCAAGGACATCTTCTTATCCTATACCCAAGGACATCTTCTTATCCTATACCCAAGGACATCTTCCAATCCTATACCCAAGGACATCTTCATATTCTATATCCAAGGATATTTTCCTATCTTATCCTATATCCAAAGACATTTTCCTATCCATTATCCATGAATATTTTCCTATCCTATATCTAAGGACATTTTCCTTTCTTACAGCCAAGGATATTTTCCTATCCTATGTCAAAGGGCATCTTCCTATTCTATATCCATGGACATTTTCCTGTCCTTTATCTATGGACATTTTCCTGTCTTTTATCTATGGACATTTTCCTATCCTTTATCCAAGGACATTTTCCTATCCTTTATCCAAGGACATTTTCCTATCCTTTATCCTAGGACATTTTCCTATCCTTTATCCATGGTAATCTTCCTATCATATTCAGTATCCATGAACATTTTCCTTTCCTATCCAATCTTATATCCATGTGCATTTTCCTATCACTTAATACAATGTCTCACCCCAAGCTTAAACTCTTCATAAATGTTGGCATTTATTTTCCTTTCACGCCCACTAGCAGTGTATGAAAAACAATCATCTGTTTTTCTTTTCTTCCTCCTCCTCCTCCTCCTCCTCATTAGTGCTTATTGTTAATAACACGGATAAAAGAGAGTCTGATTTAGAAAGAAGAATGACAATGTGAAATGGAAGATATATTAAGAAAAAATTAAAAAATTAATTTCTTTTGAAAGGCTCGGATCAAAATTTGACACATAATAATTATTCTTTTCTTTTACTCTTCCATCATTTCCCAAACAAAGCAGATTTTTCAATAATTTTCATCCACTTCATTTTTTTCTCTTTTCCTGCTTACCAGACTCTATTTTTCTATTTCCTGGATATGACAATAATCTACATCTGGCATCAAGTCCTCTAATTGGGGGATTGGAGGTTTTGAGGAGTGTAGAACCTCCTCTTAATTGCAGTTGTTCCCAAGGCCATCCCAACCCAAGGTGGTAGTACCTGTTAGGGTCCTAGAATACCAGTAATGCATTTTTATAGTAAAAATACCAGCAATACATTTTATAGTAAAAAATACCAGTAATGCATTTTTTATAGTAAAAATACCAATAATGCATTTTTATAGTAAAAATACCAGTAATGCATTTTTTATGGTAAAAATACCAGTAATGCATTTTTATGGTAAAAATACCAGCAATACATTTTATAGTAAAAAAACTAGTAATGCATTTTTATAGTAAAAATACCAGTAATGCATTTTTATGGTAAAAATACCAGCAATACATTTTATATTAAAAATACCAGTAACCATTTTTTATAGTAAAAATACCAGTAATACATTTTTATATAAAAAAAAATTACCACCAATACCTATTTATCATTGAATTTCAAACTATACATTTTATCTGTAGCTGAAGGTAAACAACTGCATTCAAAATATTGAGAGTTTGGCATAAAATAATCCCAAAGGGTTGATATGCCACTAAACAAAATCAACCAACTCTGATTTTCACCCACCAAGAAGAAATTACAAGCATAAATATTAAAAATACATGAGATTCAACCAAAGACTTTTGGGAATTTGACCATGATGAAAAATTACATGCCATAAATTTTACTTCTCACCATCTCCTTCAAAATTTTCTCTTCTCTACTATTTGTCTGCTAGCTTCAAAATGGTATTGGTAATATTAGCTGTTTCCTTACGGAGAAACATTTGGCATTCATTGAAGTTCACCCAGTGCTTCTTTCATTAGAAATTCATAAAATATTTCTAGTTAAAACAGGATCTTGAGTGATATTTCTAGTTAAAACAGGATCTTGACTGATATTTCTAGCTAAAACAGGATCTTGGTCGAGAAATTATTGCATTTACTTCTCCCTACCTATTTGTGTGAAGGTCCAATCAAGAACCTTCCACAGAAGCTAGCTTAAATACCACCCAACAGGGGAGCTTTTAAGCTAATATACATATACATATATATATATATATATATATATATATATATATATATATATATATAGGTAAAAGACAATAGGAAAACTGTATTATTAGCTGATGCGTTTCATCCAATATGGACTTTTTCAAGGCAAAAACAAAATGAATTTATTACAACAAAACAGAATGTCCTTAGGAACTGGAAAAATTTAGAAAATGCTTTTGTATTCATATTTTTTTAACTGTGAGAAATTTTTCACATATATATATGATAATTGTAATGTTGGTAAGGCTTCATTGGAATATTTTCAATTTTGTTAAAGACATTCATGTACATATATCTTCAGCTTTAGTTTATTTTTGAACATTTCTCAATGTCAATCCTATGCAATGCCTTTTCCTCTGACCAAATGCTGTAAGATCCACTCCAATCCAATTCAGGGTCTTCTCAATACTACTGGAGGGACCTCTTTGATTGACTATGTCTTCAGGGATGTAGCTGTACTCACTATGCTTGGCCAATTCAGAGTTGTTCTTCTCCTAGGCCAATTACTCTACAAAGCTATAGGACCCAGTCTGCCCTGCTGTTTACCCATAGCTGGGCAGGAGGAGATGGATTCATATCTTTCCCAAGGGTATTATCACATAAGTGAATGTAACCATCTTGACTGGAATTCAAACTTGGCTCTCCAATTCCTTAATCTGATTTGCTATCCATTATTTGTACTATGCCCCATTATGAAAACAAATAGGAACTTAATATTTAAATGTAAAAGAAGAAAAGTTCCATTATAATTTCTTGGCATGACAGTAAAACATGTTCAGTGTTGTTCTTCTCAGAGTTTCCCTCATTAGACCTGTTTATTACACCCTATTCTTACCCTCCTCGCTTATTACATTTTTCCAATTGTTTCCCAGCTCTCATTCTTTATTTGGCAACAGAAAGTACATATATGCATACACAGCACATGTACAAGGTGGTATCCAAAGAATTGTGTACTTGAATCATGAAATAGAGTTAAAATCTTAGTTTCAATGGTTGCTTTGCTCCCCCACCTTGCAAATTGCCTTGCAAAGAATACTGCTTACAAATATCTCATAACCAGATGTGGTCATAACATTGCAGCTCAACTCCCTTCACATATCTGGGTTTACAGCCAGGGAGGTATTCATTCATGTGTCAAGTATGTTGGGTAAGTAGACCTAACGGAGGCCACTCCTCTCTAGATCAAAGCCCTGTCAAAATGTCCTCTAACTTAAGGTTCACTTTAGTCTTGTATACTTTGATACCATTGGGAGGGACCGTTTTCCCTGGCTATTGAATTCAGTTGAGGAATCCCTCAGTGTTGCTGTCATCACTGCACTGACTGCTTCCATAGCTATAGAGCCCAGTCTACCTCATTGGCCTAGACAGTTGTTGACCCCTATGAGAATATTCATCTGTGCTTTAATAGGTCTTGTTTTTAATCTTGCTCAGTGGTTAGCCACCCTCCTCACTAGAAAATCCTGGAACAGTTTTAGTCACTGATGACCCAACCATATAGCTTGTAGAACTGGGTTACACGATACTATTAGATTGGTACAAAAATAATATCGTTTTTTGACATTAAAAAATACGTCAAAAAACGATATTATTTTTTGCACCAACCTAATAGTAACACTTATAAGGTGATCTGACATAAAAAGAAATTTGTCTGCTATACAAATATTTTTCAAATTTTGGGGCTAACTTCTCATATACATTGGTTTTCTGTTATCAACCTCATTCTTAAAGCGAACTGTTTTTTGTTTATCTCCTCCATCTTATTGAACTCTGACTTTCATACAAGAAGAAATTACACTAATGGCAGTGAAAACATTATTTTTTCATGTAAAAGAAAAAAATGTTTTCTTCAGAGATTGTGGTCTGTTATTTAAAACCAAGTTGTAATTTTTGGTTTTCGTTCTTTAGCAAGTTATCACTATATCTAACGCTATTATTAAAATGAAAAATCTTTCTGAAAGATATGTGCAGAATAAGCAATAATTTAACATTCTATTCACATATCCAATTATAGGCATTGATAACCAGGCCAGAATGTAATTTTTTTTTTTTTAGCTATATACATCTTTACTTTGTTCTCCTCTCTTTCTTAATCATTTTTCTGACCTTTAATATTAAAAGATAAATAAAGATTCAGAATCAACAATAGGTTTATTTAAATATAATGATTCCCAAGTGCTTATCCACTCTTAATTAAGAGAGATTATCTCGAGCAATTTATACCCATGTGATTCTTCTGCTGACAGTGCATTACGATATACTTTCTGTTGTTAACCCTTTAAGCTTTTAGCAACAGATGATAAATTGCTGTTCAAGAAATAACAGAACCCTTTGCAAAGGGGTCTGATACCCCAAAAAGCTAGCTGTTAGCAGAAATAGTTCAGTTATTAGTTGAAGAGACTTGAGGCAACAGAAATGTGGTTCTACATAACAATGGCTGAGAATACAAAGGGTTGAACATGGAACAAAAAGGACACTTTATACATAGAATCAGAAAAAGCAAATTGAAATTTCTATGACACCTAATGAGGATTGAGGTCTTGGAGAAATTGATGTTCACAAGACATATCAAAGACAAGAGGGTCAGATGATAACAGTGAGCAACCTACCTAGTAAGCCTATGTAAATGGATAGCAGAGCAGGACATTTGAAGGTTATTTATCCTATCAATGGATATTTTCTTATCTTATCCAATATCCATGGACATTTTCCTACCCTATATCCAGAGACATTTTCTCACCCTATCATATATCCAGGGATATTTTCTTACCCTATCATATATATGGGGACATTTTTCTGTCTCCTATCCTATATCAATGGGTATTTCCTATCCTATACAATATCCATGGAAATTTTCCTATCCTATATCTAACAAAAGTTTTCCTATCTTGTCTTATATCCAAGGGCATATTCTTATCCTATCCTGTATACATAAAGATTTTCCTATCCTATATTGAAGGACATTTTCCTATCCTATCCTATATCCAAGGACATTTTCCTATCACTTAATACAATGTTCCATAACAATCTTCATAATGTTGGCTTTTATTTTCCTTTCACGCCCACTGGCTACATATGTAATTCTGGCACAACAATCATCTGTTTTTCTGTCTTACCTCCTCTTCCTCCTCATTAGTGCTAATTGCTAATAACACTGATAAAAGTGAGTCTTATTTAGAAAGTCAACATGGAAGATATACTTC
>OZ010600.1:65163403-65198403 GCA_963932145.1 Acanthosepion lycidas | reverse complement strand
GATTCACGTTAGACCTGAACATTTTTTCTAGTTTTTTGTTTTAATTTTAACTGCATTATTTTTTAAATTAGATTTTACTAATTTCAACTAATTTTTTATATACTGATTTGTTTTAAAATTCCTAATATCCCCAAATTGTTTCAACCCCAGTGTAGTAAGAACGGGGTGGTAGACTGAAGAAGCCCAGGCATATTTTCCCTTTCATATGCGAACCCTGATCTACATATTCCCTGCAGTTAATATATTACAGGGTTTCTTCAGTCTGTTACCTGTAGATTCAGTAGTTGAAATGAAATCCATTATTCCTGATGCTGCTATTTGATTTGAAATGTTAGTAAGACAAGTATTTGACTAGTATTTGGAGAACTTCTACTTTGACATGTGTCACTAATCAAACAGTGTCAACAGAAAAATAATGCATTTTATTTCAACCACATCTACATTGGCAAGAGGCACCTTGACATGGTGTAATGGTTAGCAAGCCTTTTTTGCTAGATCAATTGTGACTTAGTTTGAGCCTCACTGGGTGCTCCATACTTTCATCCTTGTGCCACATCTAGGCTACACTTAGAAAATTACCTTCTACATTGACAAGACATGATTCACAGTAATCATATGAAAACTTGCATTTTTGGTTTTACTTTTCTTTTTCTTTAAACTGTATCATTTTTTTTTCTTTTTTAATCAATTCACCCCAAGCAAGGCGAGGCAACTAAGACCCAAGGGGTTACTGGGAGTGATGTGGAAGTAGACTTTAGAAGGAACTAGAAACACAATCCTAAACATGTAACAAGGTATAAACCTCTACTCATATTCAAAAGACAGAGGAGGAGGAGTGTGAACCGGATAATAGGCAAACCTATCTAATCCTGCTCAGGAAAAATAAAATCGGGAAAAAATTATTTAAGTAAAACAAATAAAAAACAAATCATATATTTTATCCGTGAAAATAGCTGGAAAAAACATTGTTTCCCGCTGTTTTGTAGAGGTGGCTTTAAAGCCCAACAGCCAAGGTTTAAAATTGCTCAGCCCATTAACAATTAAACAGTTAATTTATATTCCACATACTGCAATTTGGAGTTTAGTCATTATCATTGATCTCATTGGACTTTTTTTTGTTGTTGTTTCAAAAATAGTTTCAGTTAATCTATTTGTTGACTTCCTTTTTGCATCTGTATTGCAAACCTCAGAAAATATGAAAAATGCATTAGCAGAAATGTTATAATAAGAAAAAAACAAAATCAGTCATAAAAAAAAAAAGTCTTGTATCTGTACAGATTCTTTAATATATCATGTTACTGTTAATCTCAGGGATTATTTTTTCCTCATTATACACAAGTGTACTTTTCTATTCTCCTTTAAACTTCTTAATTGCTCACATATTCTTCCTGTGGTACTCATCAGCAGAATCAAATATCTACTTCTTCAGGTCTCATCTTCATCTGTGAGGAGACTGTCCAGTATTCTCTGCTATATATGTGGTCAGATATTATATAGCAGTTCAGAGGAATGGTGGAGTAATGGATAGCAGCTCAGTTTGAGGAATCGAGAGCCAAGTTCGAATTCCAGTCAAATCCATTACATTCACTTACATGCTAATACCCTTGGGAAAGGTATGAATCCTCTTCTTCCCCAGCTAACAGAAGGACAGACTGGGTTCTATAGCCTTGGATGGCAATTTGTTTACTGTAGAAAGAAATGGCAACCTACTGCAGGAAAAAAAAATCTGCCTCGTCAGTCGTGTGTCGAAAGATACATGATTGCCTAAGCATGTATCATGCATGGCACATAACTGACTGACTATTTTCTTTGTTTTTAATATTTTCAGATGTCTTAATACCTGACTTAATTGTCTGTCTTTATTTGATCTTCTTCTCGCTCAATGTGCCATGTTGTTTCAGGATTTTTTTCCCTAAAAATGTAATAATAATAATGTATTGATGGTAATATATTTTTTTTCTTTTACAAAGTATTTCTGGTATTAAGACCTATTTTTACACTTTCATATCTAACACTTTTGCCCCAGCCTCTCAACCTTCGACGTCTCTGGGTTGAGGTGTCTACTCGGTCCTAACCAAAATTAAGGGAGTGGCCATAGGTCCCCTAAGCATCTGTAGATTATTCAACCAGCCCACTGGTTTAATCCTGCTTCTTGCCCACGTTGTGATTTGTTTGATCCAGAAAGCAGAAGTGATGTCCGCCCATTCATGGTCGACTGAAAATGTAGACACGGCTGGAGAGTCTGCGCTAAGAAATTTAGAATGCAGCAAAAAAAAAAGAATTAATATCTGCAGAAAACCGGACAAACATCGATTCAATGTTTGAATTGTTAATGTCTTTTATACAGCAGAAAAGGATAGTATAGAAAAGAAACAGGTTACAGAAAAGAAAAGTAATTGACATAGAAATGCATACACTGGATTCTGGACAGAGAGAGAGAGTGTGTTATGATTAACTTGTTGTTAAATCGTCTCAGAACGATATACGATTCTTGCGATGGGGGAATAAGATTTCTGTGTGCGGCTTAAAGTTTATAGTGGTGTTCCTCCTTAGCAGAAGTAACAGTAGTAGTAATATTCATGGTAGCAGAAGCAGTGGTACTTATATCAACAGCACATGTTAGTGGACGCTTCGTTCCAATCTCTGACGTCATGTTCTCTCCTTCTTGAGTCTCCAACTTGACTCTACACTGTCTCTAGCCCAAGTCTTGCCCTGGCTAATTCTCTACCGTCATTCTTTCCTGTCTGCACACTCACCCGTCTGTGTTTTTCAGCATAACTATGCATTTATATAGATAAACCAGTCTGGTTACAACTGACCCTTGGCCCTACTACTTTGCACGCAATTATCACAGGTTCCTCCTCCTTCAACCAAAATCATGTGAATTTCAAAGTTCCTTCTAGCTTACTCAGCTCTATTTCAATTTTTAATTGATAAAAATTATTTTCATGGGTACAACTTCTACCCGAGATCAAATTTCCACATCAGTAAATGCTCTGATTTAATTTCACTATTCAAATCTATTCCAATTTCACTAAAAAAAATATACATGTGTGTGTGTTTCCAAGACTCTCACATAGTGTTTTGACCCCCAATTTGGGGGTTAACTATTTGCCCGTAGTTGAAACCCTAACAATTGCTAACACTCTGGGTCAGGGTGGACCTGGGAACACCAGCAATTAAGAGGTGGTTCCACGCTCATCAAAACCTTCTGATCAGAGGCCTTGCTGTTGGGCGTAGTTTATCATCATACCCTGGATGCAGATGTAATTTATCATCATACCCAGGACAGTCAATTCATTTTTACTTAAGAATTTGTTATTTATGCACACCACCCATAGTATTCTTTTTTTATTTTAATCATTTCACCCCAAGCAAAGAAATAAGGCCACTAGGATGCAAGAGGTTACTGAATGTTAGAGAATATAAGAAAAAAACTATTATTATAGAGAGAGAACACTATAGGAACAAGAGTTAAGAAGACAGAAGGTAACAACTGACATTGCATTTAAATTTTTGAAGATCAAAGTTGACTGGAAAGCAAGAAGCTGAAAGAGTGTTCCACATGAGAGAAGTGCAATTGAAGTAACTATTAGCATAAGATTTACAGTTACATCTAGCCATTTCAACTCTAAATTGATGAGACCTTGCTGCCAATTTCATACTGTACTTAAATTCATAAAGTATAGGAAACATAGAGGAAAATTCATTAGAACAATTACCATGAAAGCATTTATAGAAAAGGCACAGGTAAACTATTACAATGATAGGAAAAGAACTGAGTCTCAGATGCTAGGCCAGGACCAATATCATTACAGATTCTTCTTTGAATTTTATCAAGAATATCTAAACATGTAGCAGGAACACCAGAAGAGATAAGGCAGCAATATTCAAAGCAAAAGCGAATGGTAGACATAATTATGTAAGATAGATTCTGGCAAGAAAAATTGTCTAATTGTCCAATTTTCTGAGCTGCAGATTTTAGCAACTGATTCAATACAATTTTTCTACTTTATGTCAGCCAAGATTAGAATCGGCCATAATGATGGAAGGTATAAAGAAATTCTCTCAGTTGGTTAAAAGACAGCAATTTCGTTTTTGAAGTGTTAAAATTAACAAGCCACTCCTTCCCTCATTTAACAACAGATTGTAGCTCATTTTTTTAGATCAACTAGTATATTCAGCATCTTTCTGTAGAACGATATTTCCCTTACCTAAAGTTTTCTCTTCAGCTGTCTTGTATCAGGAAACCATTATCATGTCCAAAAACAGAAAGAAAATTATTTCTTCAAATCTGAAAATATTTTCTAGCTCTAAATAACCTGCAAAGTGTTGATAACCCATAGAAAATGAATCACTTCAACTGTAAACCTTCAGCCTTCACTGTCATATAAAAGGATCAATATTATACAAGAGTTCAGCACTCTTTTCTTTGTTTTTAACAAAATGCTTTTTGTGACTTAATACTTTGCTTAGTTTCTCTAAAGCTTCTTTTGCTATTCCAATGCATATCTGAATTTTGCTGTTGCACTTTCCATCCTCTGTTTAACTGATGTGGCTTTGTACAGCTAACAAAGTAATCAGATCAAGTATGTATACTGATATAATGGAATATACATACACCTGTATTCCCCGCTCACTGGAATGTGAGTGGCTGGTGTCTGTCATAAATACAGACAGACGTGTAGGTACGACAGAGTTTAAGTCTATGATGACACCCATTGGACTACGCCAATGGCTATTCTATTGGTCTACACCTATTACCTGCGACTACGATGAGTACCAGTCGATTACTGCTACCGTGTACAACTTGGTTACAGTAGCCAAGACCCCTTAGCTACTTCGATCAAATATATCACTTTCCGGGACATATCATATATACCATGTATAACAGCATGGAATAATAGTCCATCCCACAAAATGTTTAATATCTATAAAACACTAAACTAATTGAGTTTATTTTTCCAGGTTTTCAGATAAGATGTTTAGACATCACTGAAAAACCCTTTGAGTTATCCAGCTAGAATGAGAACAGGTTAAAATTGTTTTGTGTCAGCCCCACTATGTCTTCCCAACTGAGATAATTGAAAAAGATCATTGAGACCTTCAACCATGGTACCAACATGCATACTCTGGCTTCCATCTTCAAAGTTTATGTCTATTCAAGAAACCTTAAGAGAACCGTGAATAACATTATTTACATTATTTGTCCTCATCTTTGTCGCCATATTTATCACAACATTTTGGCCGTTGTATGCTCTGGCCTTCTTCAGGTCGTTGGAATTTCGAACTGAACCTTTTATTTCACTCACTGGGGTAGACTGTTCTAGTTCCACGTGCTATGTTTGATAGATGTCAGTTATCAGTTATCTCCTGCTAATTTCCCTCTGAAAGTTCTCCACTGGATCTAACCTGTCCTTGAAGACACATGGCACAGTGGATAAAGGTGTTGATGAGGACAATAGTCCAAATAATGTAAATAATGTACATAATACCTCATCTCAGAAATATAGACAAACAGTGAATAAGTTTTAAAAAGAGGGAACAGTAGAGAGGAAAAATGGATCAGGAGGTGACAACAGGAAGAGGAATCATCATTTTACCTTTGAGCTAAATATATTCTTATTGTTCAAAGTAGAGTTCAATTGTGTTAGAAAAACTTTGGAGAATTTCAGTAAGATATTATTAATCATTTCTAAGATATAACGATTCAAAGCTTAATCTAACAATTGGACAATTTTTTTGCTGTTACACTCGGTGTGTGTATATATATATATATATATATATATATACACACACACACACACTTTATCTTACCTTTTGCAAAATGCTTTCATTTGATATACCTAACTAGGTTAGCTAGGCTTACAGCCACATTGCATTCAAACACTGATTCCTGCACGATCACTGCAGTTAAGCAATGCCAAGCCTAATGAATACCTAGATGTGTGACTACTAAGGAATTCCAGGTACTGTAAGTTTGGATGTGCAGGTACTATAATGGATAAAAGCACAGGAATTTTTAACCAAAGACCCAAGTTCCAATTCCTGTTGGGTTCATTATATTCATTTACGTGCCAATACCTTTGGGAAAGGTTTGAACCCACCTCTTCTCTCCCAGCTATGGGTTAATTAAGTTAATTATGATTTCTAAATAAAAAAAATGCTTACAATCTAAAAAAAAATATATATTGGCTTTAAATAGCCTACAAAGGGTTGATAACTGGTAAAAATGAATCAACAAATCAATTTTGTTAGCTCAGTTTCCAGCTAGTATATTTTCCCTATGAAAGACAGTAACTGAAATTTATTTGGTTCTGATTTTTAGAGGTGAGATTGAATCTTCAAAGTCAAGATTTAAATTTGCTTTGGAGATTATTAATTAAGCAGTTAATTTAGATTCTGCATTTTGAAGTGATTATCATCAATCATTTGTTTCTTATTTCAGCATTATTTCATTTGATCTGTTCTTTGATTTTTTTTTTTTTTTTTTTTTTTTTTGCTTTAAATTGTAAACCTGAGAAAGGCTGAACAATGAATCAGACAAACTGTTATGGTAATAACAAAAATAAAAAGGGTGAGGTCAATCATAGAAAAAATAAACAAAATGAAAAGAACACACAAAATCTCATTGGCTATACAATTACTCCAGTTAAACAAATATACATAACAAAGTAGAAAATTTGTTCTTCAAAAAAATTTTCCAAAATTCAACCATGAAAAAAAAAAAAAAACTTTGCCAAACACCTTGTCTCCTTTGAAGCTGCTTCCTCGGTACATATATAGCAATCTCACAAAGAGGAACGGCATAAATCTCTACTATATTCAGTTTGTTGGTCCTCCAAGTAAATATATATTCATAACAAACCCAACTGGAATTGGAACTCAGCTCTCCAATTAACAATTCCTAGCCATTATCTATAACATCACAAACACATTGAAGCTTACAGTATTCCTAAGCAGTCACCCATCTAAGTAATGACCAGGCTCAATGTTGCTTAACTTTGGTGATCATATAAGAACCTGTGTTTCAATATGATATGGCTTTAAGCTGTGTAGTGTTGTATGTGCATAAGAAAGAAGTGATGCTCCTAGGGTTATGCAGGTCAAGATTGTAATGATTGGGAAAATCCTGCCGAAAGTCTGTTTCACAAAGCAGCAGTTTTTGGGGAAAAAGCTGTCTGAATGTGCCTTGTTCTTATTTACTCGTTATTGCTTTCTGTGTTTTCCAAGCCTCCTAAGAGCGAGGGGTTCAGGGAGGAAAGGTGGAAATGGGAGATATAGTCATACAATGAAAGAGGTCGGAGGGATAAATTCTAATGATAGTTAGAGTAGTAATTGGGAATGTTTGTTTTTTTTGGTTATTATAACTTATTTATTACTAACTAAAAAAAAAAAACACTTTGTCACCTTTTTGCTTTATGCATATTTTTTTCTCAAACAAACGAAAAAAAAGCATGTGACATTTCACATACGGCTTGCTTACAAGCAGAATTGTTCATAAAAATTTATAGTTCTCACGAATCAAGGTGCAACTGAAATGCACCGAAACAAAGTTGCATCTTTGTAGTGAGTAAACTGTTTTTGTCTATATGATAAAATTATAATAAATACATATACATACATATTTGCTTCCTGGGATAACATGCTCTTATGAAGTGGAAAGAATCTATTGAATCTATTGTTAGGTCAGCTAAGAAAGTTGGTTCATTGTATCATGTGAGACAATTTTTCTCTCCAGAATCTATGGGTGTGGGGGTCTTTCATTTTATTGCTGATAACTGAATTTTCAAACTTCAGAATATGAGGTTAGTTAAAGAAGAGTCAATGATGTAATATAGGAATCTTTGTGGAAACAGTTTATAGCAATAAAATTCAAAATACTTAGAATATCGGCACAGGCATACTTTTGCTTGTATCTAAGTAATCATGATTCATAAGGTTATGTAGAATAAGTAACATGAACTGGCCTCAAAGATTTTCAAAACCATAACTTACATCCCCAGCTTCTACTGTAGGCACCGTACTCCAACCAATATACACAAATATTAGCTTGGTTACATCACCACAGGAAAGCCCACTGTGAATTTCGCATTGAAATGCTGCCAGCTTTTTTATGATCCATGTCAAGAAAACAAGTGGGTGTGAAGGTAGTCATCAAAGACTACGGTTACCTACACTGGTACTTCTTCAAACAGCCACCCCCTAAATTCTGCATGACTTCTGAAAATGAAAACGCAAGAGTGCTACCATTTCTTTAGAACTTCTGTTGAATCACTTACCAAGGCATTCAGTTCTGCCAAGAGGGAGCAGCTGAAGATGAGGAGTGTACTCAGAGAGGAAAAAAAATTCATTCTTCAGAAATCTTTAAAATAATAAGGACTAAAATAAAATTTAACTTGTTTATTTTAAGCCTCAACATGCTATCCTTCCTTCCAGGATTAAATGAATGATTTATTCCGTTTTCTTTATTTCCAGTCATATGTTTTTACTGCAGGCCTTCCCCCAACGTGTGTTTAACATGCAGAGTAATGGGCGTTGCACTACTGGGTCATGACATATCAAATTGAATTAAGAGATTTCTTTCTCTTAGACGAGCAGCTTAAAGATAAAAATCCCAGTCTGTCCTTTCATATATATATATATATATAGATATGGACATTGAAGTCAAAACTAAGCAGCAGCAGTCTGTTTCATGCTTAAATGCAATTATTAGGCTTGTGTCCAAGCATAAAATAGAATGTCATGACTGTTCTCCCTGATATTGAGCACTTTGACTTATAAATATATCATACCTTAAAACTATAGTTTTAAGGTATGCTATATTTATGGGCATATATAAACATAAAAATCAACACTGAGTGGCGATAATCTATTTCATGCTTGACTGCAATACTTAGGCCTGAATATTATGTTCTAGATGAAACAGACCCACACAACTCAGTGTTTAACCCCAGTGTCCACTCTTTCGTATATATATATATATATACAGGTGGACATTGAAGTCAACACTCATTCTGTTTCATGCTTAAACATAATCATCTAGCTATGTGCGCTGTGTTTTTGCTTGACTATATATATATGCGGATGCATTATGGGTAGGTCTATTATATTATTCTAATGTTTATTGGGTAGCTGGTAACAATTATGTTTGGAATTATTCTAAGGACTACTGGGTGGATATAATTGTTGATCAGAAAGCAGTTTTTTAGCTATTTTATATTTTGCTAGCTTTATTATTCATTGCTTTGTTATCTGTTATTGATTGTTTACTTGTGTTTATGCATGTGTTTATAGTTTGTGAATTTGTTTATTATTTACTTAATTTATTTACTTATCGACTGGGATTAATTTATAATATTTATTTTTTATTTATTTTCATTTTTGCTTAATTTTTTTTTTTTTTGTTTGTTTTTAGTTTTTGATTTTTAAGTGACATAGTAAAAAATTTGTATTTGCATTTTGAGATGAGCTCTGATTGTTTATTTAGTCATTTGTGTTGGTCTGGGAAATTAATTATAGCTGTTTTCTCTGCCAGACAGTGTTTAATGTTTTTGGATTTATTGTTGTAGGCTGATACTGTTTTCTTTATTTTTCATATTTTTCATGTGATTTGTTTTTTGTTTTTAATCTCCTAGATATGTTTAGAAAGCATTGTGCTGTTTGTGAATTTACTAGTTGTAAAAGATATTTTGTGTGTGTAATTTCTTTGTTTCCAGGTTCCTTCAGTTACTCTTATGTATATTTTTTCTTTATTTGCTGATTTTGCAGTGGCTTGATATATTACATTGTTCTGTAAGTTATTTCTGTTTAAGGGATATTTGTTCTTTGCAGTTATATGTGGGTTTGATGTTTGCACGTGGTTTGTTGGTTGTTTTCACGTTGTGTCTTTTTTATTATTTGTGTCATGTTCTGAGTGCAAATGTAGCTGACTTTTAATGTTTTGTTAAATATTTTGTGGAGAGTGCTTGATAGAGGGAAGTGTTTGTGTAGGTGTTTGATCAATATTTTTCCGACATTTGATTTTTACATTTTTGTGATACTGTGGGTGGAACCATATGATGTTTAATATGGTACCATACAACAAAAATTTACATACACACTCTTCCTGATATTGAGCACTTTAACTCATAATTGTAGCATACTGTAAACTATATTTTTATCATATAGTGTAGTAATAAAATGAAACAGTTCAATTATTTAATTCTGCACTCAGAATTTCCCAAAGCAAAACAGCACACTTACTTCATTAGTTACTCACGATAATGAGTCTGATTATAATTTTGATTTAGAAAATGCCACTTTAAAAGAGAAAGCAATTTACTGACACAAAAATGTATAGAAAGTGCATTAACTGCTAGATCATCTAGAGTAAATTCACATTCTGTTTATTAGAATGTTTCACCATTCTTGGCAGATCTTTTAAGTGATAACAAAAAAAATTAAGAAAACTGGCTATACATACCCAAGCACAAAAAAAAAAAAAATTAAATTTAAAAGTTTAAAATTTCAATATTCCCTCCTCTTCCTGTGTATATGTAGTTATATCAACAGAAACTTCACTTGAAATGAAACGTATCAAACAATTTTTTTTTTTATACTCTTCTAGACTTTATGAATTTAAGTGCAGTACTAACATGGTGGCAAGGTTTAATCATTTTACAATTGAACTGAATAGATTTTTCCTTTAGTCTTAACTCACATTATTCTTTTAGAGATGTATTTTTAGTTATATCTGAAATTTTACATACATACATACATACATACATATATATATATATATATATATATATATATATATATATATAGTTGTATATTTAGGCAGCAATCCTTCCTTTATGCATGTTTAATTAAAAATGACAGACAAGGTACTACAGTTAAGCTTTTTATTTAATTTTTCTTGTGTTCTGACAAGAGCTTTCTTTTCTGGACAAAGGGTGTGTAAGAACTGTCCAAATGTTTTATATTTCCGAGCGCTTTCAGCTATACATTTAGCCATTATCAAGAATGATTTGATTTTTCAGCTTAATTGAGTGTGTGCATTCTGTGTATGTCTTAGTGTGTGATAGGGATGTTTTTAATTTCCGAATACGGTTAGCACATTGTGGCTTTGTTCGTAGTTAATATTGTTAAGAGTTGGCTTTTTCTTTTTTATTATTAAAGCTTCCATTATTTTTAGTCTTTTTTTGCAGGTAGATGCAGTTAATATATTTGTGTTTTCTACTAGTATGTTCCTAATGGAGTCTGGTAAATTTGTGTGTGTGTTTAAATGGGTTCTAATGGAGCTGTGGTCAGATAGGTGTAACATAAGATGCCTGGATAAGCATGTGGTTGTGTGACCGATGTAATTATTTATGAATCCAGTTTGATCAGGAAAACAGTTCCTTAAGGGGCATTTGAACTCATAGATAATGTTCATTCTTTGTAAAGTCAAAATTACAAAGGTCAAATTTACTGTATTAAACTTCAATCTTCCATGAATCTCTCACGTTCATTCATATGAAGTTAAATGATGGTTCCGTATAGGATACAGGTTCAAATCCTGTCGGAGGACGAATATTTTCTGTCAAAATTTCTCGGACATTCAGGCCAGTAAATGGTGTTTAATACTGTTTATTATAAACTTAAATATTTTCATCTATAAAAAGAATGTATAAACATAAAATGTCTTAAAATAATTGTCGGACTTTGTCCATTTCATATATATATATATATATATATATATATATATATATATATATATATATATGTTTGATGCAGTTCTTGACAACCTTCTGCTTGTGCAACACAATTGTAGCCTTATATATCGTTCGTGATTTCATTAATGATGGTAATTATAAGCATTCATTTTCATTCATGCATCTCTGCGTGTGTGTTAAAATCTTTTAAGCAGGTTCTGTAAAATACGATGACTCATTTCCTTGTGAGAGCAATTCGTTCAGACAGCTTGTTTAATGAAAGCTTTCTAAAAGCACCATCTTCTGCAAAATAATCTCCCAGAATAGCCGTAAATAATTAATGGTATTTCATAGAAGTGTATAAAGTGGTGCTGAAAAGTTCCCAGCCTGGCCAAAAAGAGATTTAAAAAAAAAAAAAAACATTCTGATATTTGATCATAAGTTGGTTAGGCCAAGAATTTTCAAATTCACCCAAGGAGATAAATTATAATATAGATAATATATTAAGGTGTTCATATATATATATATATATATAATATATATGTTTGTGTGTGTATGTATATATATGTTTGTGTGTATGTATGTGTATATATATATATATGTGTGTGTATATGTATGTATATGTGTGTATGTATATATATATATATGTGTATGTGTGTATGTATATATATATATGTGTGCATATGTGTGTGCGTATGTGTGCATATATATGTGTCTGTCTGTGTGTGTGTGTGTGTGTATATATATATATATATATATATGTGTGTGTATGTATATAAATATATATATATATATTTATGTGTGTATGTGTATATATATTTATGTGTGTGTGTGTGTATATATATTTATGTGTGTATGTGTATATATATTTATGTGTGTATGTGTGTGTATATATATTTATGTATGTGTGAGTATATATATGTGTGTGTGTATATATATATTATATGTGTGTGTGAGTATATATATGTGTGTCTATATATGTGTATATATATATATATATATATATATATATATATATATATAAAGACATGTCTCATTGAATAATTTAGATTCAATGTGACATGTCCTAATGTAAGCATGCTGTCAAAATATACACAATATATATATATTAACGAATAAAAATATTTAAAAATAAATGTGCGCGTTCTGTGGATGTCTTGGTGTGTGGTAGTGATGTTTTAATTTTTGAATATGGTTAGCACATTGTGGCCTTGATCATAGTTAATATTGTTAAGAGTTGGCTTTTTCATTTTTATTATTAAAGCTTCCATTACTTTTAATCTTTTTTTACATGTGGATGCAGTTAGTATATTTGCATTTTCTGGGAAATTTCTGTGTGTGTTTAAATGAGTTCTAATGGAGCTATGATCAGATAAGTGTAATGTCAGGCATCTGGATAAGTATGTAGTTGTATAACCGATGTAATTTTTATGAGTCTGGTTTGATCAGGAACACAGTTCTTTAAAGGAGCATTTGAACACTTAGATAATGTTCGTTCTTTGTAATTTTGACTTAACTGATGTTTTGTTATTTTTGAGGATAAGGTTAGATGTCTTAAATTTTTTATAATAGATAATTAATTTGATTTTTTTAATTGGGTCAATTGGGGTCGTATATTTCTTTATAATATGCCTTACAGAAGATTTGTCTTGTTTGTAATTAATATGCATTTGGTTTTTGTAATAAATGTGTATGTGATTATCGTTATTACATGCTTTGGGGAGAAATAGTCTAATTTTGTGGTCTATAAGGTGGTTGGGGAAGCCATTGTTGATTAGTGTTTGTTTAACATTATTAAGTTCTTTAAGGAAGAGTAGTTGAGAGGATGAATTCTGGTGTGCTCTTTTTAGGAAGTTTTTTATTACTGCTATTTTGTATCTAAGTGGGCATTTTAAAGTTAAGGTGGTATGCGTTTTTGCTAGTGGGTTTTTTATATAATGATGTGATGAAAATTTTATTGCTGTATTCTATGGCCTTTTATATTGTTGATATTCTTCTTGATAATCTTGCCTGATGGTTTTTATATTATTGATATTCTTGCCTGATGGCCTTTTATATTGTTAATATTCTTGTTGATAATCTTGCCTGATGGCCTTATATATTGTTAATATTTGTGTTGATAATCTTGCCTGATGGTTTTTATATTATTGATATTCTTGCCTGATGGCCTTTTATATTGTTAATATTCATGTTGATAATCTTGCCAGATTGCCTTATATATTGTTAATATTTGTGTTGATAATCTTGCCTGATGGTTTTTATATTATTGATATTCTTGCCTCATGGCCTTTTATATTGTTAATATTCTTGTTGATATTCTTGCCTGATGGCCTTTTATATTGTGGATATTAGTGTGGATAATCTTGCTTGATAGCCTTTTATATTGTTGATATTCTACTTAACATTTTCAGGATCTAATGGATGCCTTTCAGAATATCTGAAACTCTGACTTCACTCATAAAAACTTTTAAATACATTGAAACTCATTGGCAGACCTTAATAATAAACTGTATAGTTTCTCTATTTGGACTCACGTTTGTATGTATTACAATTGCTGCTTAGATTCTTAATTCTGGAAACATGAAAAGAATCTAGAGGTGGTCTCCACTTTTTTGACTTCCTATTCAAACAAAACTCTCGAAATGGAATTGCCATTGACATCATCTCTCTCTCTCATTTTGTGTTTATGAAAATGGCATAACTTTGTGAGTTATTTCAAAAGAGTTTTTAAATATTAAATTATGCAACATTATTTTTGAGAAAATCTTTCATCTAAATTCAAAGCATCATTATTCAGTCATTAGAGTATTTTCTTTGACTTTCAATTAACATACACCACCAATCAGCCAAATTGCATATTCCATTATGTGCGATTCATGCAAAATATGTTCCATCACCTCTCATGCTTGAGAGAATACATGATATTGTGTATTCTGTCAAGGTTGGGTTGGTAGTTTTTAAATATATCAACACTTGGTTGATAAGTTAAGGTCAAAATTACTATTTTTTTGTTATAATTGAATCTGTAAGCATTTATTTGACACAGAGATAAATATATATTGGTTATTTATACTTGAGCCTATAGGTAAATATTTCTTATTTATACTTGAGCCTATAGGTAAATATTTCTTATTTATACTTGAGCCTATAGGTAAATATTTCTTATTTATACTTGAGCCTATAGGTAAATATTTCTTATTTATACTTGAGTCCATAGGTAAATATTGACATTTATACTTGAGTCCATAGGTAAATATTGCTTATTTATACTTGAGTCTATAGGTAAATGTTGACATTTATACTTGAGCCTATAGGTAAATAATAGTTATTTATACATTAGTCTGTTAGTATTTACTTTGTGTGTGGCACTCTTGGTAGGCATGATCCAAGAAATATGATTCAAGATAAACCTTTCCAAAACATATGCTATGATCTGGAATTGGAATGAAAGCAGTGATGGTACACACTCCACTCTGATCTTTTTAACAGAAGTAGAGGTTTATCTCTTGTTTCCTGTTTAGGATTGGGGGGATAGTGTATGGGTCAGAATCCTGCACAGCAAGTGTATGAGTGCATCCAGGATTGGTTGGGTGACCGGAATCAACAGTTCCCAACTGGTGCTTGTTGAAGAAACCTCTCATCATGTAAAGTAATTGCACCCTTGTTCAGGAGCACATGTGCCATTTAGAAACACCAGTTCTTGTCAGAAGAAAGCAAACTGTCGGAAAGGCTACAGTCAGTATCGCTAGACGATACCTCTGACAACAGTAGCTCAGAAACTGCCGACAATGAGGAGAAACTGACTGATGTCTGTATTGGAGATGTAGTTCATCCCAGGAAGAAGCCAGATCTCCCCCACTCTGAAGGAGCATCCGGATAAGGACGCGCATGCCCAGTTGCATTATTTTTTTTTGAGAACATCGGGTGGGGGGGATTTAATGGAGTTGCTGAGAGAAGGTATCATTCACCCCCTCCCCCGGACAAAAAGAATTTGCATGCCAACATGCATTGTTTATAGCCATAAACAGAATTGCTTGTGATGTGATTTGAACTTGAGCCTCACATTAACCAGTTAAGGTTGATTTATCTGAGTAAAATGAACGCATAATTGACTAGCCAGGATGTTGGGAGAGTAACACGATTTGCATATGTGAATTTAATCCAAACACCCAGATCAAGTACTTTGGGAGAGAATAAAAAAGCAAATCGGATTGACACCATGAAGTTGGGAGAAAGGCATTCTTATCGGTGTTTCAAAGGACAGCAAGAACAAGCAAGAAACTGAGACGAGCGACCATGTCTCTTTCAGTTTTTTTTTTACTTTGCTTTCGTTTCTTTTGTAATGCCCAGCTGTAGGAGAGACTTTGTAAATCACAGATACAATAATAGCAACACCTTCGAACACTACATGGTCAGATGCAACTAATTCCCATATATATATATTTTTCCTTTGCCCATCACTTGATCTAATTGTGCTTGCTCTCTGGCGATCAGTATTCAAATCCAAGTGTTGGCAGTGACACTTTATTCCTATATAACAGTTTCACTTCACGATTCCTTGTAAAGTCTTCTCATTCTTCTTCACTTCTAGTGGTACCTTGCATCTTAGTGGTATTATTGCCTTGCTAGGGGTGAATTGATTAAAAAATTAATAAATGAAAATACCTTAGTGTATGGATCAGTTATAAAAAATTTTAGTATAGAAGATGAAGAAACTAAACATAGAATAATTGTGCTAGCGGGTAATTTTATCCAACACTACAAGTTGCTGCTGCTGCTTCTTTATGCGCCATGAACCTTCAGGATGTAGGTGATCATGGCTCTCCACAATATCCTGTCCTTCATAGCTCTTAATAAATTTTGTCTTTTTGTTATATCTCCTAAACCTTGCTCCACTATGCATTTACTCTTGATCGCTAGGTAGGTTATGCATCGTTTTCCTCTGCCAATCTTGCCTTCAATTTATCCTCTGAATATCAAATTTTCCAAACCTTTTTTTCTCATTATGTGCCCTACAACTTTCAAGTGTCTCTCTTCCTGATGTTAAATATAAGTGTCCTTTTTGTTTCAATTTTCTCTAAAACTTCATCATTTCTCACATGTTCAGTCCACAGTATCCTCAGCATCCTTCTGTAGAACCCCATTTCTGTTGCGTCAACTCTTTTTCATCTGTTAGGAGATTGTCCAGTATTCACTGCCATATAGGAGGACAGATATCATGTAACAGTTCAGTATTGTTTTCCTTTGTTTCTAAAAATATTTTCCCTTTCTTGACAATTTGCTTAAATTTTTGAATGGATATTCCGCTATCTTGACAAATACATGAGGCAAATACCCAAAGACAAATACATGTGAGGTCTAGTTAACCAATAAAAAGCAAGCAACACAGAAATAAAAATACTCAATTTTTTTTTTTTTTCTCCTCCATATTTCATGTTAAATTCATAAACGTTTCCTATTTGTTCTTTACCCTGTCAACAAAGCCACTAAGATGCAAGGGGTTTACTGAGTATTAAAGAATATGAGAAAAAAGAAAAAACTGTATTTAGAAGAGAGAATAATAAAAGAACAGGGATTAAGAAGATATATATATATATATATATATATATATATATATATATATATATTTAAGTTACAAGGAACTTGGTAAACCGAATTGGTAAAGCCAAAGAGGATGAAATCCTGAGAGCTCAATGTTAGGACAGAGCTAATATGTAATGAAAAACAAACCACTTTAATGTACCATTACGATAATTTATTTTACCTAAATCCTTTTTTAAGGATTCAGGATCATCAGGTAAATCTTTCAACAACGAATTGAGAAAAAAAATGGGATTTGAAATTGGTGGGTAGTGTAATTTTTGTAATTTAATAGAGGGGGTTGAGAGTGGTAGTTAAAGAGACAATATAAAGTATTGGGAGGGGTTAATTTTATATCTCTCTTAAGTATGTTTTATATTGGAGTAGGAGGAGTGACAGAAACTTGACCTCTTTAGATGGTTAATAAAACGGAAATGAATTGTAGAAAATGTATACAAGTGAGTCTTACGGTAAAGAGAGAGATAGGGGGGAGGGGGAAAGAGAGATGGAGTTGTTATAATTTTGTTTTAACAAAATTATGTAAAAGATAGTTTACAATGTTTGATAGAAAATTCGATGTCTGAAAAAAATTTTGTTATTAACTTAAATGTTTAATTTTTTAAGTAAATAGTTTCAGGACTAAATATAACTATTATTGTAATAAACATATTTATCTAGGACATAAAGAAATATTTAAAATCTTAATAGTTTATTCACCCGACTAATTGTATTTCCACAATATAAAAAAAAAAAATATATATATATATATATATGTTGGCAGAAACTAGTCGAGGAATCTAAATGAAATAATAATAAAAATGAAAGAATATTAATATACAATCCAGTGTGTCTGAAGATTTAGATTTTTTAATATTTTTTATTGTTCAAAATATATATATATATCTCCAAATGAGAGAAAGAACAGATGGAGTAAGAATCCAATTTGTAGCACTTACTTTTTTTAAAAAAAGTGCTCCATGCAAAGTAGAGCAAAATATTATAATACATTACAATAAAAACATTTTACATCGCTACACAAAAACTTTCATGTTTCAGAATTATAATAGTACTTCCCCAGGCAATATTTGACAACTTGTGGTAAAAATGATTTATTAGGGAAATTTGAAAACAAATCATTATCTCTTTTTGGAAGTTAAAAGGCAGGGATGTGCATAAGGTCAGCAGTTTTCTAACCTTATGCCCCCACTTTTAAAATATTATATATATATATATATACACACACACTCTTCTTGAATTACTCTTCATAATAATGTCATTGTTGATGCCATTTTTATCAAGGACATGAATAAAAACCTGTTGGACCCAAGGATTAAGCCTGACATCATTCCTAATCTAATATCCTGAACAGAGTCCACGAGAGAATTGCCCAAGGCAAAAACAGAAGCCTGAGTTAGTCATGTTGTTAACCAAGCCAGTGCCAAACAGTCTGCTAAGCAGCCAGTATCTTGGAGACAGACATCAGCTCTCCAGTGAATCAGTGTTGTGTGAGTCTGCAGAGAAAAGTGGGGAAAAAAAAGAGAAGGAATAGGAGAGAGAAAGCCAGTTGGGGATTTCGGACATTGTGTTACATTTATAAACCTTCTGTTTATAAACGAGACTGGGAAATCATGGGAAGAAAATCAATCTTTCTCTTGGGCAAAAATCAGGATACATTGTCTGCTGAACGATTCGGACTGATTCTCAATAATATTGATTTGAGAATTCGTGACTGGCTTGATGTGATGATTCATCTGTTCTTTAACCAACTTGTTGCATAGCCTGTTAAAGATCCTTTTTCTCTTTCTCTTTCTCTCTCATATACACACACACACACACAGAAAGAGGGTGTGATGGATAAATTCTCATCTAAATTACGCAAAAATGAAAATAATATTAACATCTCATTTTAACAGATATATTTACCAAATTTACACATAAATATCTTGAAATACTTAAGAGCAAATTTATACAATACAATTTCCATTGGCTTCATCCACGGCCTCCAGACAACTTTGGAATCTCCTGAAACTCTTTTGGATGCTCTCTTTGTTTAAGTTGGTGAATGCTGCCACAATCCTTGCCTTCAGTTCACCTGGTGTCTTGCTCAAATATACCCTGCATATAATAATAAAGGGTGTTGTAGGCTGGAGAGTTGAGGCAAGATGTAAGAGATGATGTTGTCTCAGAAATTGTCTGACAGCCATGACTGGGTTCTCCTGCTTGTGTAGCATGGTGCAGAGTCCTTTTCCTAGACATAGGGTTTTCCTCTTGACCCAGGGTAGCACTACCTCCTCAAGTCACTTGATGTAGGTCTCTATATTGAATCTGAGGCCCTGTGGAAAGATAAATGGTGGTATAACATCACCATAACTAGTGATCACTCCAAACACCTTCGTAATCACCATTAGACTCCTCCAACTCTTCCCAATTCCTCTGCGCTGTCCTCAGATTGACATCCAAACACTTTGAAATGTTTGGTTGGAGCTTCCAGTATGAATGCCATGCAGTACAGCATGCTGTTTCCAAATTTCTGATGGATTGAATTGTGTCATGGTGCTCTTTTTTTCTCACAGACTGTGCAAAATAGACTATACTGGGCAGTTGACAAAAAATAAACATATGCGAAATTAAAAATCTAAAATGGCAACAATTTACTTATCGTACCCTTTATATAATATATATATATATATATATATATATATATATATATATATATGACAAAATGTGATATATAAATTTCTATAGATTAGAAAAATTTAGGCAAATGAATGACATAGTGGAAAAAGTTCTGTGTAACGTTTCACCTTGTAGAAGAACTTCATCAGATGAAAGGACAATACACCTTGACATTCAATTGCTTAATACATACATACATATACACACACACACATATAATGTATGTATGTTTGTGTGTTATTCCACCTGATTTTTTTTATTGTTTTTTTTTTGTGTGTTGATGCCAGTGTAGTGACATTAAAGATAGCAGCAGCAGCTCTAAATAAGCCTTGTATCAGCAGCAGCTTTTGAATATAAAAACTTGTAAAGTAACTCTCTCTCTTTCCAGGTTTTCCCTCTTTCGAACTACAGACATGACTTTTCATTGCTGAACCTACAAGGTCTGCAAATGCTTCACATAACACACATCAACCAAATTCCCACTGTAACATATTAATGGACATTTTATCATGCATACAATTTACATCTAATGAAAGAAACTCTTGTTTTAGACTTTACTTTTGTTAATTTTGTTTTAATAAATGTTAACTTTGCATTGCAAATCAATTAGTCTGTTATTTTGTGCATGTACTTTTTACACCATTATTCCACGTGCTATAAAATGTTCCCAGAAGAAACCATACACATTTAATTATTGAAGTAGCTAATCACTAAACCAGTATAATTCTCAAGAATTTGGTTACCTATCAGGCATTTCTGTTCTCACCACAGTGAGTTTAGTAAGTATACTGACTACTGAAGATTTTGCATTTTGGGTTTGTCGTGGTGAGTTAATGAAACCAGCATTATAGCAAACAATGTCGGCCACCTGAAGATTGAACTGAATTCTTTACTTAATCTACAGAGGTAAACTGTCCTTATAAACTACTCTTATAAGATGATGTTCCTAGACATAGGCAGTGGAACAAAAACATTCTACTCCTGTAGATTAAATAAAGAGTTCACTTTAGAATTCCCTGTAGGTTAAATGGATCAACATATACCTGAGGAAGGCCAGAGAGCACAACAGCCCAGACATCATAACAACAATTAGGACAATAGTCTGAATATAAATAGTCTAAGTAACTTTATAATTTATTCAAACTATTGCTTTGATCTTTATTATTATAGATATTATTATAGGCACAACATTTCTGCCAAGTACAATCTGACCATCATCAGGTGCCCACTTTTTTTGACTGAGTTGTTAATTTTTATTGTAGAGTGAAATAATTTCTGTGATGCTAATTATTATTCATTCCAATTGGACCAGGGATTGATTTCATGACCACTAGATGTCAGTAACACATGTGTATCCACTCTCCCACCACCGTGAAGGACAGTGATGTATTTTTGGAGCCTTGAAATCCAATGTCAGTTTCAACATTTAATTATTAAGGCAGATTCATACTGTTTTTGATAGTTTTGTTTTCAAGATGAGAAATTGTCAAGATACATTTTAATTAAAAGTATACTAGCAAATATTGATCTCAGAAAAGAAATTCAAAAAGAATCATCTTACTTGATATGAAGTCAGCAGATCTATGCAAAAACCTGTGATACCCCTGCACTGATAATAATGATACATGCATTATCAATGATATAGGTATTCACAGATGGACTAAGAATGATATACAACAAAGAATCAATATCCTCTACCAAGTGTTTCAAGAAACAGGGCTCAAGATAAATCTTTTCCAAAACAAACCATGATCTAGAATTGGAATGAAACCAGTGATTGAGTTTCAGGGATAAGAAAATTGAATTTAACACAAGTTGCACTAGGAGTAATTTCACACAACTACACTCAATCAGTTATATACCTACCTGATACACGCTCAGGCGATCATGTATCTTTCAATACATGTCTGACGAGGCAGATTTTTTTTTACCGCAGTAGGTTGCTATTGCTTTCTGTGGTAGTTACCATCCAAGGCTATAGAACCTGGTTTGTTCTTCTATTTATCCATAGCTGGCAGGAGAGAAAGAGGATTCATACCTTTCTCAAGGGTATTAGCACGTAAGTGAAATGTAATGCATTCGACTGGAATTCGAACTCAGCTGATTCCTCAATCCGAGCTGCTATCCATTACTCCACCATGCCTCCTCAACTGGACTAATTGCCTCAAAACTGAAGCATTAACCTAAAAACTCAAGTCATGTTCTTAAATAGCTATTTCAAATCAAGACTTTCATATTGATGCCAATCAGGTCAATAAACACATTAAGGAATATCTAAACTGTCAGCTGTATAAAACTGTTTCCTCAGATCAATGGTTAAAATGACTTAAAATGAATGAATCCTGTAGGTTTTTACAAGGACCATCCTTTTTCAAGCCTCATGGACTGGTGCTACAGGATCACAGGCAAAGAAAGGTACCCGTTAATAGAAACTGCATCACTTGAGGACTACCAACAGCAGCAACAACCAAAATGGATAGCACATGTAATGTGAAGGGAAAATAATATAATCAAGATGTTGACATTCCACACTACTTCAAACAAAAGCATCTCGGACTCCTTGTAAGAGAGGAATTGTTTTCCACCCTTTAACCTCTTACAGACAGGATGCGACAAGCCTCCCACTGTCTTAGTAAGGACCATCTTTCTTTAAACCTTGTAGGCTGGCACTATTATTCTATTCAGTAACCCTCCTCCCTAGGTTACAACACGTATAATTCAAAAGGAAATTAATGACATAATCAAGATGTTGACAGTCGACAGGACGTCAAACAAAATCTTAGGAGAGAAACCCCCATCAGTGCAAGAAAGTGCAATAAAAATCTGTGGACTTGATAAACCTATTTTCCAGAAAATTTGTTTGAAGAGAAAAATTTTATAAATTTCAAATGAAAGTTGCCCTGCCTAGTTGGTCGATGAATGCTGAATGTTTCCTTATAAGGAAACAACTAAAATTACCATTACCATTACCATTAAAGATGAGAACAGATAATACACTTTGATCCCAAGTTGATGACCAAGGAGTGAAGAAACGTGTATCTGAAATTGCATCCACTTTTTCGTCAATGGATCTTGAATGTTTCTGCATAAGGAAACTGCTAATATGATCATTACCATTAGTAATAAAGAGAACAGATACTACATTCTGCTCTCAGCCTGATGGCAAGGGAATGAAATAAAGTGTAATGAGTGATACTCATTTTTTGGTCATTCAATGCCAAATGTTTCCTAAAAATAATACACTTCAACTACATCAGTGTATGGGATATTTATAAAAATTTTAGTATAGGAGTTAAGAAAATTGAACATAGAATAGACTGCTAGAGGTAGTTTCACACAACACCGCAAATTGCTACAAAACCAAAACATTAACTTAAAAACTTTAGTCATATTCTTAAATAACCTCATCAGATCGAAACTTACATATGGCACCAAACTCATTCAGGAATATATAACCACTTTCTAAGATCAATGATTAAAAATGGCTTTGAATGAATGAAACCTGTAGTTCTTAACGAGAACCATCTCTCTTTGAAATTTGTGGACTGGCATTACAGGGTAACAAACAAAGAACTATACCAAATAACAGAAACCACATCACTTGAGGACGTTCAAGCAGTAGTAACAACTAAAATTGATAGCACATGTAACTTAAAGAGAAAATAATGACATAATCAAGATGTTGATATTCCACAGGACGTCAAACAAAAGGTTAGAAGAGAAGCAACCATCAGTGCAGGAAAGTGTAATAAAAGTTAGTGAACTTGATGAACCTATTTTCTGGAAAATTTGTTTTTAAGAGAAAAATTTTATAAATTTCAATTGGAAGTAACACTAACTACTCAGTCAAAGGATGCCAGCTTTCCCATTAAAAATATGACTTGAGTTACTTTACGAACTGTAATTCTTGGAGAAACTTTAAAATCAAGTTCAGTTAATCATGCATAGGAGAAAGATCAAGTAAAATGATTAATTCAGCCATGAGTCAGTCATGCAGAAGCTCTTTGGGAGAATAGATCTGCAGGTTAGGAAGACGTGATCATGAAGAGATTTACTGGATGTGATGTGCAATGGAGGAGAGAAAACATATCGTTTTTCAGAGCAAGGATCAAATTTTCAAATTACGACAGACACTTGATGAAAGCCAAAACCTCCAGTGGCTAAAACCTTAGGATAAAAACCAACAAAGATGAAGAAAATTAATCTTCATCAACCAGTGCAGGATCATTGATAATTTTAAAGACTGAAAGTAATTCAGAAAAAAATATTCAAAGGTAATCAGTTTTTATGTCAGAGTTGATCTGAGGATAGGCAATAATAGTGTCATCCAGTGTTTTCCCCAACTAAATAGATTTAATGAGTATTGGCCAAAGCAATGAAACAAAACAAAGAAAAAGTATCTCCTCTCTGGCTTTGACAGTAAAGAGTCAACAGTAGAAAAAAAATCACTATGGTTTGATTTTGTTATGGCCAAAAGTTTAAGCTTGCTCCAGCACAACAAACATAACCTCTTCAAGTTTAAGGTCATTCATTATCTATCCACCATATCCTCATAATCTTCACTTCTTATGCTTACATTTCACATTTTATTCACTAACCCTCTGCCTTGAGTGGCTCACCATTACTATATGTATGGTTTGGTTTGTTTTATGGCATATCAACCTCAATGGGTCATTTAATCCTGACAACTTTTTTTTTTCCTGGTAATATTTTTGTTTTGTCAAAAATCTATTTCTGTTAATATTTTTTTCCTCAAAAATGTATAGCTGGTAATATTATTTTTCAAAAACGTATTATCAGAGGCCTTGCTGTTGGACGTAGTTTATCATCATACCCAGAATGTCTTGGCAGCAAGGCCTCTTATCGAGAGATTGGAGGTTTTTAGGAGTGGGAAACTACTTCTTAATTGCTGTTGTTCTCAGGTCCACTCTGACTTGGAATGGTAGCACCTGTTGGGGTCCCAGCTATGGGAAAATAGTGAAACCCCAAACAAAAACAAAACACTATGAAAGTATAAAAATACCAGCAATACATTTTTACATAGATTAAAAAAAAAAAAAATGACTAACAATATATATCTATAGCAAAATGACCAACAATAAATTTCATCTGTAGTTGAAGCCATAAAATTGTGTTCAAAATATTTAGATTTCAGCATTAAATAACCCATAGATGTGTTGATATGCCACTAAACAAATCACCAATTCTTTCATGACTTTAATCCATATAATATCCTACAATCAAACTGTATCGCAAAATATATCTACAACAAAACTACATTAAGTACACAATATCACCGCCTCTAGTAATTATGTCCACCCAAATATGTATATGCTCAAAAGCTGAGCATCACCTGAGCAAGCAGAATAACATGTCATATTTTATTACTACCAAGCTCCCCAGAAAATTAAATGATACATAGGGAGTTGATATGCTATTAAACAATCAATCAATAAACCATCAGTATAAATCTTTTTGGAAGACTTATCACATATTAAAGAAATGAGTATGAACTATTTCAACAGGTATTTTTCACCTAATTAATATCTTCCAAAGAAATATTTAAAAATGAGAATATATAAAAAAAGTACTAAAGCAATACTTGGGGTCTAAATGCTAAAAGTGAGGTGCAGGTAGGGGTCATTTAAAAAAAAATAAATAAATAAAGGAAAAAATTGGGGCACATTTAAAAACTAGAATTTCAAATTAAAATGGAAGATACAGCTCTGTATGGGAGAGAGTATACAGTTGCTAATATCTAGATATTTGATATACCTAACTCTGCACCTATGTATATATATATATATATATATATATATATGTGTGTGTGTGTAAGTATGTATGTATCATGAGCCTTTCTCAAGGGTATCAGCACATAAGTGAATGCAACAGACCTTATCAGAATTTGAACTCAGCTCTCCGATTCCTTAGTCTGAGCTGCTATCTATTACTACACCGTGCCTCCTTTGCATGACATATGAGGGTCAAGCACCTCAGTTCCTAGGAACCGACAACCCAGACACCAGCACATATGATTCAATTATAGTGGTGAAGGCTTTGTGTAGAACCAACCACATTTTTTGAAGGGCTGAATTCAGAAACCTGGTGCACTACGTGCCACAAGGTCCCCAAACGACCATTCACAGGTTTTGAATTCAGAGTTGTCCTTCTCCTAGACCAGTTACCATCCAAGGCTAGAGAATCCAGTCTGTCCTGCTATTTTACCAATAGCTTGGGGGGGAAAAGATAAGGATTCATACTTTTTGCAAGGGTATTAGCGGCTTGGATTGAGGAATTGAAGAGCCGAGTTCGAATTCAAGTTGAATCCATTATATTCACTTATGTGATATATATGTGTGTTTGTAGTGTTGAATTCCTTATGCTGACCTTGCACGTTAACAGCTAATTGAATTTCATCAGAATTACAGAATATTCATACTGTAGTGTTTCTTTTGTTTTTTGTTTTAAACAACTTTCTCTCATTCAAACGTTTTGTTTTACATCAGTAGATTACATTGTTTTTACAAAATGAAAATCAGTGACGAACATATACATATCTTGTTTTGAAGTCGTTTAAACAGAAGCTTTCATTCAAATGAAAAGGAGAAAATGTGTTTAGTTTACATTATTAAAAAGGGAAAATGGCTTGGCATAATAGCATTTTTATTTTGCTTTATTTTTAATATCTTTGTTTTTTTTTGTTTTTTTTTAAATTTTTTAAAATATTTAAGTTGCTAAATAGCAAAATGTGTAAACAGGTTTTGTTAAGACAGGAAAAAAGAAATTAAAATCTGATTCCTTCCTCAAATATATGAATTTCTTTGTATCTTTATCCATTTTCCCAGCTTTCAAAGTTGTGTAATGAAGATAAAAAGAAAAAGAATTTCTTTCTAAATATTATATTGAAAAGGACAGATAATTTGTGCATGGAAAGTTGTTACTTTACAATAAGGTATAATAATAATATAAATGATCTTTTTTTCTCTTTCGCACAAAAAAAACACCATTTTAATACCATGGTTAAAATGGTAAAAAAATTTGCATAAATTTGCATGTCTCAGAATTCTTAAGAAGCAAATTCTTAAACAACTTCCTCTCATTCAAGCATTTTGTTTTACATCAATAGACTAGATTGTTTTTACGAAATGAAAATAAGTGATGAACATACACAAGGTTCTCTATCTAGCCTTGGATGGCAACTGGTCTAGGAGAAGGACAACTCTGAATTCAAAACCTGCAGAGGGTTGTTTGGAAACCTTGTGGCATGTAGGGTACCAGGTCTCTGTATTCGGCCCTTCAAAAAGTGTGGTTGGTTAAGAAGAAAATTCATTGCAATATTCACCATGACCAATTTCCCTCCACCCCAAATTTTACATAACCCCAGCCAACAGTCCAGATTGGCTCCCTGTTACTTCTGGTGTGATAAAAAGTATTTTAGTTACATTCACAGTGTTCTTTACTTCAGTCCAATTCATGGTGCAATTGAGGATAAGCACTTCAAATTTCTAATCTTGTCATTCCACTGAGAGCTACAATTTTTAGTTTCTGTTTGGGTTTGCTGTTGTTTATTGCTGTGGTTAGCTTAAGAAATTCAAAGAAAAATATATTAAGAGCATAATTAATTTGGCTTCAACTTGTCATATTTTTTTCTTTTCTAAAGTCTCAATACAATTAATATATAATTTGATGGGAGATTAAGATCCCTCACCTGACACCCCATTAACAAGGGTGCACAGAATACGGTATGGCAGTGGGGAAAGTAATTGAAGCCGAGATGCCAGATCAGGACTAATAACATTGCAGATTCTTCTTTATATTTTATCAAGAATCTTTAAATACATAGAAGTGCCAGGCCAGATGTAGTTACAGTAATCAATGCATGGCTGAATAGTAGATTTATAAATCTGTAAAATAAATTCTGGCAAGAAAATTCAACACACATTTTTTTACCTGTTAGAATCAGACATACTGATTACTCAAAATAAATAAACTTGATCATTAATATATTTGTTTCTATGAATAAGAATTTCATAGATAAGAATATTAAATTAACTTTTAAGTGAAAAATGTTAAACTTTTGAGAAGACGGTTTCTTAAATTAGATTTTTAGTGAATTTCACACAAAAACTTTGTTTTTGTAGTAAACATAAAATAATATAGAAATTTTGAAGGAAATAAATAACTCTTACACTTACATCAGTTAAATAAGCTGAAGTTATTCCAAATGTAAAATAAAAAAAATCTTCTTAAGCCAACTATGGCAGTGAACTATCATAAACCCAAACTGAACTTAAAATGTGTCACTCCCTGTGAAATAACAAGATTTGAAATAGGCCTCCAGTTCTGGCCTCAGTTGCACTATGAGTTGGCCTGAAGTAAAGAATGCCATGAGTGTATTAGATGGATTGTGAGAAAGAGAATGAAGAGAGGTTTGTCACAACCAACTGACTGCTTCTACACATGGATTTTGAAGCACCCCCAGGCTGTCCTGCCATAAATGTCGAAGATTCTTTGAAATTTCAATATACTACCAGGCAAATATTCCTTTAGTCTTTAATCATGTCTTCATTCAAGCAAACTCTGTTTAGAATGATCTCTCAGCTGAGGTCAGAGGGGTACAAACTGAGGATCTCTTTTTAGAATAAGCTGCCAACTTGAGATTCCAGTGGAATAAACAGATGGCTTCTGTTTAGAATTACCTATCAATTGAAGTTCCAGGGAAACAAATTAAAGGTCTCTTTTTTTATATATAATTATCTATGCACTGAAATCTAAGATGGATCAATTAAAGGTCCTCTTGTAAGATCAGAGCTGAAAGTGGAAGAAACTGAATGCTTCTTTTCAGAATTACCTATCAACTGAGATTCAAGGGAACAAATTAAAAGATTTTTTTTTTTTATTTTTTTATAAAAAGTAAGGTAAATCAATTAAAGGTCTCTTTTTTTTTTCAAATAAACTATTAGGTTGGTGCAAAAACAATGACGTAATAATGTTGTTTTTTGACGTGAAAAAATACGTCAAAAAACGACATTATTGCGTCATTATTTTTGCACCAACCGAATATCATTTGAGATCACAGTGGAAAAAACATATATCGCTTTATTTAGAAAAAATCCATTGAGTGATGTCAATAAACTGCAGGATCATATTTTATGTTTTGTTTTCATCTATGTGCTGTGCTTCTTCAGGATATTGCCAGTCATGGCTCTCCACAATTTCCTGTCCTTTGTAGCTCTTGACAACTTCGCTCTGCCATCCATTCACACAAGCTCAATAGATTAGGTTATGCATTGTCTTTATAGAATTTTCAATAATCTCTTCCTGAAGTTAAGTATAATTGTTCTTTTTGTTCTCATTTTCTCTAAAACTTTATCATTGCTCACACGTTTGCCTCGGGGTTCTTGCGGATATGCAATGTAGTTGGCCCTGCTCTGGCGTCTCGTCTACAGTCACTTTCTCACAGACGCGCCGTCGCCTCCCTCTGTCTGTTCTGCAAATACTTTCATGGAAATTGCTCCGAGGAGCTGCATTCGCTGGTTCCCAGTCGTCATGAGTTCAAGCGCCCTACGAGGCTGGCATCCCGCTCTCACCCCTTCGCTGTTGAAACTCCTAAATGTAGCCGTCTCTTCTACTCCAATAGCTTCATGTCTCGCACCTCTCACCTGTAGAACTCCCTTCCCTATTCCTGTTTCCCTGAGAGCTAAAATCTCCAGCTATTCAAGTGTAATGTCAATCGACATCTCCAGTTGCCTTGATCTATCCACTACCCTCCTCCTCATCCTTTCTTCTATCACTCCTATCTGATCTTGCTCTAAATTTTCTGTAACCCCTTGCATCCTAGTGGCTTCCCACCTTGCTTGGGGTGAATTGCTTAAAAAAAAAAATGTTTGGTGCGTGGTATTCTCAGCATCTTGTTGTAACCTAGGGAAAGTTACTGAATAGAATAATCAAATGAAGGTTCATAATGAACAATAATACTTAGTATGAGAACAACACATATAAGATTTGCCAGTGGCTCGTAGAAGAAAGAAGTCAACAGCTAGAAGTGAATCAAGTGAATTCCACAATGAAACTCTGACTACAGACCAACATACAGTATTTACTACTGTATTTATATGAATGGGTCATACCCATTATCATTCATAGGTATGCTGCAACACTTCTGTAGAACCAGATTTCTGTCTATATTTCTGAGATGAGGTATTATGTACATTATTTACATTATTTGGACTATTGTCCTCATCTTTGTCGCCATATTTATTACAGCGTTTCAGACGTTGTACGCTCCGGCTTTCTTCAGGTTGTTGGAATGTTGAACTGAACCCTTTATTTCGCTCACTGGAATAGACTGTTCTGATAACTGACATCCATTAAACATGGCACATGGAACTAGATCAGTCTACCCCAGTGAGCGAAATAAAGGGTTCCGTTTGACATTCCAACCACCTGAAGAAGGCCGGAGCATACAACGGCCAAAACGTTGTAGTAATAAATATGGGGGGCAAAGATGAGGACAATAGTCCGAATAATGTAAATAATGAACCAGATTTCTGTTGCTTCAAGTTTCGTCATCTGTGAGGAGATTGTCCAGCATTCACTGCCATATAGAAGGATTAATATTACATAACACTTCAGTACTCTTTTCTTTGACAGTATAAAATTTCTTTTTTTTTTTTTTAATCAAAGCAAGGCGATAAAGCCACTAAGACACGAAGAGTAACTGGAAGTGGAAGGGATGACTTTAAAAGGAACCGGAAATCCAGTTGTAAATAGGAAACAAAGGATAAACCTCTACTCTTGTGCAAAAGATGGGGAAGAAGTGTGGACTAGAAAATAGGCAAACTTATCTACTCCACTTGAAAGTATTCAGCTTTCATTGTTGTGCTCCTCGGGTGCCGTGGGAAAATGCTGTAGCCATCAAATCTTAGTGATGTTTATGAAATAGATTGGTTGTTTTCTATTTTATTTTTTTCTTTCCTATGATTAATGGACACCTGCACAGTTTTTAATTTATCTTTGGTATCGATTCGTTTTCCCTTTAGATTGCTGGAAATTGCATGTTTTTCAAAAATCACACATTTTATGGGAGGGATACACGTTTTTCTTTTCCCTCATCTCGGGGGAGAAATTTCTTGGTATTTTTTTGTTGAACGAGATTCTTGGCTTCAAATATTTATCACTGCCGTGTCTTGCAAAGGAAATCATTTTGAATACTGATGTTATTCTGCATTACTTTATATGAGTATATATGTATAGACGTCCTGAAGAAAGCCAACATCATGCAAAATGATCGAGAAAACAAAGCTGGAAACACTTCACTCTTGAAGACTGATTTGTTTTTTGTTTTTTATGGCTTGTCAACCTTTACCAGGTTATTTAAAGCCAGGAATTATTTACAGATTTTCAGAATTTTTTGGAGATAATAACAATAACTGATACAAGTCTTATTAATTCACACATAGCTAGGGGTAGGGATAAGGAAGTGACAGATTCATGCCTGTCTTTTTTTTTAACTGGACTCACAGAAGTCTGCCAAATATTGTTTGCAGGACAAATAATACCAGGAGTCATAAAATGATAATTCTTTCCATTCTGCAACAAGATTCGCACGTTAAGACCTGATTATAATAAGTTTTGATTGCTTGATTTGTTTGTTTTTTTACAGCTTTTCAACCTTTTTTAGGTTATTTAATGCCAGAAAATATTTTTAGATTGTAAGAATTTTAGGGGACATAATAATGATTTTACTGATATAATTCCTACTAATTAAACCATAGCTGGGAGGATGAGAAGTCATGGATTCATACCTTTCCCAAAGTTATTTGTGCATAAGTTAATATAAGGAACTTGACTGGAATTGGAACTTGACAATCCAATTTTGAGCCATTATCCATTACACCATACAGTATTTACAAGAAGTTACCAATTTTGGCACTGACCAGATTCGATTTTGCTTAACTTGCTCTCTGTCTCTCTATCTTTCTCTGTCTCTGTCTCTGTCTCTCTCTCTCTCTCTCTCTCTATATATATATATATATATATATATATATATATATATACACACACACACATACTTGCTATGTAACTGGCTATATATATATATATATATATATATATATATATATATATATATATATATGTAGAGGAGATAATAACAATTTTACTGATACAAGTCCTATTAATTAACACATAGCTGTGGGTGGAGGTAGAGAAGTTATGGATTCATACCTCTCCTTTTTTTTTTTTAACTGGACTCACAGAAGTCTGCCAAATATTGTTTGCAGGACAAATAATACCAGAAACCATCAAATTATAATTCTTTCCATTGCGCAACAAGATTCATGTTCTAAAACCTAATAATTGTAAGTTTTCATTGATTTGTTTGTTTTTTACAGCTTATCAACCTTTGTAGGCTATTTAAAGCCAGAAAATATTTTTAGATATTGGGAGATAATAATGATTTTACTGAAACAATTTCTATTAATTAACTAGGGGAGAGAAGAAGAGGTGGATTCATACCTTTCCCAAGGGTATTTGTGTATAAGTTAATATAATGAACCCAACTGGAATTGGAACTTGGCTCTCTGATTTCCAATTCCAATCTGTAATCCATTACACTATTTGCACATCCACACTTAGAGCACCTGGTATTCCCAAATGGTCACCCATCTAGGCACTGACCAGGCTCAATGTTGCTTGACTTGAGTGATCTTATAAGAACTGGTGTTTCAGCATGATGTAAGCTGTAAACCCATTCTTGAGAAAAGCCGTGCACAATGGTAGGAGGGAATTTGAGCAGAATCGTGTTGCACATGAACAGCTCAAGAGAGATATTCATATTAATTTTCCTCAAGATGTTGCCACAGAATTTGGCCTAACATGTCGTGAATATGGTTGCCGCTAAGTAAGGCAGATTTCAAAAATCCTCATAGATGCCACAAACAAACACAAATGATTACTTAAACATTGTGGCATTTACATAACAACAACAGTAAAAGATGTGCAAAAGAAGACCTGAGCAGGATTAAAAAGTATTAGGTTGGTGCAAAAATAATGTCGTTTTCTCACATAGTAACATATGTGAGAAAACGACATTATTTTTGCACCAACCTAATACATTTGCACTGCCCATATTTGAGAATGGATCAAGAGATGACATTGCCCCAAATCAAGTTGAAGCTATCAACATGTAAGTTCCAAAGACATTGTAAGCAAAGCAATAAAGCTATTAACATGCAAGGAGTTACTGAGAATGAAAAGAATATGGGATAAAGGAAAACATTATTAAAGAGAGAAGAACAATGAAAGAAAAGGAATTAAGAAGACAGAGAAGATAACAATTGACATTGCATTTAGATCTTTGAGGATTAAAGTTGACTAGAAAACAAGGAGCTGGAAGAGAGTTACACAAGTGAGAAGTGCGAGGGGAGAAACTTTTAACGTAGAACTTACACCTAAACTTTTCAATTTCAAAATTATGAGACCTTGCTGCCAATCTAGTAATGCGTTTAAATAAAGTCTAGATACCATCGAGGAAATTTCATCAGAACAATTATGATGAAAGTCTTTATAGAAACGGTACAAGAAAATTATATTACAGTGTTGACTGAAGCTGAGATTCTAGGTCAGGACCAATAATGTTGCAGATTCTTCTTTGGATTTTATCAAGAATCACTAAATAGTTATCAGAAACACCAGACCAGATGTGGCAGCAATGTTCAAAACACGGACAAGTCTAACACTTTCGCCCCAGTCCCTCAACCTCCAACGTTTTACTCTATGGGTTGAGGTGTGTACTTGGTCCTAACCGAACTTAAGGGAGTGACTGTAGGTCCCCTAAGCATCCATAGATTATTCGACCAGTCCACTGGTTTAATCCTGCTTCCTGCCCACATTGTGTTTTGGTTTGATCCAGACAACAGAAGTGACGTTCATCCATTCATGGTTGACTGAAGATGTAGACACGGCTGGAGAGTCTGTGCTAAGAAATTTAGAATGCAGCAAAAAAAAAATTAATATCTGCAGAAAGCCAGACAACCAAATATTCAATGATTGAATTGTTAATGTCTTTTATATAGCGGAAAAGAATAGCAGAGAAGAGAAATGGATTAAAGAAAAGTAATTGATATAAAAATGCATACACTGGATTCTGGACAGAGAGAGAGAGAGAGAGAGAGAGAGAGTGTGTTATGATTAACTTGTTGTTAAATCATCTCAGAACAATATACAATTCTTGCGATGGGAGAATAAGATTTCTGTGCACGGCTTAAAGTTTACAGTGGCGTTCCTCCTTCGCAGAAGTAACAGTAGTAGTAATATTCATGGTAGAAGAAGCAGCAGTACTTATATCAACAGGATGTTAGTGGACACTTTGTTCCAATCTCTGACGTCACGTTCTCTCCTCCTTGAGTCTCCAGCTTGACTCTCCACTGTCTCTAGCCCAACTCTTGCCCAGGTTAATTTTCTTCTGTCTCTCTCTCTCTTCCATCTGCCTCTTCTACCTCTCTCTTTCGTCTGCCTACTTTTTCAGCATAACTGCGCGTTTATATAGAAAAATCCGTCTGGTTACAACTTAACCATGGCCCTACTACTTTGCACATGATTATCACGGAGTTTTGGCTGTTTCAACCAAAATCATGTGAATTCTAAAGGTCCTCCTTGCTTACTCAGTTCTATTCTAAGTTTTAATCAATAAAAATTATTTTGACCATTTCCATTGCACAGGTCCTGCCCTAGATCAGGTTTCACCATCAGTAAACAAAAATGCTCTGATCTAATTTCACTGTTCAAATCCACTCCAACTTCAAAACAAAAAATATATGTGTGTGTGTTTCCCAAACTCTCTCTGTCACGCAAATGGCAGACTTATAAATGTGTAATTTAGATTCTGACAAGAAAAATTGTCAAGCACTACACAGTGAACCAAGTTTCTTAGCAGCACACCTATAGCAATTTAATCAATATAATCATCCTACGTCATTTCAGTCGAGAACTTACAGTACCATCTAGCCATTTAAATTTTAAATGATGAGATCTTGCAACCAATTTAGTACTGCAGGTAAATTT